>JAJVSH010000041.1:406558-423203 GCA_021460005.1 Tetramorium alpestre | reverse complement strand
TGTGTGTGTGTGTGTGTGTGTGTGTGTGTGTGTGTGTGTGTGTGTGTGTGTGTGTGTAATGCGATGTAATTTCACATAATTTTACACAACACATTCTTGCTGGTATTAACGATTTTCGCCGAGCTTCCGAGGCCTTGCACCATCGTATTCCGTTTTGTTATGGGATCTACCAACCGCCGTTAGGGTGAAGTACTTACAGTACAATGAGTATGCAAATAGGCCGGCATTCGGCTACATTTGTTTCAACGAGCTTAGGAACACTGTTTCGCGAAGGAGCCGTTCCTCCTTCGCAGAGGCCATAAAAGTCTGTCCCGAATTTTTGAAATCTTTACAAAGCACAAAGAGTGTTACTTTTCTCGCATTTTTATTGCTCGTTACTTTGCTCGTGTCGCTTACTCGACATCGTTTTCGCCGCCGCGTTCTTTTCATGATGAGTGACGCTACTTTTCTGCTCAAATATATCGATCGCGAAAGTTTCCTGCCCTCCGTGTTTCATCGCGAATGGCACAGTCCGATTAGATCAAGGTTCTTTCTTCCAAGTCTCTCTAACTTGGAAGGTTCCTCCGCAAAGTTGAAACTTTCTAAACTTCATTCGCATGCATCCTACTTCGTTTACTTCTCGCCTACCTACGCGTGTCCTGGGAGATTAGGCTCGACAATTCAGGATCTGACGAAAGTTTTCGTCTCGCGTCGCGTAAAGCTAACGGCAACGACAGCGACGACAGCGTCTTAACGCGTCACGACAACTGGCAGTTCGAAACTTGGCGAATTTCTGACAACGGCCGCCGTTTGGGAACGCTTAAACAGCGTTACTCCCAACGCTTGCTGGGACATGAGCCATAATAACGACAGGGAAACTCCTAAAGCTCGGTGCATGCGGACTCGTTTGGATCTCGGCTCAATCGCTCGATCCGCGCTTCGACTGCAGCTAGCCCGATTCTCGAACGATCCTCGAATGATCCTCGAGTATCGCGCTTCAGTTGGGAAACGCTATGTAATCAGAGCTCTTCGTCTACATACGAGGCACGCTAATGACGCGGGCGATTAAGCTCGTGCGATGACAATCCACTCCCGGTTCGAAAAACGAGTGTCATTTTTTTTTATTTAGCGAGGGTGTGCGCAAAGTGCATAATAGAATTCACTCTGTTCGTGGTAATGCTACTTATTTTGTTTTTGTGCAGATTATATTTCTGCGAGAGATAAAATTGAATTGTTTGACGCATAATACCGCCTGACCAATAAATATTAGTTAAACTCGTTCGTTATATGTTCATTAGGTTGTATAATATGTTTATGAAATTAAACTACCTTCCTTCATCTCTCACAGATATCGTTTATACAACTTTTATAAGTTTGCTCTGCAACGTTTCGATTGCAATTATGAATTTACATTCAACACTTTTCCATCGTGTATATTAGCTCTTATTTGCACGGAATATTACTTGGGTCTTGACATTTTTGTAACTTTTAAACATGCGGGCATCTCAAGTACATTCGATTCGTGGAATAAATGATTTCTCTAGGCGCATTGGGATCTTATATAAGCGATACAGAAAGTGCCAGCGCGTATCACATTTGACGCGTGACGGCTCTAAATGTATCTCAAGGCGAAGTGTAAACTCCTACCGAAAACCGGGACGTATCGCAAGTTTCGTAGCAAGCAAGAACGGTAATGCGAACTTTGAGAGCCGGTAGGCCCCACCGGATTCGTAATCGCGTAATCCAGAGATTTCATTAAACCAAATATCCGAGCTTTCTGTCGTCGGGGCTTAAGCGCGCGCTCCCTAACCGAGAAAAAGTTATGCGATTTGGTACATCGGAAATCTGCTTTTATCCCCGCCGCAAATTAACTTTAGCAAAATTAATTAAGAACCGGAGCACCGGGGTTGAGTAACGCTAAGATCGTCCATAATGGAGATGCGAACTTTAATCCCGTTCGATCAACCCGCTGTCAAGCAAGTAAGCTAATCAAGCAAGCTGTTTCCACCCTTTCTGCCGCGTATGTAAAATTGATTTCTCTCATGACACACGAGAAATGGTTTTTTTTGCTTTCAATTGTAGACATCGAAGTTATAATTGCGTTGTCGGTACGCGCGTCGTGGTTATAAAGATCCTTTACCACTATAGTGGCGGCAACGTATTGTGTCTTATCCCAGGCGGTTTCGATGCACGTAGGTACGTATCGGAACGCGGAACTTCGCCGTCAAAATCGCCGACGTGAGTCGCGCCAGTGTGCAAAAGTGTCAATGCGCAGTACCCGTATTTTATCGGCCGTTAACGAATCCGTGGAGGATGTTAAGGAGCGCGTCGTGTGGGAAAGCGACGTCCATTCTTTCGACGACAATACAGCCATTTGATAAAAGTCACTCTCGATCCCCCTTTCGCCGCGAACAAATATTGGAAGGAGAGCTCGCGCGCGATAAGCGAAGTGAAACTCTGAATTCGAAGCTGTTTGTAGATTACGGACGCGGGATGCGTGCGTGTGCGTAGCCGCGCGTCGGTGTCCACACTTACTACGCTGCTTTACGAGGCAGATGTTGATAACGGGCGACAGCGACAGAGACAGGGACAGTGACAGCTGCCCCGTATTGTTCGACACGTTCGTTGATTATAGGTCAAAGGCCTCTTACGAAGGATCAAAGAATTATACCAAGTGTGATCGGAAACTTTTTTGCGAGCCGATAATTTTTGACAAATCCCTTCACGCTGTACAATTCGAACATGCACTTGCTCAGACTCCAAGTCTAGAATTTGATCTATATAATATGAAATCTACTGCTTTATTCGCAATTCTCGCAATTTCGTGCGATTCCTTCTCTCGATATCAAAATTAACTTCATTCATTTGTACTGATCTATTTACATAGATATAACTATTTCTCGATAATGAAAAGATATGAAATTTCCACTTATTGCTGAGTCAATAGCAAGCTATTAAATGTTAACGAATACAATCTTGTTTCATGTCTGAAGAAAGTAACAAAGTATCGAGAAGTAGTATCAAACTCTTTTTTCAGAAGCATTCTTTTTAAACGGAAAAACAATTTTAGAAATACGATGGAGTTTGAGTTGACATGATTAATAAACCGTAGAAGCAAATTGCATCTTTATTCGTACGCTCGATATCCATCTTGTTCTGTCAAATAATCTGAATTAAGATGCACTCGCGATGCATTACCACTTTTGGCGCGATATTCTCTTACAGCAAGTTAAAAATATGTTAGACTTGACACAAAATCTCTTTTCTTTGTTGTTTTTTTTTTAAACAGACACAAAACACATTGCCGATGGAAATCTATATATCAATGACATATTCCTACCCGTTTCTAGGATAAACCACAAAAATTAATTAAGTTTCATAAATGGGATACGCTGCATAATAACGACGGATATAACACATTAAAATAATATGATGAAAAAATAATTAGTATTCAGTAATTCAAATTGTAAGACCAGAGAATATTTCGAAAGGAGAATCGTCAATAATTCTCAAGTGATAGCCGAAAGTTTGAGAAGACGATTGATAATTCATTGCATTTGTAGCAATTGAATTGTAATGCAAATAATCACTTTGATCTTACCGTAGCAAATCAGTCTTTCCTAGCGAACTAATAATTATCATCATCGTCATCTAATTATTAGAAATTTTATTATTGCTCGGTGAAAAAACGGACTCGGTTCCGCTATCTATATCCGTTTTTATCGTTAAGTAAATGTTCGCGCGGATATTGTGGAAAATGATTTCTATTTATCGCTCATTTTGCTAAATGAAAAAAAACGAAATGTCGGACATGATTTCTCGAAAATCCATGAATACGAAGAGCACCGGTCAAAACATCGGTAATCTTTTAGTCATCCGCGAGCGATATTCTTTGGTTTTACATCTTAACTTGCGTCACGTTTGCTCCACGAATCCCGAGGTTCACGAACTTTAAATTGATTTTTTGAAAAATTCATATGCAAATGGAGTAGAACGGTCCAACGGTTTAAGATTGCTGAAAATAAAGGTCGAAAAATACCGATCCTATTAGTCGAATAGTAAACTCGATGCATTATCGGACGGCCAGCGGAATGGTCTTCGCAAGAGAAAATAGACGTGGATATAAACGCGACGTTGAGACCGCGAAGAACTCCCGACGGAGGTGACGTGCGATAAAATCATGCGATTACGAATAGCTGGTACGCTCATCGTGATGACTTGACGGTGACGGTTTTTACGCACAATCCGATTTTCAACGATTTCGCAAAGAAATTACGAAGTTTCTTACACAATCGAGGTTTAGTTCCAAGAACTCGTCGTCCCTTAGGTGCGCCTTAACTGACATAAACTGTATAAAATAAAATATAAATTAGCAAGGACATATGGGATATATGCGTAGGATCGTGCAAGCTGTCGAAATTACGGAGCCTCGTAAATCTGCGTTACAATCGTACAAGTAGCTACATCATTACATGGCGACAAGAGCTTGCAGCCGTCGATTAGGCGGGACACAGGATAATGCATACACGTGGGGAAAACAGAAATAAATAAAATGCAACGAAAAGCAAAAAGCATAAATTGTATTTCGTAACAATAATATGAGCGAATGAAAGCGAAACATTGGTAGCACACACCGCATAAACCGCGCATTGACAATCGCGATGAATAATGGAGGGGTCAATTAAATCTCAATTAAACACCACCGGATAATACGAATCGCGGCTCTTTTCAACGTCACCCCACCAGAGGGCTAGGTTTTTTAAACACCGCCGGCACGTTTACTCGCTTCGAAAATCAGCATGCCTAGCGCACCCGCGTTTACATGATCATTTTATACACCTCGTAAAGAATGGCGTATTAAAATTAGGTTGATGGGCTTCGAAAATATGATTTCCACTTCGCGCCCATCGATAATCTCGCCATTCGACCGAATCAAATTTTATCCCGACACTTGGCGATACCGATACCACGTATTATATTCTGTATCAAATTATCCGCTAATTTAATAGCACGTTGTCGTCCTAATTTAAAGCCGCGTCCATCATTAATCACGGACGGCCGCGACTCGAAACTAAATCAGGGTAGCACGAAGTATGCTCGCGTATAATGGGAAATACATTTACGAATGCGTTACACTCCACAATCGCTACGAAAGCACGCAACGTCCGACGACCCTCTTCCGAACTCGAGCGAGGGGGAAGATACACCGGAACACACGAAAGAAATTCTATCTCTGGTGATTTCATTTCATTTTTTTGTCCCTTCTCTCTGGAACTTGTTCCCTCTATCCTCAACTCTGTCTACCAGAACTCGTAACATTTATTTATTGCGTTCGGTATCGCCAAGATGATCTCAATGTTGCGCAATGATTGTCTTTGAGATATCCGAGGTATGATACGGATACACAGCAATAAGCGCGAATCGGCAACCAGCTCGATCATTTCACCGAAAACACTGAGAACACAGTAAGAGATGCACCGGCCACGTAACTTTACCTTATATGCGATGCGACCACATTATCCCCGAGATAAACACACGTGTCACACTAAGTCACGAACGGCGCGCCGTAGGAGCAACGGTGGATCACAGATTGGTAGAAAGAAACGCGAATCCGTGATACGCGGACACAACGGTTCATCCGAAGATACCGAGCAAGTACCGGTGGAGCGATCAGCCCGGACACTGTAACTTAATCGCCAGCACTGTAAGTTCCCAGTTGAGCCTACAGTTGAGCCGGTCGGCCGATCATTTTGCGAACGCGCGAGGTAGATGCGAAGAGTAACGTGCGGGATCACATAGTCTTCCGCGAAAGTTTCCTCGTCGTCATCGCGAGTCACGTTGCGCTTTATCCACGATCAAGCACCACCGGTGAGCACTGTCCGTCCGTTGACCGCTAGCAGCCGCTAGCAACGACTCGAGATTCCGCGCGATCTTCCCGTTCACCACGTTCGCGGACCCGTAGCTCCACGGCGTTTGGTCCTTGGTGTCCTTAGGGCATACGTATATATCCGCGAGCGGGTGTGCGCGTTCCTTGGACGTGTACGCACGTGCATGTAAGCCGAACGTCTCCGTGTGTACGTGGTGTTCCGTGCGGTATAGGCGAGCCGTCGTTTCCCCCGGTCGTACGTGTGTGTCGCGCGTGTGTTACGTGTGCGCGCGCGCAACGAGTCTCATGTGAGTGTTGCGTGTTGGTCGGTGTATGCGGTGTACGTGTACGTGTCGTGTACGTGTATGTGTGTATGTGTGAGTGGGCTAGCGGTGCGCGCGCGCGCGGCTGTACCGGTGGGTATATTACAAGGTGTACGCGTCTTAAGTGATTTCGGCCTCGCTGGTCAGCCCCGGCAGCTCCGTATGATGAGGCCGCCGCTTTGCTACTGACAGACCTAAAGACCACCCTAACCCTGCAGTCGGGGACGAGGGGTTCCCCACCCCCGTCGTGAGCGTCGACGAGAGAGAGACCACCCTCCCCCGCCAGGGACCAGGGCGAATAAGCAACCCTTAGCACCCGATGCCACCTCCACGGCGGCGGCGCAAACGCACTCCTGCCTCCGAGGGTAGTCTTATCCCCACCGACTCTTTCGTAGGAGCGAGATCACCACCCCCACCCACCCCCCAGTCGATCCCGGTCCTGCCACCACCACCGCCCCCTCCTGCACCCCCTCGCGACGCACGCTACCGACGCCGACGCCGCCGCCGCCACCGCCGACGCCGCCGCTGCCGCCGCCGCCGCCGTATCTACCCCTCCAACGCGGACCCGACGCCGAGGAATCCCTTCCAGAGACGTCAAACCCCTTCTTCTCGTTTCCTACGGCTTCTACGGAGGAGAGTCGTCTTAAGATAAAAACACGGACGATCGGGTTTTGCAGTTAACCCACTCACCCTCGACTCGCATCCCCTCTACACGCGCGTCCTTCCTCGTCTCCTCGTCATCCTACCCCTGATCTACCGCGGTATCCCCCTACTCTCGTCCACCGGACTCTTACAAGCAAGCAGCCTCGAGTCACCCCAACCCTTTTCCTCCGTCCACCCCATCCTCCTCCGCTACGCTGCTCCGCCGCGGATCTCTACGACTCGACGAAACTTTCGATTCTTTCGGGGCCAACCTTCACAACTCCCCTCCCCCTCCCTTCATTTTTTCCTCTCTTCGCCGACCGATACATCGCGTGTCGACCCGTTCGACGTTATCATACCGTTCACCCTCGGAGTACACATATTCCCCACCCCTGCCCATACCGTTCCCACTGCGAGAGACAACAACAGGACCGACCTCGTGGTTTTTTACAGGACGGAGGGGGAAAGGTGGCCGTATATATTGTTTCATTTTTTTGAACGGTTTCAGGCGCATCGATCTTCGACGACTACACATCCCGTCCTAGTCACGCGCCGATGTGACGCGTCGACAAGATCACTTTCGCCGCGTTTCTTTCCGGGATAAACTCCACGATCCCGTGCATTACTGTTGTCGATAGTCTCGTATTTCCGTCAACGGGTAGATTTCTCATTTCGGAGATGATGATGACAGTGACGAGTTTGTGCGTGACAAGAATAAAGGTCCGTTATATCTTCTCAGAATTAACGCGATATGTGTGCATTTTCGACTTCCTGTTCAACTTTTTATATTTTCTATATTTTCATGAAAGATTAATGTCACATCTGTCAAGGGCATTATTGGAATGACTCCGTTCCGAAAAGATAAGAGCTTTAAAGTTTATCCGACGATGGACAGAGAAAAGTAGACACGCGATAACATGTTGATTGAAGATATGAAAGATTCTACAAAATATAATAATGATAGATACTGAGATGTAAAAGTACACAAGATACAAGATACAACGATAACTGTGCATAAAAATAATATAATAATAATATATAATAAAATAATACAAAGAACATGAAATTTAGAATTTATTATTGTCAGTTTATGAACAATTTTTCTGTGATTTTGTTTAATTTAAATGACTTCGTGCAAAATTGTTTTCTTCGATAGAATCTAAATATAATATTTTATAAGTCTTTGCTCGTAAACTAAATGTGAAATCTGTAAATGCATAAAGTTCAAAAAATATGAAGACGGAAGATATTTTTTATAAATAATTATTGGCAAATTTGCTTATAGATTCTCAAAACGATGTTTAGACAAGTAAAAGAATGATATATTGTATTGATTCTCATATCATGTTGTATTATGGACAAGATTTCACATGGAATACTATATCATTCTTTTAGCTGTCAACAAGTACAAACGCAACTTTGAAAGTGTGATCCACATAAAAATTTTAAAAATATGTTTGAAATTAACAGTATTCAAAATTATAATTTTCAGTAACGTCATGTTAACGTATATATTAAAGAATTGAAAAGTTTTTCTACTTTTATACTTGTATTAATAATAATATTTCAGCACAGCAAAGATTCATAAGCTTCACGCAATAAAAAAAGCAATAATTTTGATATAAATGACACAAATTTATTAAAAAAAAGATGTACACATAAAATACTGTAAAACAATCAAACTATGTAATTTGAAATTGTGTCGACAAACAGTTGAGACAAAAAAAAATGAATAAAATTAATAATAAATTTTCTCTTGAAACATCGCAAATAATCACAGATGCTTTGTCCAAAAATTGAGAATTATAGTTCAGGGATATATATTTGAACATATACAAGAATGAGCTTTGATTTACGATGCGCTGTCACAAAAGTTCTTTCACGCTTAGCCCTTTGACCACGAGATTGTATCAATTTAAATGCCTGAGAGAATGAGAGTATGATCGTTTATATTTACCCGAAGTTCGAAAAAAGCTAATATCAATTTTAACTTGACGAAGTTGCAGTAGCTTTTAGATGGCCCGTCCGGAATTAAAAGGAATTAAAAATCAAGGTATCCTCCGAAAAACAGATGACATTCGAGTTTCGAAGTCCGTTAGATGAATTACGTTTCGTCCGAACTTACAACGTACGGATAGCAAATATCATGACGGATCGACGTTCTAGAAACTACAGTAGACAGACGTCTTTTATTCACTGAGCCTCTCTGGTAATAAAGAGAGAGGAAGAGAGAAAGAGAGCGAGCCGTGGGGTCGCGGATGTATCGAAACAAATTTTTATGCGGGTCAAGCTTTTCTGCGCTTTTCGAAGCCGCCACCCCCACCCCTGGCTGTACACCCCACTACCGATCGACACTCATTTATACTTTTACCACCACCCTACCGCCCCCACCGTGGGGATTGTTTATGACACGATTCGTTTGATTATTAGCTGTTTATACGCGACCATCGATCGAACCGCTAACTGCACGCGGCATTCCGACAGCAAAACAGTTCCGCCGCGCGCTTTACTGAAACCCTTTCGCTCCAAAACCGGATTTTTTTTTTTCAAACGCGTACCTGAACCGACGAAACTGGTTCTACTGGACTTTCCGTTGCTCTTGGTTTACTCTTTCTCGTGATCTTAGTTCAATACGGACGACTACTCGAACAACATCTTAACAGTGTTCCATGGATACGTCATCGTTCGTCGCTACGATTAATTTTAAGTGTACGACAAAGATAAGATTTCTGAAACTCTTTCGACTGTCGGAAATAACAGTGTGCGAATCTCTATTTTACTGATAATCAGCAAAAAATAGAGAGTGATGAAGCGTTAAATTATAACACCGCGAATATCTTCTCTCACTTTTTCCAAGTTCTACTAAAACTAAATTACCCCCTTCTCTTTGCTATCACGAAATCGAGAAATATAATTCACAATTATAGCAACAATTATCGCGATAACTTGATTTTCGAATAGCTGTAAAAATACTTGACGTAATGAAAAACGATGCCGGTTTTTGAAACCTTAATTGAATTTAACATACTTTCGAAAGTATTATTAATTACAGCGATTGATATTCCCATCCTAAATGACTGGTTATTTATACATTTCAGCTTACGTCGTTTGAGAATAGCTTCGATGAGGTTTATGTTATTGATTTAAAAACGAATCCGCGTTGCGTCTGTCCCGACCTGTCGCGGGTTAAACGGCTGCCGTCGGAACAATGTTTGACATCTCCGCTTTTCAGGCTGACAGGAGCCGACCGTACCTACTGTCACGAAGATGCTTCCGATAAGTTTTGCCCAATTATCACGCATTTCAAATTCTCTTTTATTTATCAATGCTTTAGCGTCACGCTGCAATTCTATGAGCATTTTAGAATTCAATTTATTGCACTTATCACGCGAGATTTATTTAAAAATGATTTTATTTTCTCAAGCGTATGCTGATTGTTAATCATTTATTATTTTATTCCCTATAATTTATGTGCCGATTCAATTTCTTATTTACTTATTGAATACTTGTGCTCAATATTTCTAGCGACACGACTTTTACGTAAAAATTATACAATTAAGTTGACTGTATAACTCTGACACGCCTTTCTCTATAATGGAAAGATTTATTATATCGCGTTATTTATTCTCGCCATTAAATTTGAAGGATGTTTTCAATGTTACGATAGAACACATTTTTTTCATTGATATTTTTTCTTTTCAATCGTCGATAGCACAAAATAATGTCACCAAAGCAGCGCGAAAATTTTAGCAACGCTTTAATATCCTGAACGCGATTAGAGATATTCGGCGCCTAAATATCTTAGCGCGTCCGTTTCAATAAAGAACTGAGCAATTATTTATTATTTAGCGCGATTATATTGCACGATGTTTCTTATTTATCAATCGCACGATCGTTCTTGTTTTATTAGTCAGGAGCACTACGATCGGAAGAGATACTGACAATGAGATATCTCTCGCTTACGATCTTATTGTCACTCGGATATTGTCGTCGCTGCCGTTCTTTTTACACGCGTACGTTTTACGATCATTTCTTAACGCGAGCACAGTTAACACCAGCACATCACATCCGTCACCGTCAACATCACCACACGATCAAGAGTGCTTCCTTCGCGTGGAAACGCGTAGCTAGTCTAAGGGGAAACGCACCGCGTAGTCAGACGCCGTAAGAAAAATAAGCGAGTATTCCACTGGCGAAGGTCGCGCTGGTTTTCGAGTAAACTCTATATCCTTCGGACTGAAAGAAAGCGGGTGCTGTCGGTTGTTTATATTTGTGTACAAAATCGCGTTCGCGTGTGCTTCCCTTCGAAAGACGGCTTCCGCATGTTTTGCCGAGCCAACGTTTCTACTTGTGTTTACTTATCGCGAAAGCCTTTCCTCCTCCTTCGTCGTATCTCGCGTCTCTTTAGCGTGTCTCGGATGAAAATAGGATGTAAGATAAAAAAAATGAAAAGTCCGTTTGATTATGACGAGGATTTTGACAACTTTCGTCATTTTCTTCTCTTGGCTCGTGTCTAAAGTCTCGCTTAGGTTTCCGCGAAAGTAATCCGCGCGATCGAGGTGGATTAACTCGAATGATTAAGGATTAGGTGAAACGATTAGCCCGACAGCCAGAAAAATCACACAACTGCTTCGCGTGCGATCGAGGAAAGAGGATCGTTGCGCGAAACTCGGGGCCGCGAGGAGGCACAAAAGGCTCGAAGTGAAAAGGTGTACGAGGAAGGGTCGTGATGTCTACCTTCGCTCGTCGATTGTCGCACTCACCTGTTTGTCACGCCGATCCCAGGGAGACAAGTTCGGAGAACGAGGACGGGTAAGAAGATGTTCACAACATCGGCGCACTCGATGCCGGCAGATTGACGATCCTCTTCGATCCTCGCTCACTGCAAGCTCTCGCGCGAGCTTTCAACATCACAGTATCTACAACGTCGAGCCGCGTCGTTAAAAAGGTCCTTTTCCCCGGCACCTTTCCTTCCCGTGACTTTTTCTCTTCGCCGCGAAAAACTTTCCTTTTCCGTTTTATTTTTTACTTAACAGGAGGGGAAAAAAGGGAAGAAAAACCGAAACTTTGCTTACTTTTGTCTAAATATACGGTTAAACAAATCGTTTCTTTTCTCGGGTCCTTTTCCTCGGCTCGCGCGCGCGGCCCCGGTGCCTCTTTTTACGTGGGGGCTCCCGGCCTGACGAACGTGGCCGATCAGCGCGCGGGTAGAGAGAGCTTGGGCTGCGTGGCGGAGCGCGAACTTTCGGGCTTGCGGGCGCACTGGCGCACACGGCACACTCGCACCGCGTAGGCGGAGAGAGGAGAAGCTCCGGCGGATGCTGTAAGCCGAAGGGAGAGAACTACGCGCGCCGGCCAGCGGCGGAGCAAGCCGGTGGCCCCTCTTGGCCACTTTGCCCCGTACGGTGGCGCCTCTAGCGCGCGCAAACGCAAGCTACCGCGCTGCTTCTCCTAGGCGGCCAGTGCGAGGGACGAGGACGGCGCGCATCGTCGGCGTGAGATCGGCGGCAGGCGGTGGGAAACGAACGAGAGAAAGAAGATCCGCGCGCCGCGCCGCGCCGCGCCGCACCGGCCGAAGAGAAGGACGTGCGAGGCGAGCGAACGGCTGGACGGACCGACGGGCGCGCGGAGGGTCGCCGGCGAAGGGTTGACGCGCGCGGGGGCTGCTGGGGTGCGAGATACGGCTCGCGCGCGCCGGGCAGAGGGACAGAGAAAAGTGCCGCGGGAGCAGGACCGCCCCTTGGCGCTGGTACTACGCGGGAACCCGACCGCCCGGAGCGGTAAAATTGAAGATTTATGCGAGACGCCGTTTACGTCGATTAACGCTACGCCGTGCCGCCCCCGCCCGTAACTTATTTAAGGACTGCGCGCGATCGCGCGTTTTTCCGCGCGGTGCTCCGAGCCCGCCTACCCTGCGATTCACTTCACACTAGCGCCGCGGGAGGGGGGGGGGGGGCGAGGCGTCGGGAATCGATCGGGATTTCGATTCTTGAATATACGGCCGTGTGGTAGAACGAAAATCACTAGAGACCTGTACCGAGAGACACTTCAGATCGTTTCGCGCAATTTCGTACGTACTCGTCAAATACGTTTCTAATTGCGAATCTAAGATCTTGGAACGCTACGATTTCGCGAAAAGAGAATAATCAAGTATCTTACGTAATATGTACGAGAAAGTCTAATTTTTTTTTATCGGAACGGTATCCGAGTGTAGCGTCTTACCCCCGGGTGACGACGGCCTCGTCAGCGCTCCTGAACGAGTCTCGGGGAAGGCGATAGCAACGGGAGAATCGACGGTGCGACGAGGAAGATCCCGATCGTGTAAGCTCGCGACGGAATCGCCGTTGGACGTGCAGGGCGGGCAGGGTCGGGCAGGGGTGAGAGCCGCGTGCGAAGGAGCGAGACAGGGCGCGCCGTCCCTCCTAACCCCCGTGGTCCGAGCGCGACGAGGACGCGGCGACGGACGATATGAGCGCCACCGAACTCGTTCGAGACGCGCCGGACAGCGATCGTAGGAGGAAGACGGAGCTTGACGGAGGCTGCGGAGAAGAGAGAAAAGCCCTGCGCGCCCCCGGAGGGGCAGCACGACGCAGACGGAAGCGGCGGAGACGGTGAGCAGGGAGGACGGGGGAGCGCGCGCGCGAGAGAGAGAAAGGGAGAAAGAGAAGCGTCCCCCCCGCTGCAAGCTGACCACCGACCCTCCACGAAGGTATATACGAAGGCGGAGAGAGACAGGCGCGGCGAGGACAGGTGCGAGAGAGCGACCGCCGTTTTATCACACCGACGACTCGCCGCGTATACGTGTGAGCCATGCGGATACCACGAGGTGTAACGTCGGTATTTCCGAGGCGACGGCGTGTGCGTTTGCCACCACGCGTACGTATCGGTGAGACACTTCGAACGCTCACCTTCGACCCCGAGGATCTGCCGTGAAAGTTAGAGACCCCGAAATCTGGGAGGGAAGGGGGGGGTGAAAAAAAGCGCTACGATCTTTTTAAACTTGTCGTCCCTTGTCATCCCTCGGTCGTACGAAAGCGATCGAGGGTTCTTCTTCGAAAGGGGAGCATTTCGTGCGACTCGTCGCACGCCGGGATCGCTCGACGTTACACCGATCCGTATCCTTTTTTTTTTTCCTTCTTCTCACTCAGCTGCAACGCGTGCGTTACGGAGTATCGCGAGGCTCTCGTGTAATTAAGCGTGAATAAACAAGCGAGCGGACCTATAATTTAGTCGGTCAGGACGGAAGCGGTGCGAGGGAGACGGCGAGCGTGCTCGGTCATGCGCGATCGCCGGCAAAAGAGAGGCACCGTTACCCTTTCGATACGCGAAACGAGGACACGCGCAACCTCGCCGCTTGTATCGCCCGCGATGGGGCGCCGTGTCTGTGGTGGTGAGAAGCGCCGGCGGCGGGGTTGTGGTAGTATCCCGAAGAAAAATCGCCGCGAGTCTGTAGACGCCTGTACGTGTGTACTAAGGGGTTGAAGGCGGCGTGTGGTAGTGAAAGGGTTGCTGGACAGTGGCGAGCTCCTGCTTAGGCGGTCGCCGGCGGAACTAACGAGGAAAGGGGTTGGAATCTGCCACCTTTGCTCTAATGATCGCTCTAGTCCTTTCGTATGTAGTATATATCGGCCCGACAGATATACAGAATACGATTGATTTATTTTCGAAGAATTTCATGCGATATCTCTCGACTTGTAGAAGAAAGTTAATCGCGATGTTAAATAATCAACGCTCTTCTACGTTACGTTAAAACGTGATTATTCATCGAGTATAATTATTCATAAAGCGTAAATAATGAAAAGTTTGGAGTAATATCTGTAATTAAGAGACAAAAGCTTTTTCTTGTATTTTCTCGCATGTTGCGATGCATATCAAATATCAAAATTAACGTCAAAAATGAAAAGCTCGTGAAAACGCGAGAGGCGCGCAATGGTCTTCTGACAATGTTTTATTTCATTTTTTGTTTGTTGCACAGCCAGAATTACAATCGTTTAAGCTAAAATTATTGACTACAAACGACATATTCTCCTCAAAGGTTCGACTACTATACTAAAAGCGATTCTCCAATGGCAGAGAGATATTTTCATCGATAGCACGATATGGCTACATGCGAAATAAACGGGCCAAACTACGAAACAGTGTGCTCGGTTCAGACCTGCGTCTCAGTGTTATACCACTTTTTACACACTCCCTTCTCCGCCCCGTTTAACTCCAACCCCGAAAAGCCCACTTACCCAATCATACCCCAATCTACCGCTGGCTCAGCGGCGGCGTGCAAAACTCTCGATCAACCGCCAGTATTTTTATCCCCGCAGTTTTTAAGGTCACTTGTTGCTTCTTACTATGCTAGTGCCGCGGGAAGAAACTCGCCCTCTTTACGAAGACCACGTCCACTTTTTCTCGCGGCGCAATGTTAATAATTGCAGCACCGAGTGTGGAAAAGTGATATCGTAACAATTCTATTTTACGAGTCTCTATTACGAGTGTGAATTAAATTAGTATAAAATACAAAGTGAAAGCAACTATTCATATATAACATAGTAATTATTATATTATAGATTAATTATTATATTTAAGATTCATTATTGATTATATACATATTTTTTCATAAGTTAATTTTGCTCAAATTTATCGCTTTGGTGATCACGTTAAAATTTGGAAAATTGGAAAATTTTGAATCGATGGAAAATTGGAAAATTTGGAATCGATGGAAAATTAGAAAATTTGGAATCGATGAATAATTCTTTATCTTCTTACTCTGTCAATTCTACAATAATGCTTCCTTTAATACCATGAAATTATTTGTTGCATTGTAGTGCGCTTTACGCATCAATTAGGATAACGAATTTCTACTGGGAAAAGTCGGAATGCGTTAGCAGGCTTTACCGCATTCAGTATTTAGCGCGTATTAACGAGAAAATCGAGCTGGATAGTACGCGCTCGTTAACCTGCTGTAATAATCGCGTCTGTATTTGACAAAAGAAGAGAACAAGTAAAAAACGGACCGGTTATAATCGGAACAGCCGCGTCCACTTTTAATCGATGAAATGTCTTTTCCGCGATACGCCTTGCCGCTATTTTTGCTCTCTCTCTTTCTCTTGTTTTTCTCAACATAATCATAATATTTGCACTCCGGTTGCGCACGATTACTCGAGCTTTCTTGGTGGCGGCGATGCGCATTCCTCACCCAGTTTCACCCCTTCGCGCCTCCGTTGCAGCTGCGCACGATATCCGATCAGTGTGGCCGGTATTTTTATTCGTAGATTTTAAGGTCACTTGTTGCTTGTTTAGTTATGTCGGGGTATACACGCGCCGTCAACACACCGGCGCATGGATCGGCTGGAGCGCGCGCGCGCACGTGAGCGAAAGAGAGAAAGAGAACGATAGAGAGAAAGAGAGAGAGAGAGAGAGAGAACGCGTAAATGTGTGTGCTCAGCGGGGACGTTTGCTCTGGTGTATCGTAATGCACGTGGACAAAGCAATCCGCCAACATGTGTTGAGGATGCTACATGCAAGCGCGGGATTGTGTACGTGGCATCGGACCGATAGGTGGACGCCCTGTCGATTTCATTTCCCCCATCGGACCACCGGATGGCGAGGGGGGTGCACCGGCGGGGTTGAGCGTTCCACTATTTTTTTCTGGCTTTTTGCCCCTTTTTTCCGGGGCGTCCGGATTTCGCGTTGCGGTTTTTTTGCGCAGCTTTCGCTACTCGCGTGTGGTGCTCCTACCCTTGCAATCTCTCTCTCTCTCTCTCCCTCTCATTCCTCTACGCGTGTTTCAGTCTCTCTCACTCTCTCTCTCTCTCTCTCTCTCTCTCTCTCTCTCTCTCTCTCT
>JAJVSH010000041.1:383757-406505 GCA_021460005.1 Tetramorium alpestre | reverse complement strand
TCTCTCTCTCTCTCTCTCTCTCTCTCTCTCTCTCTCTTTTTGTGCGCCTCTCTCTCCCCGCGCGTGGGGCGCCCCCCCTCGCTCTCTCTCTCTCTCTCTCTCCCTCTCACTCCTCTCCGCGTGTTTCTCTCTCTCTCTCTCTCTCTCTCTCTCTCTCTCTCTCTCTCTCTCTCTCTCTCTCTCTCTCTCTCTCTCTCTCTCTCTATCGCTCGTTACGTGTATCGAAATGTCCTAGTCTCTCTTACCACTTCTTTTCACACTAGTTTTCTCTCTCTCACTCTCGCCGCCAAACTCTCTTCTCTCTCTCGCTTTATTTTTTCTGGCTTTTGCTTTTGTTTTTTGTCAACCACCGTTTGCCGCGTTGCGCGTTCGTTTTGTTTAGTGAGTTATGTCACGGCCACCGAATCGATCTTCGATGTCTGAATACGTACGGCCGGAATTACGCTTGTAAAGCAATAAGAATTACGTGGCCAGATCTTAGAATCTTACAATAGCTTCTTGAAACATACGATTACTTTGATCAAATACCGTTCAATCTTTGCGTGGAATGAAATGCAGGATTCAAATAGCGTGTCAACCTTAAAAAGAGCACGTGTATGATTTTATATACAAACATAGAATTTATTTCTTGGAATTTTATAAAAGTTTTGTAAGTTTCGAAGAGGAAACATTCCATATCAGATTATTCGACTTAGTACTTGATTGGCGCACGAATATATATTAAAGCAGTAGCGTAATGACAAGAAGCATGTGATTGTGCACGCATATGTATACAAAACCGAATACGTGCGTGGTAAAGTGGTGGTTGATTTGCGAGCGTCCAGCCTCCACAGATCGAGCAGATCAATGGCATCGACTCCCTAGAGTCAGTCTTTTCTCCCATCCTACTCCATCAAGTTGTAATGTGCATGTGCGTGATCCGCTAGAACTGAGCGACTGACATATTCGATTCCGATTATCGAATGCGTGTTGTCGTAAACAGGTGCAATCGGGAAACCTTAAACACGGTTTACGGTTTAACAGTCATTCACGCTGCCAAGTCAATGATAAATGATCCTTGAATCTCAACATTTATTTATTTTTTTCTTTATCAAGTACAAAAAATTTCCCTTAAGATAAATTCCGACATTTTAATCATTATATTACCTACCTTTTATTCTAATACAAAATTTATAAAGGAAATCTTGAAAGCAGCAATATCGATATTTTTGCCTGAAATCGCGTCTGGAGTTTGGCAAACCTTTGAAAGAGAACATAGTCCATAAAACTTTGAATATTTCATCGTTGCTATACAAGCATGTGAAAAGTGCTTCTTGGACAATCAGTAGTGCTATCACTCTGACGCCTAATTTGCGATCGCGATTTACATCCCGCTGACGAACTCCTTACGAACCTCTGGCACTCCTGAACTGTTCGAGTCTGCGAGTCTGGGGAAAAGTCTAAACTCGATGCCGGACAGACAAACATACGAACGGACGGACGGACGGACGGATTGGTGAACCCGGTGCTGCCGGTGACAGCCACGGTATTAGCATTCCTGCCCGGCCAGCAACTTCATACTCAATGATATACCACAGCGAGAAACGCGTGTACGCGCGTACACAGGCAAAACGCGCGCTGAAACGTATGTACGTACGATGGATTCGTGGCCGCGCCAACGACGGAGGATATTGGGGTGCTTTCGTACTCGTTTCACCATAATAATTCGCCGGCATACAAGTACAGGCGTACCGTACGTTTGCACGGAGGTCGGCTACATCGGTACTGAAAGGTACCTCGGTTCAACTTCGCGCTCCCCTTCACTCCAACCGCTACCCTCTTTTTCTCATCCTCCGTATCCCCCTCCCCCCCTTCTCTCCCTGCGCCACCGTCCTTCTCCACTCGTCGCTCTTCTGCTTCTCGCTTTTCCTCGGTCCTGGACTGCAGTCAAACAGAGTCGCTCCGCTCCTCCACCTTTGACCATTCGAATTAAACCTTTTAACTGTCGCATTGTTTTTGATGGCTCATTTTCTCCCGCGAAATTGTTATTTAAACTCGTTCCGAGTTACGTGCGTACGTCGGGCGACCGGCTACTTCCGCTCGTTTCACCTTGCTCGATCACTTTCACTCATAATGTAATGTTTTTACTCGTTTTGACGATCCTTTCCTCTTTTTCTTTACAGATTTCTTATTTGTTGTTACGGTCGTTCACGGAAAAGAATTGAGCGGAAGTAATTAAGATTCTTGGAATGACGCCGTAAAATGATAAAAAGAAATGATAAAACTGATTAGATTTAAAATGTAGGCAGTGCTGGATAAATCATCGATAGGAAAGGCATTTCCGCAGCGATATTAGTAGATGCGTTTGAGTTTTAATGTATCCAATTGATTGGACTGTGTTCTTAAACATTAACAGGTTGCTATCGGGGATCATAACTATAGGCAATATTTGAATAGCATCTGGATTACATCGGTTTTTAATTTACAATTTCAAGTATACAACTTGAATTTACATAGAGCCATGAAGATAAGCCGAAAGTACTCGTAACGCACGTTACTCGTGCATCGCAGCGTCACTCGCATTTCCGATGTATACAAAGTAAACATTTAAATTGCAAAAAGTCGCGTGTGAGGACGTCGTCGATTGCCATTACATAAATTCACATTGAAACTTGCCACTGCCGTCTTCATCGCGGTGCCATCATCGTCGGCAAATCCGTGGGAATTCCGGCAATGAGTTACGCTTTGTCCCCGCGGACCCGTACTTGCGGCCTAAACCGAAGCGAATTGCGGCTTGGTATGAAAGCTTTCAGAATAGGCCCGGGTTTGCTATATTAGCCCGTAGTTAGATTTTAGTTTAATGATTTCCGCCGGACAATGTCCGCGGTAATGGCGTCCGAATCCCGTCCGCCTCGTTCTACCCGAGCACATTCTCCGAATGGTTCCGCGGCGTGAACCCGCAACACGTTCCTCCACGCACTCAGGCACGCGCGCATACACGTGTACTGTTCACCATCGCAGAATGCATCCGTAAGTGGCGGCACTTATTGACGTTCGCGCGTCCGCGATCTTAACAATGCAGATTGAAGGTACGCTTCCCAGCGCGGGGACAACGGACAAATCCGGTAACTATGACGACCGATTGTCGTTCCTGGGAACTTGCTCACGTTACGTTCGTTCAGAAATGCTTGAAACTACGTCGTAGAAGCATTAGGCTCCGCGCCTCGTACTCTCTTGTACCTAAATAACGCACGACGAAAACCGTCGAGCGATGCACGGTGACACAAAGCACTCTGAAAATGTCCAGGCAAATACCTTTCGTCACGTTTTCTTTTTTCCGTAGACTTGCATCACAATTTGTACGATTGACCAAACGCGTTGAAATGAAAAATCTTGAGGGAAATTTATACGATATAATATTGAAATTAAGAGGTAGAAAGAAAGCAATTGACTAACTTGTAATATTCGTATCTCACATTATTTTCAGTTTGTTTTCTCGAGATCTCCCGCTGCGGAAACATCTTGTAGAACAGTTACAATCGCGCAACAATCACGTGTGAAAAGAACCGTTGGGACTGTTAAAAGACAGGCGGTTTAGTACCTCGAAAGGATATCCGGCTCTTTAAAAGCGCACCTAACTTTCGCCAACGTCTTCGTTAAGGTGAGTGAATACTCGTGCACATGGGGTCCCACTTCCTTGTGAGGCCCCCTACAGGTGCACCCCATGCTAAGAACACGCGGACACGCATCGTGCTTACCCCCTTGTGCGGTGCGCCTTTAACGCATGGTAGATTCTTTCAACCGACCGTCTTGCACGCATGATCCCGCGGTCGGTTATTTCTTATCTTGCAAAATGACCCAACCGTCTGTCACATGTAACAGTTTTACTGGTTAACTTAACTAGTATCTATGAGCAACATTGAATTAATTTTATAGTTAATAAAAAGTGCTCACAATCTTATTTTCAATTACAATCGTAACGTATGTTCTTACAACTATTGATATAAGAGCTGAGATAAATATAGAAACGTCATTCCTCGTTCCAAAAAAATCGGGATCGGGAAACACTGCGTTTATGTCCACTTCATTAAGCAGATAAAATTTGCATTGTATTTAAATACAATAAACAGGTAACACTGCGGCGAACTGATATATCCGCGTGGCGATTGGTTTAAAGTGGTTTAAAGGGAGGTCGATGGTATCGAATTCTCTTTTTGATGCATAGCCAAGAATATTTTTCCTCATAATACCCAAGCGCAATGCACAGATAACAGATTAATATTCAAACAAATAAATATTTATTTTGCAATCAGGCAGCAACAGGTAGCAACGTAATTAAAGCGTGCAGTTTAAACATTATTTTAACAACGTTTCCGGGCACTGACAGGTATGCGATAATTATTGATGGCAATTAGAGGTGTGCGGTAATGTGGGATTATGCGGATTTATAATTTAATCGATATCATAAAGTGATATTTAGTTTTTCTGTTTTATACAACGAGATCAGCGGCCACAGAAAATTTAACTAAAGCATCAGGCTTTTATTGGAAATTATAAATCGCACACGGCCTGTTGCACATTCTGTTTAATTACTCGTATAATGTTAAGTTTGGCTTGTGCAAAGAGGATAGTAGCTCAATTTGCTGTTTCAACGAATCATCAGGATTAGTTATCTTCGTTTTCGAATGTCTTTATATGACTACGGACTATGCTAAGTAATTGTATGCGGAAGTCTAACAGGGCGTGATAGGCGGCATGATAATTGAAGGGTGTGACGAGTCAACGTATATAGAGTATCTCAGAAGTCGCACACCCTTTTCACTGTAGATTATTTAGTAAAGACTTGATAAGACATAGCATTACGTTTAATTATTTTTAAATACTATATATTTTACCTAAAGTCTAACTTTTTAAGTGAAAAAGTTTAAACGTTTTTTTTTTTTTCTTTTTATTTCTTCGTACTTTGAAGATTCAACTTTATTCAAAACCAAGAAATACATGATACTATAGTATCAAAAGTATCATTATTTTTTTTTAATTTACCATTAAACAAGTATAAGCGAAATTAATATATTTTTTACAATGCAAAACTTTACATCGAAAAATTTAAATCGCGTAAGCTTCTATCTACATTGAGAAATAATAAAGAACGAAACCCCAAAATCTTTTCTCTACGTATATTACGTAGATTCAGAAAAGTCTGAATTATGTCTTTGCTCTTTCTGTTCTTATTTGAATTCCCAGAGAGATTTGCTGCTTTGACGCAATCCGCACCTTTTTAATTCATATCGCGGATGCCTTTATCCCTTCGACATAATCATTTCGAAGGCTCTCGGCCTTCGTAAAAATATGAAATAACGGCGAATGCGCGCATTGCATATATTCTGCAGGTATCTTTTATGTTCTCATTACCGGCCGAAATAAATGACTTTATGGTACAAAGTACATATAATCATTTGACGAACGAATTTCTTTTGTACAATTGCGTAGTTTTAACAACGAAGGGAAAAGAGCTGGTTTATAGATTTGGCTCGATTCAATGAAATATAGATAAATGTAAGGATTAGGTAATGCATAGACAAAAGCACATACATTTGTTAATGTCGAAACATTTCGCCGTATACCAATTTCAACTATAGGTGCAAGTAATCGAGTTTTACACGCGTATCTATATTCAGTAGATAACCGAAAGGGACAAAGATTCTAATCAAGATATAGCTACTTGCTTCGAGAAACAACAGTATCTTACTACAGCGTTATCATCAAGGGACTATCTTTATCCGCTATAACGTTTGAGATTTCACGGCCTAAGGGACATTCAAGGAATGACAAACATAGTGTTTAGACAAGAATTATCGCTACCGTGGTTAAAGGGTTCGATAATAATTATCTGAAAAATGTTTACACATTTGGTCTTTTAATTCTTTGAAATAGAATTTAACAGTCGGAGATCCTAGATCATAGGTTTTTACTTTCGACAAATATTTCAAGCTGCTGAAATATAAATCCAAAATAATTTTAATATTAAAAGTAGTATATACAGTATTAACATCACGAATATGTTATTACTAAAAGGCTGCGTCGCATCATGTTTCATCAATTGATGCAAAACCGAAAATAATTACAATCGACGAGGATTAATTTAGATTACGCTAATGCGTATCGTTTATTACTTGGAAATCAAAAATACAAACGAATACCATTGATAGAGTGCTTTTTAATTAAGCCGTCTTGTAAATTGCTCTCTGTCGAGTTGGCACAGTGGATCACTTCACGCTAATTTTTCGCTGTTAATTACAAGTATTTGTTTGATTATCGACACCGTGGCGAGTCAATAATAAAATCACGAACCGCGTATAATTGTTTTTGTGATCATGAACATTTTGTCAATTTCAAACGCTGCCACTGTGATTCGATGCGCGCGGTTTCGCGAGTACTCACTTTAATCGGCGAGAAAAATGGTGGGAGGGGATATAAATCGATGGAAAAGCCCAGCGCGAGCGGGAAAAGTGTCGGCGACACGCGAGCGATACAATGAGATATTAATACTCCCATTTGGTTTCGATTTCCTGGAAAAACGTTTGATGGAGATAAAATTACCGGCAACAACGGTACAGCGCCACAATAAATCAACCGCATACCCACCGTCATTTCCATTGTATAAAATCCGGCCAATTATGCGGACTCGATGAGGATCGTATCGATCATTATCTTTGATTTCATTAACGATGAAATTTAGAATGAAAATATCCTATGACATATTTTTGATCGTTACATCATTAATGATCTCTCCGCTGTGTGTGTTTATTCTCTCAGGACCATTAAACGAATTCTTTATTATAAAAAGCTACTCTCTCAATAATACGTTTAATAATTTGATGGCAAAGTTCCTAAATTAAGAAATTCATTCTGAAATTGATTTTCTCGCGATACGTACCGTAAATTCCGATCCGTACAATCGTTCCGTTGGACGTCGCGTCTTCGCGTCTGTATTTCGATCGGCATAAACCTCGCTATATCTGCAACGCAAGTTACCATGTCAAACATGATCATGCTCGGAGCCTAACCGTGCCTCGTCCCACACACGATTGCGTTCGCACTCAATAGGGTCACCGTATCAGTGGGTCGTGTGCCACCATGGTGCAGGGACACGGTGGTTCACCCCCGCGTGTTGCACCCTCTGATAATAGCATTATGATTCGCCTGATTGTGGAAATAAACACGGGATCGCACGGGGTGCAACATGTATATGTATATGTATATGTAAATATATACATATATAAGTATACGTACACATGTATATACAAGTATATACATATGTATATACATGCGTGCGTTTACGCACATGCCGGCGCACACGTGCACGAATCCAGCGACTCGGACAGTTCGCGCCGCCGGTTAAATACGATGTGACAATAAATTTCGTTCCGTCGATCGACTGGTCGATCGTATCGTCGATAATTACGATCGTGCGATTATCTCGTCTGTGAGCGGTAACGATGCTGCGGTATAATTCGCAGATGATTATTCGAGTAGTATGCGTTTCATCGAGAATCACATCGCTGCTTTGACACAAGACATTTATCAACTCCCCCGAGCAACTTTATTTATGCACATTTAATTGAAATCTTCAGCATTTTATGATCTGATTGTAACGTAGCAGATGTGATTTGTTGAGTTTGCCAGTTTGATTCTCGGTAAATCTAAGGCGCGTGATTGTTAAACTGTTTAATGCTAAAAATTAAGTAACGGTGAAAAATGTAATTTTAGCGAATATATTTAATATATTCTATCACGGAGCAATACTCTCATTAAAAGTATTCAATTGTCCTGAAAAGATACGCAACTTTCTATAGGTAATAAAGTAAATAAAACAAATGTTGCTAAATTCGTGTATACCTCGGCATGAAGTATAATAGACGCAATCTCCTCTGACTCTGTAGCCAAACATACACGAATGCATAAATAGAGAACGTGTAGTAGGCATCAGCAAGAGAAAAGCGAAAGGTTCTCTCGAAATGTATATGCACGTCGTAACCTTTATGATATTAAATTAACAGTATCGTTGCTTGCGGAAAACACGTGCCTCGCATGCGTTCTTCCGCTTACTACGCGGCCGTCAACCACGCGGCACGGCGCGGCGCGGCGCCAGGATTCCGGCGATGATCGGCGCTCGCGCGGAGCGTCGAAGGCGCGAAGTCCGCAAATATTTCGTAGGGCGACATCATGTGCAACAGGCGTCTCGGTGCGGGGGCACGTGCGTTCGGGCTGCCTCAGAATCTTCGGTATTTGATCGGTATCGATGGCGACCAATACGCGCGCATCGGTGTACATAGCCGACGCGCGCGAACGTGCGGGCGTGTGTTTGTACGAGAATGTGCTCCGGCTAGTGTATGGATAACAGGGTCACTGTGCCAGCAGGACACGAAGGGGTCGTGCACCCCCTCGTCCCCGATTGTCCGAATACGTAACAGACTATTGGCACTACCGGTGTATCACGTTTAGTGTAGATCGATCGATCGGTCCATTGATCGCGTTGCGTGCTTGCTCATACCGCCGCTTTACTATCTATAAACACTATTGCGCGGATTCACTGTCGCTTTAGGTATGCGTCGACCATTAATTATCAAGGCAGATAACATCGGCTGCCGATGCTAAACCGGTGTACTGTCGGTGTAATATGTAAAAAGCCAGGGGAGATCCCGTCGAAAACATTCGGTTTCTTTCCAAATAGTCAATCGCGTTTCGTTTGTTTTCTAGTATAATTACCGGTTTAACAGCGTAGACCGTAATAAAACGACAATATTAAATAGTGCCTATCGTGTCGTAGATATATATAGACATTTCGACATTTTATCTCCGTATTAATTCAGAGATTCATCAATTGTCGGCTATCAAATTCAGCCCGGCACGGAATTTTCAACATATTTTTGATCGTCGAAACGATTGCGATATCAACTCCCTCGGGTCCTATTAATTATTCCTGCATCCGTAAAGTCGTCTGTCGCGTGACCAGAAAAGGGTGTGGCTGTCATCCGGATAGTCGCCGAATGTATTAAGACACCACGCGGCGCTCACGTAAAAGCGATGTCGGGCATTTTTGTTCATGAGCCAAATGTGACATGAGTTCACTTTTGTTTTATTCTTCATTGCGTTATTTCAAGTTATCGACAAAGCCCGCTCATATATTCTTTAAAACTTGGTATCATGATTATTAATTATTAAACAACCTTCAACCTCTATACACACACACGCGCGAAACGTATGTATAGCGCGGCTCTGCATTCTGTATATCTATTTTTCATTACCCTCCCAGTGTAATTAGAGTACATTTCGGTATCCTTGCGCGAGGCAATTGTATTACATTTCCCGTAGCGACCGAATGTAATTATTTTTACAACGAACCAACCTGAGCCGGAACGCGGTGAACGCGGCTACTAATGATTCCGCGGCATATCGGCACGATACGAATAACAGCCGACGAACTTGCCAAAAATTCAGACGCGAGTAATATGCTATTGTTTTCGCCGAGCGTATGGAGCGTAACATCTTGTTTGAATGGCGTACGATAGAAGAATCCGTATGTTGCGAATGATTGTGGACGGGCGGAGAATCGATGGTCAAACCCGACGTAGAGAAGACAATTCATGGGCTTAGCTGCGTAATAAGAGACCAGTGTTTTTGGCTCGGTATGGGACGATGTTGTCCGGCCGCCGGATCACCGTGCATGGGGATAGAACGTAGGTGAAATGAGGGGTGAAGGGTGTCCAGTGACGATAGGTCGCCATGGCAACCGACTGCACCGCCTCACCACCCCGTGCATCCCCCATGGCTGCAGTCCGAGTTTGCGAGCGGAACTGCATCCTGGTAGAATGGGCTGAGGGGGAGGACGACGGAGGCACCCTGAATTTCGGTGGATAAGTGCGGAGGCACGGAGACGGGGTTTGAAACGAGGGAACGGACAGTCACCCCTGCGAATCTATGTCTAATGATTATCGCGTATCCTCGGTCCGTCGAGATCCCCATGGAATTTAGCCTTCCGCGTTCATTAAAAATATCAAAGCTTCGTCAAATCGGGGAATCCCCTTCACGATGGCTTATGGCGGAAGAGTCCACTTGGAAGATTCAAATTATTCGCGAAAGCGCCCCGTGTGCACTACTAACAACTATAATTATTATCGCATTTGTTGAACGCAAGACTCTTTTTTGTACGTCGTTTATGAAAAAAATAATAATAATAAGGGTGAGCTTCGCAATTCGCGTAAGGAAAATGTATGTACGTCAAAGTGCAAACGCACGTCAATGGGGTTAATGGCACGAAAGAAATTGATAGAGTAACGCTTGGCGCACAGGCACGCGATCGGAGATAGTCAAATAACGACTTTTACTCCGCGGCGCAAGCAGCGTAATGGTCACTCCCGGGGAATCTCCTTGAACGAGGCCAATCGTAGCCATTCTGCGCGAAACACGGCATTAGGGTTCACCGCGTGCTGATGGACGTGCACGCGACTTTGAAAGTTTTTCGCGGGGGAGGGGTCGCCGCGGGTACGGAAGGCGCATTACATTATTTATCTTATTTATCGGAGTTTGCGCCATTTTCTGATCTGATTCGGCGATAGCAGTCACGTACGGCCGCCTGGCGTCGGAGACAGCACACAAGGTGGCGTGTCAGAAAATTATTATATGCCTTACTTTGCCGTCTGTCTGTGCCGAGTGAATATTTTATTAATTCCATAAAGCGTCCACCTCGGCTTACACTCGTGCGCCGGAGGCCTCCATCACGCCGACGAACGCACGTCAAAAATGCCAAATGCCCTTTATTCGAAGCAACGCGCTGCTTCCGCGAGCTATAATTGCCCTAAAGCGAAGCTTTCGCGTTACCAAAAGCGAATGATAGCTAACACTCATCAGTAAATCAATCGTGTATGTAAAAAATGTTGGAATATTGTATATCATAATGTATTTTAATAAATTCAAGCAACGCGCTGTGTTATTCGCGAAGCAGGAAACTGTATAAAAAGTCGAGCTGTGTTAACGTACTCGAAAGAATTTCTAAGAAAAATCATTATTCAACTAAATAATCTTAGCTCGATGAATAATTTTACTTTGATCAAAGTAAGATCTAAAGTACGATCACACACTAATTGGAAACAAGACGATGAAGGAATTGAAAGTTTGATAACGCGGAGTAAGGTACGGTCGGTGTCCTTAGTTCCTAGGCCTTCCTTAGTCCCTAAGCCGCAAACTATGAATTTATGCAAATCGAGATAAGACTGGCACGTCTCCATGACCTCGGCCGAACCTCCCATGGTCGCCGGGGGGGTTACGTAGTGGCTTACAGTTCGGACTTCATGCCCTCCGTACGAACCGGACTAGCCAAACGGTCCGAACTATCCGCGGACTTAACCGACTGTTAAGTTCGACTTGAGTTACTCGCAAGACCGACCCCGTGTAATCCAAAGGATCTCAGCGAAATGCCCTGGTATGATTGTGTAAGCGCCACGCTCTCAAGTTGCAAAGGAGTCTCGACCCTCTCGGCGGTATCGCGGTTTGATCAGGATAGAAACCGACAAATAATAAGCGGCAGTCGAGAAGCTGTGGGCTATCGTGCGATGGTGCAAGTTGAACGATGATCGTGATTCTACAACAATTCGTGCAATCGAGAACCGCGACGTTCAGATAGGCATGTATCAATATTTCGATGAACTAGGTCAACGCAGAACAATATATATTTTTTTGGATCATTGACATTCAGTCAATACAATTTCAAAATAAAATACTATATAACAATAGAGCTTATTATATTCCTTTTTCTTTCGTTGTCTGTTTGGTACAATCCAGGTCAATCGATTCCATTATAATCACTATAAATAGATAATATCTTCCTGCAAGAGAAAAAAAAATTAGATAGAAAGACAAAACGTTAAAAAATTTTTCTTGCTATTAATATTGAGATCTTGTATAAAATGTTATTATTGATCCGGAGAAACTTTATTACAAAGAGATAACGGGGCGATAACGTTCGTCTTGATTTCAAGCTCGTTTTTCCCGACGTGGATAGTGCCGATAGTATCTCTATGAATATTTCAATGTGCGCTTAATCGCCACGATTCGTCGAAGTGAAAAAAAAATATATATGTATACTTAGTTCGTCGAGTCCCAAGGAAATAACGAATGCAAGAAATCAATTCCGCGGCAAGATAGCCGAGGCGGATTTCGCTTCGTGCATGTGGTAGACTGTCATGTGTACATGTCCGCGCGATGTATATTCGAGGCGGGACCCAGGCTGAGCCGACGATAAGATCGGTCGCGTGAGCTAGCCTAGGGGTAGTTTGCCCCAAATGGCTAGTCCCATTTCCCTCGTCTCTAAGTAGCCGGGTGTTTGTATCGTCGTACGTGTCGGTGCGCCGTTCGGTATTCGCATTCTCCTCAACACCGACCTGTCCTCGTCACCGTCACACTTTATCCCCTCCTCCTCCCTCCGGTCCCACTCGTCGGATCAGGCCGATAACGGAAAATCACTACCGCGTCCCCGATGCCACGGCCGTGCCTGACAAAGCGTACGTTTAAACGCTCTTTTTGCCCACGCGTCGGACGAAATGACAAGATGAACGGTAATTTTCGACTACGGCGATGTCATCGAAGCTATGGAATATATCCCGTCGTCGGCTGCAAATCCTTCTGGACTTGGAGCATTCATGTCGGACAAGACGAGCCGGTCCTCGAGCATCCTCGAAGCGCCATCAGAAAAGTAGCGCCGGCGAGTAGTAATCTGGCGACAGTTTCATTAACGCTCTTCCGGCGGATCCGTCGGAGGATTTGGGGCGGAGTGCATGCCTGGGTTCGCTGCAGCCTATCTCCTACCCCGTTCCTTTCGCAAATCGGCTCCGGTGCCTCCCTTTCTCCGTGCCCGGGAGCGCTTTTGGGCCATGCGAATCCGGCGGACAAGTACCTACCTGAAATCCTGACATCCTGACGTGGCACTGCACCGCGGTAGTGAGAGATCGCGTTGCAGAGCCGGAGCTGCAGAGCTAAGCTCAGCACATTGCTGTGTACCTTCCGGCTTACGGCCGATAATGTTTTCATATTGTGGCGACCGCGTATGTTCGCGGCACGCCGCCGGCATTACCCTCGCTTCTTGTAAGCTCGCAGCTGATCTTGCTCGAGAATGGGACAGGTCGGACAATCCTTCATCTCCCTCTCTCTTTCTCTCTTTATCTTTCTTTCTCTCTACGGCGCTTGTATCTTCGATCTTCATTCATTCTCTCTCTCTCTCTCTCTCTCTCTCTCTCTCTCTCTCTCTCTCTCTCTCTCTCTCTCTCTCTCTCTCTCTCCGTGCCATCATTATACTTTGCTCGCCATAATCTTCTAGCATGCGACGTGATCCGCTACGGGTACGTGCTTAAAAGTAGACTGAAGAACTCGCTGCGTGACATGCCTCACCAGATGAGAACTTAAAAGGAACTACAAGAGAAGAGACACTCTAGTCGAGTCGAGAACTCGTTTGCCGTTTGTGTCTCCGGCGCTCCCTTCATACATCTTTCTTCGCCTTCTTTCTCTCTGTTTTTTTTTCTTTCTGGAACACGGCTTTCAACGCTGGGATTTTGCGCGGCTCCCGTCGACCCGTCCTTGCGGCGCGGCCTTGACATTACTTCGAATGGTGCTCGTCTCGCTTTCTCTTTTCAAGCGTCAAGTACATACATCGTGTAACCGAATTCGGTACGTAAGAGGATTTCGCCTATACACAACTTATTCGAGTCTCGAAAAATAAATATGCGTAGTTTCTCAACATGATTTCTATCAATCGATTACGAAATTGATTAAAATTATCTTAAAATATTTTTTTGACTGATAAAGATTGATCGTCGCAGGTGAGAAAATATTTGCAAGTGTGTATGTACATACAAGACACATATATCTAAGACAAAAAACGCGCGCATGAAATATGATTGTACGCCATATGGCAATTAAGCTGGGGACGATAAGGGACAGCGAGCAAATATTTGCCAGGTGACGTCTTTACTAGCAACTGATTATATGTGTATAGAACTCTTTTGCCTTATCGATGTCGCAATAGGCGCAGATTTACGAAAATTAAAATGTGAAACGCGAGCAAATTATTCGTCTATCATAAGCTTCACTTAAACTTATGGGGATTATAATTGCATTAAAATATTATTAGAATAAACAAATGGTAGCTTTTCGAAAATCGGAGATGACAAGATAAAGAGTATAAATTTAATCAAAAGTAACAGACTCGTACGAGCAACAGACTGTGAACAGATTTCAAGCAACGCGCGCAACTTTTTGTGGAACAATTGTCCCATATGTTTCTTTCTTATTGATTAAAGATATATGCGTACGTCTGTCTTTAATTTGTCAAGAAGGTTAGATTTCTGTTAAAACACTGCGATGGTCAAAGAGCATGTGCGGTCCGGCGCAAAAGAGTTGGGGCGCTTAACTTTAAGCCGGCGCTAATGAGATTGGAACACGGCGGAAATTTTGTATAACGAACCGAAGAAGCTTTTGGTCTTTGAATCAAAGTCCACCTACTTTTCAAATTTACAAAGGCCTCGGCCCCGTCGATGAAGTATATTCATTGCAGAATATTACAGAGGGAAACTTCTCGAAATTTTGCCAACTCTTATTAGCGCCGATCAAGTTACTAAGTACTCGGTAAATCGTTCCGTGCAATATTCAATCTTCCGAGGCGTCATTTTGTAAGGAGCGTTATTTTCAATAATCGCGGAGATACATGTGAGATATCGGGGCGAGCGTGGATTTAGAATTCTGATACGGCAACCATGACAATACCTTTATGTGTCATTAACTTATCCATCGTAATCTGGAGACGTGGAAAGAAATCGTTTACGAGCGATTCTGAATCGGCCATATGGCGAGTTCTGGTACGGGCTTATCGAAAGATAAGTCGATGCTATTAAACCACCCCAACGAACCCCCGCGCACCTGTCCTTCGCACGCCACGTAACATGTCCAGTCCGGTGGGATTTTTACTCCGTTCTGCGGATACACCGACGGAGTCTTTTTATCGAACAAAGGCTCGCCTTTTAACGAGTGTACGGCAAACCGAGATAGGAGATAGTGAATTTAAATGTCCTCGAATATAACAGACGGGACGCACGCGTAGAGAGGTGCACAGGGCGAACAAAGCCGGGGGATCGTCGCGACGGATCTATCCGCACAAAATTTTCGTCACTTGGCAATCCTGGAGTGTCCTTTTTTTATCATCCTATGTCGACAAGTTCTTTTGAAGTGCGCATTATAGTCTGCTGCTAAGAAATCCGATAACGTCAGCGATTCATGTATTTTGAAAAATTCCTGTAATGATGATTTCCTGCAAATGATTAGTCGACGCAAATTAATAAGATAGCGCAGTAATGGGATAATTGTTTTGTTATTACTTTCCGACGTCAGTTTGTTTTCTATTTATGAGAAGTGCGCCACATTCTTTGGGAAAAATTATAATAGATAAGATAAATACTTTCACTTTACATTTTTATTCTCATTTTTCATCAAAAGATTTTGCTTACATCTACATGATTATATACATATATGCATATATATAATATTAGTATATTATTTTTTTTATTATTACAGAAATTTAGTGTGTTGTATATTATTATTTAAATTCCTCAAAATACAATTTCGGATCTCAGTCACGGTAAATTAATAAGATCATCGTCCATTATAATATCCCGATATAGAAAACTTATCCGTTCTAATAATCTTTGCCTCTTCGACCTAAAATCTTCTCACGTTGTGCCATCAATTCCTCCTCAGTAATTATAACTTGACATCTATTTGCGTAAGAGTGACATCTCATATTGGGGCAGCATTGCGAGGCAGAAACACACTGAAATTTGATAAACAATCCATTATTCGTCACATCAATTCAATAAACTGAATAATGAAGTGTTGATAACTGTAAATCTGAACGTAACAAATAACATATCAAATCAGTTTTAAGAAAATATTTACATGTGAAGAAAAGATATATATATATATATATATATATATTACAGAATTTTTAGTAAATAATGTATTGCACAATTGGCGAGCAAGTTTCTTGTGAAAAAACAAATAAAAACATATACAATAAAAGCTTTTTAATAATAAAAAATTTATTTGTCATTTTTTACTTGCTTTTTCGCGACAAATTATCTTTTTGCCAATACTACAGATTTATTAAATACTCGACATGTAACAATATGTAGATTAAAAATATCGAGTCGGGGTAATATAAAAAAAATTAGAAAACGTAAACTTCGAAGAAAAATATAAAAATACATTTTACATTATTCCAAATAGATTCAATATTTGCAATATATATGTATATATTACCACTGAAATTATGCGTGCATTTTTTAAATATTAGAATAAAACTTCTTGATTTATTAATTGCGCGCTTTTGTATAATTTCTCGCGCAAATAATCGTCTGAATCGTTTAATATTCCATTACAAGGATAGCAAAATTCTAAGAATTCTTAGAACTCTTCCGTTATTTTCCTTATTGATTATAGTAGTATTGCATATTAAAAAAAAACAAGAGTGAAAGAAAAAATAGCTTTATCAGAAAAATAAAAGATGCAAGAATACTAACAGGGTCACCGTGTCGACCGCATGTAGGCTTATCAGTAGCAGCCATGATAAGAGAGACGGTTAGCAACGCTACGAAGACGTACAGCATCAATTTCGCCATCTTCTCAGCAATGTTCTATTCTGCAATCAAATAATTTTAGCAAATTACTCAGAAGCAAAAGCGTTCCAAATCACACCGTAATATCTTAAAAATCATTTTCAATTATTCAAGATTGTTTTGATTACATTGGAATATATAACGTCTTATTTGTTATTCTAAATAGTTTCCAATTTTTATCTTAATTTATGCGTGACGCATTCAGACTACTACTCATGTAGTTTATATAATGTGATAAGTCGACCATGAGAATTTTATGTCAACACAATAAGTTACAGGTATATGCGAACGAATCATCAAGGCCTGACTCAGTTAGTTCTTTAATAAGCAAAGTAACTGTTAAACTCTAGAATTATATCTTACAATTTATGTCATTCATACATACTCGGATATAAATATGTTCCTAATATACTGTTGACTATTGTCTACTATTGTATACTACAGTATAAAACTATACAATTATTTTAATTGTGACGAATATATCGCATGTCGAACGTGTTGCAGTGTCTAATAATAGTACAACAACACTAATTTGCTAAAGAAATCGCTTATTACAATTAAATTTTGTAACGTTTGCGTGTATCTCGAAAACATGCATCTTTTATATTTACATCTTTTTTTGGTTTCCCCTCTAAACTTTTTAAATTAATCTACAACACTCATACATATAAAAATATTTTTAATTGGGACTTAATAGTATTATTTTTTCTTAATTATTTGATAAGTTTCATAAAAAATGGAATTTATAGTAATTAGCGACAATTTTGGCACTTGAAGTATTCTCAAGATATACATATTTAGTATGAATAAATAATTATATAATTTAGACTTTTAGATAAATTAACAATGCAATAAATTTCTAAAGATATGATAAAAATTTATCATTGTCATTTTATTAAATTTTATCGTTGATCTTCTAATGGCTATTTAGTAAACAGAAAAAACAATTATAAATAATTTTATAAGTATCAATTTTGTTATAAGCACGGTTCATTGTTTTACTTATTCAACATTCTCAATTATTTTATATTTCATAAATTTTGTGAAAAATATCCAATATAACAGATTTCAAAGTAGATGAATTATAATTCATATTAGAAATACTCACCAAACTCTTCGATGAAAATTCTTCTTCAGATCTGACCGTCTCGAGAGTTTAACCTCGACTGAATCCTTGGTTTGCAATGGCCAAAGCATTTATACGATGACTCACACAAATAAGGTTGTCAATGTAGCTGACGACGCATAACCAATTAGAGAAATATCGTTACATTTTCTCATACAACAGAGAATTCGTGTCACGATGATTGTTTCTAATTATATTTTTAATTGTTTACATACATATATGTTTACATTATCTATACATGCATTTCTCATGTATATTCTATATATTATTGCAACAGAAATTTTTTTTCATTTATTCATGTTTTATTTATATTCAGTGACATTACTTATAAATATTTAATTATTCTCAAGTTAGTTAGCTAATGTGTTATAAAAAATTTTCTAAGTCTAAGTATGCTGGATTTTTAAGAACTAATTCTTTGAAAGTATTAATGTCACATCTTTATTGCAGTAAAATTTATTAACTCTTTCAATATCTATTCTAAGAAAACGGGGTCGAGTTATGCTCTGTCGACAGTGATTACGTTTTACAACAAAATAAAAATGCTTCACATAAGTCATGTATAATCTTATATCATATAATTTTAAATTCATTTGGGATTTCCGTTTTTGTAATCTTTTAACGTTTCAACTAGGTTCGAAAAATATCCCTATCTTATCTAAATAGAGTGATTTCTGAAACGTCTTTTGTATGCATGGAATAATAAGATAATTTCGAGTAAAACGAGTAAAACGTAAATTTTTTCGTTGCACTTAAAATACTTTGTGTTAAGAAATATTGATGTTCTCAATGTTCACAAGTAGTCGCTTATAAGTTAACACGAGCAACTAGGACACCGACTTGAATGCTCGTGAAGTTAATAAATGCTTTACTGCGGAAGTAAATCGCACTCTGTAGCCATCCGTTACGTCAATCTTCAGCTTACATTCGCGAGACAAATTGTTTTGCGGATTTCGATTATTATAGATCACCTTATACGAATGCGGAAATATGAGAATGCAAAAAGAGAGGCGCCTTCCGCTGATATTCTCTTTCCATTTCAGCAGTATCGAATGCACAAGTGCTTTTTGCCCTTTGCGCCGGCATTCTATCGAGTGCATATTGCGCGCCTCGTGCATTCCATTGATTCTCCGACAAAGCGCTCTTGTTCTTTAATTCGGTTGACAGGAAACAACAGGAAAGGAAACTGAATCATCCGGTAGCATTGTCCTTTTGTTCGTCTATAGTGGCTGAATAGAAATAGTCGGGGGTTTTTTCCTATCCTCGGCGAAGCTTCGACACATCATGAGCCGAATTAACTTTTTTTTAATATATCCGTGGCAGCATGCTTAACGTTTTTAAACAACATTCGTGTTTCAAGAATTTACTGCTGTATGTATTCAAGTATCACTGCCGTTTCCAATTTTTCGATGTGTTTATGTTTACGTATAAAATGTATTCAAGAAACATGATGGGTTTGCATGCGCTTCGTTTGTTTACAAAGAATTTAAATCTTGAATTAAATTTCCATAACTCATAATCTCGAAGCAATATGGTCGCGAAATATACTTACGATCACGCTACTTACAACTAATAGCGACAACAAAAAAGGACACCCAATCAATCCAATCAGATAAAGGAGTAAAGCAGCTAGGAAATATAAGCAGCTTTTATCCTATCCCAGTAATACAAAACGCGTTACCGATTTTGACTGTATACAGTATTGTTGAAAATTAATACGGAACAATATAAATACCCGAGAATTTGCATTTAATTGGTGAAAATATAAACGTATAAAGAGTACGTGCGTATGTCAGATCCAGTTTAACAAAGTGCAACATAATACCAATTATTTCTATATTATTAAATATCATGCTCATTTATATTGCATTTATATTGTCCATGAACACATATTTTGTGTAACATTTATAGAGTTTTACACAGCCATGTTACTTTTGTCGACAAAATGTAATAGTTGGCCAATTGTTCTGTAATTAAGTGACGTTTGCGATCATGCAGATCGACTATTTAATAAATTCAAATGCAATTGGCACTAAGAAGTGTAATACCAACACGCGTCAAATCGCTGCGTGTACACTTGATGCAACACTCATTGTACTGTCTTATATAAAAATAAAATAGAAATCAATGCAATTTTTTTTTATCGATTAGTAAAATTGTTTAATTGTCGACACGGTTCTCTACGTATCTGGTTAATATATAAATTCATGTACATACGTTTCGCATGAAAAGCGGAATTGACGTTTTATTTATAGCTTAATATTTTTTATCTAATTTTAATTATATATTTATAAAGTGTTAATAATAATATACATCGATCTTTTTACATACACATTATCTCGTTGTTTAATTGATGTATATTTAATTATGCATCTAAAACAACTAAACATAGCATTCATGGCAGAAACTATAGCATGTAATAATAGATATTAAATTTCAAGCACATCCGATTATGCCCGCAGATATATTTACGATAATCCCTCCAAATAATAATGGGCGCGGTCGTCTAATTCGTTTTAACCATTATCGAAGAATTAATGATTGTGTAAGTACAGTTTCAGTACGAACGTAGTAATTCCATAAATCTTTTTCATTCAATTTTACTTGTTTCTGATACTACTCAATATAAGAATATGCTAAATTTTTTCAAAAATAATTTATATTAAAGACAATTAATTCTAACATTAAACTCATTAAACACTGCAATTTTCAAATGTTTTTAAAGCAATTTTAAATTAATAATCATGTCATTTTATTTTGGATACACATCTAAACTTTTTGGAAAGTTTATAATTATAATAAAAATTAAATATATTTTTTATACTAAATTTTCTAATTTGTAATTTGAAATTATTTAAAAATGATGTTACTTATTAAATATTGCTTAAACACATTGTGTGTGTGTAAAAAAAATCAGATACATTGTTCTATTAATAAATAAAATTTCATATGTACAAAATAAATTAACACAGCTATTATATGTATTATTTTGATATCATGATAGAAATGAGTGATAATTATTATGTCATGATATTGAATAAATAAATAAATAGTCTTACATGTATACATTAGCAATACAAATTTAAATGTATTGATATTAAAAAATTCTTATGTTGCCATGTTAAATATATTCTCTTATAAATATATATTATTATACATATTATACATATGTATAATTAATTATTAATAATTAAGACAAAAACTGTTGAAAGCTCATAAATGTCTTTATTTAAAGTAATATACAATTTTTCCTTTTTTAATACATGTAAATGAAAAATAGTGCCATGGTCATAGAATAATGATAAATGACATTAAGATCATTCTTTTAACAATTCTTCTGGCACATTTGGTGGATATGGGCCAGGACCAAGAGGTCTTTTATCTTCTCCAGGTACAATTAAACCGCCTTTTGGTATACATTTGGCCTGGTAAGTCGAACATATCAGATAGCGACAGCAATCAGTACTTTGATGACACTAAAATATTTTAAATACAATACTTAGGAATGTATTATATGATATTAAAAATTAATATTACAGATATACTGATACAGATTCAAAATTTTATCTTAATATAACAAGTTTATACATGAATTATATAGTATAGAAAACACAACACGAATTTAAAATAAATAAAATTCTTAATTCTCACGTTTCCTTCGGTTGCCTTTATAATGCGAAAAAGAGATTATTTTTCATAAAATAAACATACATAAATACTTACAAGTTGAAGATAAGGGCTACATTGTTTTTCTTCAGAAGCAACCATAGCCATAGCAATCACAAAAACGGTGAAGATAACGAACTTCATCTTGCCGATATTTTCTGTAATTATTATTTCTTATATAATATTCTTATATAATATTTCCTATACGTCCATGCAACATAATAAGACGATAATACTTTTATAAAAATTTTGATAATAACTTTATATATTGTATAACTTTTGAATGACAAAACTATTATAATATAAATAATACAAAACTATTATAATATAAATAATATAAAAAATATATTAATGTAATAGATAGTTTTAAAGAAGTATTTTATTATTAATAAGGATTTTTAAAAAGGAGATGTTAATTAGATAAGAATTTACCGTTTTCCTTAGAGAGTAGATTCGTTAGGTAGGTTGCACGATGTGATCGCAACTGATGGATCTTTCATTTTCGTACAGTATTTATACTTTATATTGCACTTGTGCAAATTGAAAATGTCAGAAACAAATTGCTTATATTATACTTATATTGCTTATATATCTGCTATATGAAAGGAAACATCTGTTTGGGCAAACTGTTATGAAGTTATGTATTTGCCTCTTTAATTCGAATTATTAGTCATAACGATAAGAGGTTCATATTTCATAAATTCTGTATTTTATAGATCGGAGTATTTTGCATTTCATTGATGTTAGAACATTTTACAGAATATTCGATATATTCTGTACGATTAAATTACATAATATAATAATCAAGTTATAAAATGCAATTGTATAAAGTGTTTTGTCACATTATTACAAATCTGTTTTATTATTAAACAACTGCATTGAGTAAACTGTATCAACTAAAAACTTTTTATTAAACCTCTTGTTTAAACATTTAAAACATAAGACATTTAAAAAATACCAAAATATTTAAGTTAGCTATTATAATAACAAGATTATAATTTTAAAAAATATCTTCTTAAAAAAAATAAATGTTATTATTTTTTAAATATAATTATTTTCAATACCGTTTCGTGCATATTAAGTTAATATGTTTGATAAAAGATATCGCTGCTAACTAATCGAAATAAGCTGAAAGTTATTATTGAATGTATATAAAATACTTTAAGCAAAATGTACATTGTATGTAGTCCAAATAATAATGAGTGCGATTGTTTAATTCGTTATATCTATTATCAAAAGACTTAATTATAATATATATA
>JAJVSH010000041.1:332006-378051 GCA_021460005.1 Tetramorium alpestre | reverse complement strand
GCATGTGCTCCGGCTGCTTGCGCTCCTGCCCCAAATGCTGCGCTTCGTGCTTGTCGTCCTGCTCCAAAACCTGCTTGTGCTTTTGCTTCCTGTGCTGCTTGCAGACCTGCTTTCAGTGCTGCTTTCAGTATTTCTGGCAGTGCTGCGTTTTGTCCTGCTGCTTCCTGTGCTGCTTGCTTTGCGGCTTGCAGTGCGTCTTGCAGTTTTGTTTTAAAATTTGCCTGTTGTCCTGCTTGCATTCCTGCCGTCATTCCTGCGTGCAGTCCTGCTTGTAGTCCGGCTAGTTGTCCTGCATGTAGTCCGGCTTGCTGTGCTGCTTGGTGTGCTGCTTGCTGTGCTGCTTGCAGTCCTGCTGCAAATCCTGCTTGTTGCACAGCAGCCGCAGCCACAGCAGTCACGAAAGTGGCGAAAATAAGGAATTTCATCTTGGCAATATTTTCTGAAATTATTATTTCTTATATAACATTTATAATATGCATATGCGATATAATAATTTGATAATAATTCTGTCATAAAAGTCAGTATAATAATTTTAATTATTATATCTTTTAAATAACGATAAATGGCTAAGTAAGAATTATTTTAGTATAATATATTATTTAATTTAAAATAATATTATAGAAATAACTTGTTATTAATTTTAATTTTTATTTTAAAAAGTATAATGATAAGAACTTACTGTTTTTCGTAGATTGATTATGCAAATCGATCTTGATCTGCAACTGATCGATTTTGATCTCCGAACGGTATTTATACTCTATTTATACTATATACATCATATTTATTCTTTATACATCACACTTGTGTAAATCGAAAATATCGGAAATGTACTGCTTTCATCGTCTGCTTTACGAAAATATCGGAAATGTACTGCTTACATCATCTGTTATACGAAAGGAAACATTTGTTTTGGAAGACTATTACGAAGATATGGTATTGCCTTTTAAATTCAAATTATTAATTACAATTGTAAGAAGTACATATCTCATTGCAGTATTTTGGATTTTTTGACATTAGATCTTTTGAAATATTTAATATATTCTATAGGATTAAATTGCATAATATAATAAATAAGTTATAAAACTCATTGCACAAATTGTTTTGTCACATCATCACAATTTTGTTTTATTGTGAAATAACCGCATTGAAAATATTATATCAATTAAAAGATTTTCTTATAAATATTATTATATTAGGTATTTGAGACGACTAGAATATAAAGATTGATAAAGATATTATAATTTTGAAAGAGTTCTTATTTCTTATTAAAAAATATTTTTTCAATACAATATTTTCTAATAATTTCTAATAATAAATATTCAATAATACCATTTTTTTAAATAAAATAATTACTTAATATTTGCTTAATTTGATTTTAAAGTATTTAAATTTTATCATTTTTTTATTGTAATGGAATATCACCGCTGGCTATTCAAGATAAGACGAATTATTGCTAAATATTTTAAGCAAACGTACATTATGTATTCAGTTGCAACAGTATATTCCAGCGGAAACTAAAAAGGAAATTTATCTCGCAGCAAATTGCAGTCACCATATTATGCACTAAATTTTAAGTAACATGAATTAAAGACATCATAATTTGATATTATTATATAATTTTTTATTTATTAATTACATTGATTAAGTACTATAGCTATTTATTTTATAATGTACCTCATAATATATACACTCGTGTTTTTAACGTATAAATTTGAGTCTAATCTTATTCATAAAATAAATGTTATTTTTATAAAATAAATTATTTTTGCTGTTATAATCGATTTCAATTTGATAGTATCAAGTTGATAGAATAAAGAAAGGTTTCTTAGTCATTAAAACACGGAGAATATATTGCTGCGTGATGACTAAGCAAATCTATATTTCCAATTGTTGTGTAAATTTTCATATAACAAAATACAGTTTTAAAGCAAGATTCAGTCATAGTTTATGCAATAAGGTCCAGATCGAGCTATCATTTATGATTATTGGGCAGGTGGTCCCCATTCTACTCCTGAAGCTGCCGGGCCTCCGGGTCCCCATGGTCCTCCTGGTCCCCATCCGCCCGGTCCTCCCGGTCCTCCGGTACACTTTTTAGCCCATAGATTACATTGAAAGTTCCCGCAACAATCAGCATCACTTGTGCACTGAAAAAGATTACACGAGATTATGATTGCACGATGTCTTTTGTATTACAGATTTTAATTATTTAACTCCAGGCACTTTCGTCACTTCTGATTTAATTCATATTATTCACGTATTTATAAAATTGTTCACTATAAGCAACATTCAAATCTTGCCTATTCACTGCTCTAAATATTTAAAACGTGTACACTTTGTATGAAAATATCTTTCACTCTTTCTTTATGTCTGTATAATAAATTGTAATAAAACATGTTTTTTATACAGAACATATTTAATACACCAGATAAAAAATATATATAAAATATAAATAATCAAATAAACTAAATGTCACTACATTAATGTTTCTTATATTGATTATATTTTTGAAAATTTATGAAATTCTTAAAATGTATTTATATAAATCTACGTGAATTACATAGAATTTATCATATTTTTGAAAAGTATGCTATAATATTAAGTTATATTAATTAATTTAATGGCTTTCACGTGTATATACATATATAAATAAATAAAAGATTTGAATATATATATATATATATATTACAATTTTAAACATAATATTAAGTAATTATGGTACTTACTGTCATTCCGGGTGCAACGCAGCCGGAGGCGCCGGCAATGACTAAAGTCATTGCGAGAAGTGCAAAGCAAAAGAACACGATGAGTTTTCCCATTTTGATTAATTGCTTGAGAGATTCCTGTTCTATAAGTATGTAGGAATGTTGAGAAAGTAGAAAAACACTTTTAAACTAGAAATGCAGCTTCCATATTCTCACCTGTAGTCAGCTGAGTCAAATTCAAAGTGAATCATTTTAGCGATCGTTCAGCTTATATACAGAATCAATGTGCACATAGAAATATAGAACGATAATCTCTTTAAAAATATGGGCGTGTGATGCACCTTGAGTGAAAAATTACGAGTCTACGCTATGTATACTCGCGTCACTGATATTATCATTTATCAGACTTCATCAATTGCGTAAATAGCATGAGAATCATAGGAGTAAACACATTACGTAAAGATCTATGTGTTTGTGAATCTTGACAAAGCTCAGAAAAATTATAAACCCCCCGCAAAACAATATCATGATAACAAAAGCCTTTCCTCGTGGCCCGCGATAGTATCGCAGTGCAATCGCGTCACTTCTTTATTTATCCGTTTATTCGATATCGCGACAACTAGCCACAACGTGCTCACTGCAATGAAAATATCACTAATACCGCGAGAGAAATGAATTTCAGTATATATATAAAATGTATAAGATTTAATTCTGTTAATTTTATAATCATAACATTGAAGTATGATTTGTGCAATAAGCCAACAAAATATCCTTTTAGAATGCTTTTAATAATAATGATACTTTTAATTTTTAATATTTTCAATCATAATGCTGGAATTCATAATAAATCGCGTTACGTATGAATCATTTCTTAGTATCTTTCCAATTCTTCTTTATTTTTCGCATACGTAAAACTTTTCTAAAGTTATCATTCCTATAATTTCATCATCAAAAACAGGAAGATATATTCCCATTTCGTGTTTATCTCTACGCAAAGCATGATAAGACGTGCAAATTCTCAATCATAAATTACAAATGAATCATGATTTAGTACACAACTATATTACGATAACAAAAGTAAATAAACACGTATAAGAATATGTTAATAATTTAACAGATACAGTGTGACGCAGAAAATCACTTTTATTTGAGTCGAAAAAGATTTCGTGAAATTTGTAGTAACATATTGATCTCAAATATTATTGAATTTTTCCTCTAACTAGATTGTCATCCTAAATGTTTAACTCGAGATATAAGTATTTAATAAAGCACATCTATATGCAATTTATATAATTTATATTATATTAACATATGTTTAATTGTATTACAGTCATACTACTTTATATACAATAACATATTAATAACGTTACTAATTGCAGATTATTCTGTAACGATGCACACATCGTTCCAGAACCGAACGTTATCGAAAGTTGCCAAATATCACAGAACGATTTCGCGACGATCGGACCCCATAATTCCGCTCCGTTTAGCACGCGTTACCGAGCATTCGCGATCGTCGACAGTAATCCCCCACCGTACGCATAATTTTTCGGATTATCCCGAAGGGGATATAAAAGGCCGATTTTCTGCCGAAACGGTACTCATCTTGAGTCAGCCTTTATCGCGAGTCAGCGTCAGCGACCCATCCGCTGAACTCGCTTCCCGACTTAAAGAGTTGTAAGAAAACCGGAGTGGGGAGTTTCCTGTCTCCGCCGAGCGTTTTCAACAATGACTCATCCTGAACCATTTGCCACCGTCGAAAACCGGGACAGAGAGTTCTCTGTCTCCGCCGAGCGTTCTCGGCATCGACACCGGCATCTTCCTGATCCATCGTATCGCACGACAAACGGAGTAGGGAGTTCCCTGTCTCCGCTGAGCGTTCTCGGTAACGATACGTTCCTTCCAGTTCCATACGGCCGAATTGTAAGAACAACGAGATAGGGCATTCCCCGTCTCCACCGGGAGTTACCGGTAACAATCGGACCGTCTTCCATCCATCCCAATATTTCGACCGTACCGAAACGTGGATTCGATTCCCCGATCGTATCGCGATCGTACCGTACCGTACCGCAACCGACCGCGCGCCGATTTCGCGTTTCGCGTTCTCCCACCGCGATCCCACTTCGATGAGCACTGTCGAGTCCATATTAATTGTAATTATTTCATGTAATTTTTTTCATTGTTCCATAATATTATTTCATGTAATCTCTATCTTTTCTTTAGTTAGAGTAAACATTTTTTATTGTTTAACCAGAGACACAAAACATCACGTTTCGTGTCTCTGAACCTATTATCGCGAACTCTGATTCCGGCGAACTAGTCCGTCGCGATAAAAAGATGGATATCGTTTCAATTCAAAGATCTTTTTGAGATAGCTAGCAGGAATGATTATTTAATGCGTCTGTCAAATCCAAAATTGATCGATCCAGCATTAATAATACGATTTGCAGCCCTTGATAACATTATTTCGTTTTCGCATTCCTCACTATAATGTGTCTGTGCAAAGTTATTATTTCGACATTTGGCCCCGATTTCGCGTATGATGTAGCAAAATATAATCACGTTTTGTCAACAGGGTCGTCGTGCCGCGGCCGTCACGGCGCGCAGGGCTGTTTGCACATTCCCGACTTTTTATTGTCCGAAAGTGTCACGATTTGATGTTAGTTGTAATCGTCCATTACGTTTTTCGCCCGCTGTCGGCGATAATTGGCGGCACCACCGGTGTAATATTTCAGAACACCCGCCGTGTAACGCGCTCGCGTGTCATTCGGCCTATCAAAACCGTTCTCCAAATTGATTTAGTTGTCGTTCCTCCCTGTAGAAGAAACCTCTTTCTATTTTCAGGAAATTGTCCGTCCCATAGTCATCGCATCTTCCCCAAAAGATACCATTTATTAAGCAATAGAATCTAACACATTTAGCTCAAACCAAACAATTTTCTATAATTATCGTATTCGTTTATTTTAATGTCATACCTTTAAACAATGTTTTAAACAGCGTTTTTTTTTAATGAGATAGGTCGCACTTTAAAATCAATAGTTATTAATTTATCAATATAACAATTTATCAAGATATTATATAAAATCAAAATAAAATATGAAAAATAAGTACTCTTGTTATTCTTCATTCTTGCATACATATTTTAACAATATATTTTTAAACAATGCAGAATGTTAGACAATTTTTTTTATTTTCTCTGCAAGAGATACGATTTTAACTTTTCCGTGTGAATCCTCATAAATTTCAAGTATTTTCATCTAGCTAAATTAACGGTATCAATAGTACATGGATATTATAATGAATTATGTAATTTGTATAATTTGTACATATAGTATTAATTACATGCATTAATAACAAACAACCGATGCAGCGTATAGCCAAAAATATGTAAACGCCTAATTCCCATTGTCACTCAATCTCCAACCAAACCCCCCGTAGCTATCATATATAATATTTTCTCTCTACGCGCAAAGTTCGCTTAATTGAGTGCGCCATTATCTGTAATTTAATGCAATGTAAACGATTAAAATGTTTATCAAATTCGGTCTTGATTCTGGACTAACTGATGAGTGGTGAATCATTTCATTATGACGATAATTGTGCAATTACAGAGTCACATATATAGCGGACCGAAGATAATAAAAATCGGGAAAAAGATTCTAGCACGTGTTATGAAGACAAAATGTTAAATGGAAATTTGATAGAATAGGAAATCCTAGAGCAAGTAAAGCAAAAATTACATTTTTCTATGTGAAATGCATTCGACAGTGTCTGCGTCTCGCGATGAAATTTCTAGATTGAAGCTCGCAGAACGAGATTCAAGCATTTGCAATTATCAATGTATATTGCAGCGTAACCGCATGTGTCACGCGGTCGTTAAAGTGACGTGAATCACACTCAAGAATCAGGAGCTCTTTCGAAGAAACGATAATAACGTTATCTTTTTTCTCGGTATTTTTCAATAAATTCTGCTTTGTAAAATCCATCACTCATATTGCCTATAAATTATCATTATTCTAAAACAGAATTTTTTTCAATTGTACACATGAAAGAACATATCAGATAATGCTCTTTAATTAGATTGTCCTATTTTACATCTAATTGAATTAATTTCTAGCTCTCACAGAAATTGAAAGATACGCTATTAAGTCAGCGTATTTCCATTATGACTTCTATATCAATTCTCATAATACAACGATCATAATAGAATTGTCGTGTTTTAGACGTGGTGAATGAATTACCTTCGCTTCCAGGCTGATATCCGAATTAGACTTGCGTGCAGAGAGTGTGTACATTTGTATCCCTTTCCTTAACACAGTGCAACATCTACACGCACTTCCGACTTACACTTCGGAGCTAACCACTCCTTTCCGTTACACGCGACGGCTCAACCCCTAAGAAACCATTAAGCTCGTTATGAAATTACCGTAAATGTCCCAGATAAAAACAACAGCTACCAACCGTGTTTAATAGCCAAAAATGTTACTTGTCGAGATCAATAAGAAGAACGAATTTATTTGAATATTATTCTATAGTTATAGTAAAGATTTATATATTTGTATAAATTATATTAGAAAAATACGAGAGAATAGAAAAATATATGTATAAAAAGTGAATCGCATTTTAACACCATAGTTACTTTTGCCGACAGGGCAATAAATCTCCAAATAACCTGAATTCATCGCTAATTGCTCATTAATCATTGATCAGAGTTTTAGTTATTAAATGTAATAATAAACTCTATAACCTGTAGAAAAATATATGAAAGTTATATTTTTAATGTATTATTTCAAAGCCCCTTACACAATCGATTATTCTCGAATTTTACATAAAATCGATAATTTACCAGAATTGCTTGTTGCAAGATGTAATAGAGTTTATTGGACGCAATGTAATTGTTATGCGATTATATCAATTCATCAATTTGAATACAACCAAGACAATATTTTTATTAATCTAAAGCTGTCAAATTAAAAGTGCCAACTAAAAACAAAATATTTATAAACATCACTTGATAAACATTTATTTTGTTTTACATATTTCTATATGACAACGAATTATTGTTTGGTAAAATTGTAAGTAAAAAATGCGATTAGGAGACATTCAACCGCGAAAAGTTAATTTCAATAAAAGATATAAGGGACGCTCAATAAGCAATTTCCGTTATCTGTGTCCCTCGCGCGGTACCGAAATAATTACTTAAACTATCAAAATTTTTCGATAGCTCTTTTGTTTTGATCATTCTGAAGCGGTATCGAAATGGAAATCAATACATTTGTTCATGTTGGAGGCTATCGTTTAATTCTTTATTATCTAACATTATTAAATACATTGATTTGCAGAAAAAGCTCTCGAATGCTGCTTATCGAATAATTAAATGAAGAAAGTATTTTCTTCTCTTCCCTGTTCTCTCTCTTTCTCTCTCTCTCTCTCGACAAGCTCGAGGTTTCGCCTCGATAGAGTCACTTAAGCGATAAATCTTCGCCGCTAACGTCGTCGTCCCGTCTTTCGTGGTTTTGCTCTGTAGGATCTATCGCTCCCTTAGTTAGTGGACTCGGCCTTCCAGTCGTCTCACTGCTGTTCTTCGGCGTAAACGTCGCTCGGCGTCGCTTCCACCAGCATGGTCGAAACGGAGCGGGAGTCTCTCTAGGCTGAAGTGCCGGACAATTTGATAATTGGATCTGCGGCAGTGCCGTGATTTACGCGCAGTAGGGTCCACGCTGACCGTCCGGGTAGCCGCCACTACGCGGAACCGCTCCGGAAGCAAAGTGGAGACGATTTCGACAGATAGATAGAGTCGAAGGCAAAGAGAGAGAGAGAGAGAGAGAGAGAGAGAGAGAGACATCTTCTCGCGAATTAGCTAAAACTACGTCTCTACTATGGCTAGACGCTGTTTTACGACATTCCCCAATTCTCGTTACAATGCGAACGTTATCTCGCGAGATGCACACGCGATCAATGTATAGTACACTATAATATAGATGTACCAATCACTCGCGCATCTTACGTAAATCGCTTGCATTGAATTGCATGATTAAAGTATTTTCGTATGACTATCGCGTCTAATGGTTTCTAATTATAAACTTTTTTACTACATAGATTGCAAACTTCTTTGCTACATAAATTCCATTTGCGATAAAAAATAAATAATAATAAAGAAATAATAAAAAAGATAAAGATAATAATTAAGATGTCTTTTTGATAGGCAGATTTAACATGTCAAGTTTAAACGTTTTAACGTTTAAAAAAGTTATGTTATATATTAAATTATTATATTTTATTATGTATTTTATTATGTATGTATTTTATTTTGTATTATGAACTTTCGTTAAAATTACTATTTTGTTATTATCTAGTAGTTAAATCGTAATAAACATTCTCGTAAAGATATTTATTGGGAGCTTGAAAAGCTTCTCAGTTATACTCTCGAAAGCTAGTTCAAAGAAATCACGATCACAAAGATTTGCCCGCAAGTCTGAACGACGTGCCTTCAGATGGGCTCTACGAATCGAATCAAATCTGCAACGCTGAAGAAAGTGATGACCCGTAAAACGTAACAGTGAGAAGGCGTTGAGGAGAGAGTATCATAAAGTCTCCCTTCGTTTGGCGAGATGTTTCGTCCGCTCTCCACTGCCCCTCAGCTTGGTTTTTCAGCTTCGCCACGCACGTCGTGACGTGTTAGCCGTAAAACACGCGAGAGATTGCTGTGAAATAAACTCTGAGCAGTAGCTTCTTTATATCGGGAAGATACGCGTAACGGCAGGAAATTCTTTTTTGTCGTTAAAAAAATATCGTAATAGAGAAGCAAAATGTACAAACGACCCATTAACGTTATCTGTATATTCAGAAACTAACTACGATTGCGTATTTCTTAAATTTGCAACAACATTGCGCGATTTTACATTGAAATAGTAATAAATCTTGAGAATCGATCGGTTAGAGTTTCGCAGCAAGCGAAGTGTTAAATAAGAACGTAAGTACGAATCGTTTGACGTTATTTTATTGAACACTTTATTTTTTCACGGACGTTTTTCCACGGCTGTTTGCATTGTGACCTGTCAAAAATACACATTCACAGACGTTTATAAAGAAATCAGAATTCATCAGTCATAATTTACAATCAGAAAAAACATACATTTAATCAGGTTTTGCCTAATCGATTTTTGAGTCTCTGATAAAGACACTCGGACTTGCGCTATTTATTTATCGTCGCGCGTGTGTACCGATATAACAAACAATACAACAACGATGCTTGTGCGTCGCACTTAAATTGTAAATTGACATATGTTATTTTTTAATTAGCGCATGCTTTTTTCTAAAACTCGATAATACTGATAAAAAAAAAACCTGCGAAATACTTTCAAGACTCATTTATGTAAAATAAGAATGCCGGCAGTTTTTTGCCGTTACGCATTCTAAGATTGACTCGTCTTTATTGCGGAGTATGCCCGCAAGTCATTTAAAGTCAGAAATTCGCGGGGCAATATTATCGAAGTGACGCGAGCGCGGCCGTAACAAATCTCCGCGGAAGAACGCCCACGGTTTACGCGGCTCTTTATCCTACCGTGTAAGAGGATTTCTCGGCTGTAAAAAGGTGAAATCGAGGGCACGGCGTCGCTTTATTCTCGCGGTCTGTCGCAACGACGTCCGCGACATGTGAATCCTTCCGCAGCGAGGGGTGTTGACGCTGCGAGAAGAGGAGAAGCCGTTCTCTCGGGTCGGGTCGGGTCGGGTCGGGTCGCGAAAAGTTGGAGTGGAGAAAGTATGCGCTGGTCCGCCACCGGGAAAAGGAACGTCGGAAAATTCGCGGGAGCGGGAAAGAGTAAGCAAGAGAAGGAGCGAAGTCTTTATCCTGACACTCGTATTATTTCCGCCGGCCGCGCGCGTTTCCGCGCGTTATCCTCGCCTTTTCGCGCGACGGTACAGTCACTTCGTGACATCCGCGTTTTACTGTAAATTGATTTCTCGTCATTTCCCACCGCGGGAACGTAAGGCGGAATGACCGCGGGGATAAAATGTGCGGACACAAAAATAGTAATCGAGAAAGACACAGTCAGACGTAGTTTTATTTTATCCTTGACGTCTTTCGTCTGTCTTACGAAATGGAAATGGAAAGAAAAGAAAGAGTGTCTCTTCCGTCACATTTATTTCGAGATAAATATTTATTTTGCCACACTGCTTCGCATCGCGTATGATGCAATCTTCGTGTGGAAAAATTTTTTTTCCTTTTATCACGACCACATGCGGTTGCTCAGGAACGCGAACGAATGTGATTCAACTTTGAGTACTTGAGCACGATGTCGTAAGCCGCGGTGCGCGAAAATAAAGAACGACGAATGCTCGAAGGTGGAATTATAAGCCGGATCTCTCCAGGCGGTAATAATCTTTATCTGCGATAAAAGAAATTGATCTTACGGCGAAACCGCCGATAGAAACGGCAAGGCAAACTGGTCGAGCTATATCTCGTCTCGCGTAATCTCGGCTTTACTGTCTTAGGCGAATCGTATTCCCAAATTCCCTGTGCAACACAACAGAGCGCAGCGAAAACCCCCACTTTGCCGGCTTCGACCTTTTGAGGTTTATACGATCGATGAAATCAGATAATGCGTAAATCGATTGCTTCCTCTTCTTTCTGGCACGAATAAAATCACACAGAATTAACGAAAAAAAAAAAATGAAAAAGTTTAAAATAAAAAAGAACTGTTTTTTTTTATACCGGAATAAAGTCCCGATATGTTTCAAATCTCTCTATTTTACATAATATATTAACGTAACGTTAAAATAGCAATGATAGTTTTATGTGGTCGAACTATCATTGAGATAAATTATATCCTCTATTATATTACGCTAATAATTTATTCATACGATAATCAACGCCGGGAGAGGAGGAAAAGGCTGGTTGCCGCTCTCGGTTGTATTTAGTCAAAACAGTATTTAACAAAGCTCTTTCATAAATAATCATATTTTGTTATATTTCGTTGCATATATGTTAATATCAGTAACATATTAGTAGACTACTATTATTTGAGAGTAAATATGCGCATCTTTGTCATCCGGTTTATGCCTATATTATTTGCAGCTGTGCAAATAATCGCGCAAGTATTCGCGAGATTGCGTATGAAAACGTGTATGAAGATTCGAGTAATAAGCGATAAGAGAAGCGTTCGAGAGAAAGAGAGAGAGAGAGAGAAAGAGTGGGATGCGCAGGGAGAAGTCTTAATTTCCTCTGCAACCCCACTCTCCGCCTCGCCGGCGGAGACCGCGTCGACCGTTTTTTAAGTCTGACGCGTGCTGGCCTTTTACAGGCCTTTCTTCCAGCTGTTTAGGTTATTATAAGGACCGAAGGCACAGGGATGAGCCACCGTCGAAAGGGTGACCATCCGCTCCCGGCCATTTCCTAGCAATTTCCTGACGCTGTTTTTCACGTGAACTTTTGAACTCGTTCCCCCGCAGGGTACCTTTTCACTGTAAAATATCTGCTAAGTAGCCGCGGCAGGACTAGCCGGTTATAAATGGCCACGTGCAAATATCGCAGGTTTTGTGTCCAGATGCGTCCAGTATATTTAATGTCCCCTGGACGTCGATCATCGTCGATGACTGCACGACGAAAATGTCCTTTGCAGAATTAATGGCCTGTCGCGATATCGATGGTCAAAAAATTGAGAGAAAACGAGTTCTCGACTTCCTTCCTGTATTTATTTGCTACGTGACACTCCAACATTCCTCTCATATAAAAAAAGATACTGTACTCGGTTTTAAAGGTAATTTCAATTTTATTGAATATTACAAATTAACGTGAACATACATTTAAATAAATCTCGAAGACTTGCGCGTTTGTCGCTTAACAGCGATCAATGATATTGCACGTGAGGACAGTATGCGCGTATGCGTAGTAGAGATGTATCAGAAACATATTATGATGTAATAGATCAATTAATAAATTGTTATTTTTTCAGATTTTATTTAATGATAAGATATACAATATTTATTTAAAACAATCTGAAGATATTAATGAACGGAAGAGTTTTAAGCAAAAAAACATTCTACATTTTGAAGAAAAAATATTAATTCTAAGATTTCGAATTCTAAGAACTATAAATCTTAGACGTATTTCAATGTTAACTGCAATACAGCACGATTGGCCTTCGAGGATAAATTCAGAGATAAATTTATATACTTTATTTGTGATGCGGTAATAATTATTAGTTAATAACATATTTTATTATAAAATAGAAGTTAATGGTAACTGATTGATTCAATTACCACATAATTACAATTTAACTGGCTCGGATGATAAATAAATAATAAATAATTTAAATTTAATTTCTCAATAAATTCGCGTTATACAGTTGACGTGCAAATAATGATTATTTGTCGTCTCTGCAGACATATAACTCTGTGCGCATGATTCTGTGTGCTGCCGTTTACACGATGGTTCAACCTCCCTTCTGCAATTCTGCATTTTGAGCGTAAATATCGTATTATAAATAGATCGTTTCCGATAAAACATCTGTAGCGATAAAAGTTAAGAAAAAAACTGTCAAATAACGATATAATTAGTGAAAATAGGTTGTAACAACTTCAAAAAGACATTGTCAGTACCTTGCGAATGCAATGAGATAATATTTTTCTGGTGCAAATAAAAATATTATTTCACATTTCTAGCTTAATATTAGTACATTAATAAGTTAATATTAATATACTATTAATTATTCTTTCGTTATTGTTTATTTTGGTCGGAAAGAGGAAGGCAAATTTACTCTTACTAAAAATTTAGTCTCATTATACAGGCAAGATCGATTTGTACATTGATGAGATACTTCCGAATCCTTTCTTAATAGAGCAAAATGAAAGGGATCGATACCTTGCGCATTTTAATATCAGTCTGATATCGCGGGAAGTAATGTTGGAAGCCGGATATCCATTTTGGTGGAATTCAAAAGTGATAACGATAGCTGTTAGAATAGTGGCTGCATTATTCAGCATCGAAACCGTGAATAATCTACGGCATTCGAAAACATTAGGAGAAGTACGCACTCCTAAAAGTTGGCGTCGTCGTCCGAAAATGATTTAGCAGAATGATGTATGCGGGACGACGTTGTCGAAAGGCTCAGAAACGGTTTCCGATAGCACCAGACCAAGTTAGTCTTGACCATACGAAGTAGGTTCACGCATACTGACACGCGTGATTATCAGTGCGCGGAATTCATTGGCCCCCGAAGGACATGGGGTAGACTATTCACATCAATGCACCCTTACCGAAGGGTTGCGAAACTTCGGACTTGCATCCCCTGTATTCGTCCGGGGCTGTCAGGAAAAACGTTGCGACCTTCTCAAGAATTCAATCGAATGTGCGCTTTTATTTCAAGCTTACCTTCATTATATTATTGACATCCTTTGTAACCGTATTTACATTTATAAAGCTAGATAAATAATACATGTTTATGTGTCACGCTATTTTTGAGCTCACGTCACTTGCATATTTTTAAGATGTTATTATGCAGCTCTTTATTTTTCGAATAGAAGCATTTTTTATCGATATATTGTATAATTTAGATTAAGTTAAATTAATCAGCAGTATAGTAAATAATATTATCGTATAAATAATATAATTGTTGCACTGTGTTAGCAATTTATTAATATTACTTAAAATAAAGAAAATAATGTATTAATGTCTCGATGTTATCTCATAAAAATAATTTTACATTTTTAGTGTCGCGGTCTCAGAATTGGTCAATAGATTTCCAGCAACGTCACTCCCGTACAATTTCGCGGACAATACTTTGACCCCTTTTTAAGCAGGTCGATGGTGCCATCTGTTAGTGAATGTATCAACTAATCAATGTGCACGCATGTGCATTATGTGCTTCCAAGTAATCTCTAAAAGGAAAAGTCGGCAATGAGGGTCCCTAATCGGATCGATGCTGAAAGGGTGAATGTTCCCTGAAACTCATTTTGCAGTAAAACAAAAATATGTAAAAATAATGGCAAAAAATATAGAAAAACATGAAAAAAATAAAAATTAAAAAAATCGCAAAAATATAAATTAATATCTGATCGAAAACGAAAGAGTTTGAAATATGATGGTCACCCACGGTACGATCTTTTTTTGACGCCGCTTTGTACCGCAGGTTGCGTTCTCTAGGCGTTTTCTTTTTATTCCCTTTATTCTTTTAATATATCGAATAAACCTTTATTGCAGTCTCTCTCAGATCATTCAATAATAACATTTACTACAATTACAAAAATACGAACGAAGAGATACTTCATATCTATTGTACAACATTTTTTAAAATTAAAATATTTAATTGTAAAATATATAAAAATATAAAAGGGATATTCTCACCTTATGATGAAAATGACGTAATTGTATAATTTCTATTATATTTTTATCTTTATAATACAAAGGTGACGTAACACATGAAGCAGAGAGCTCTGCAGAAATGATAGGGTTCATCTAACAAATTTTCGTCTACCAAAGCATTAACATGGTGAAATCGAAATCTTCGTAATTCAAACAATAATGAGTATCGGTTGAATATCGGAGAAGAGCAGTAATTTCGGGATAACGTATCCCTTCGCAAAAGCGCCGGCGAACGAGCTGGCCGCCGCCGTTGCCGCAATCGCGCTTACGTTCGAAAACGCACGTAGGTCCATTACGAAACGATATAATGGCGCAGTCTATTATCTAAACAACGAGGAGCCCAGCAACGGAATCGCGGCGCGGCGCGGCGGGGTTTTGCCGCGAACGTTATTGATATTCCCGGCGGTCGTCTCGCTTTATGTTGAAATTAGCCGAACGGAGGAAGCCGCTGCATAACGCTGTCGCTGATACAAACGAGAAGCGAAGCCGATGCACTATCGAGTATCGATCATCCGGCCGCTCGAGAACAGCAGCTCGAGCATCGCGGAACGATACGGCGCCTCCGGTCGCACCGTTCGCTTAATATCTTCGTCAAGATTCGCGAAGTGGCTGCTCTCGCTATCGCCCAGCTCATAAAGCTCGACTCCGCGCTGACTCGTGAAAGAGAGAGACGCACTTTTCCTCGCGAAGCGATCAAAATGAAGAGTCTCGGGAGAAAGAGAGAAAAATGAATCGGACTGCGGGAAAAGACATGTGTTCTAAAAAGAAAAATTTTGTCAGAAACGAAAAGAAAATTCTTGCAACCGAAAATTCTTACAAAAATTATAATAGATGAGATAAAGTAAATTGAATATCTTCAGTTCCTACCTAGCTTTGAATTTGAGTCGAAAAACGCGTCTCATTAGAGAAAGACAAATATTCCTATCCTATTTATATAAAATTACGATCTGTGTTTCTTCCGCAACGATCGGTTGCGGAACATTCAAGTATTTCAAATAATCGAAAGAGAGCCCAGAGCGAAAGGCGGAAATAGCGTAAAGTGTGGACACTGCGAGCGCGACCATTGCCAAAGGGCGAGCCGACCGATCGGGCCTTCCCCGTTTGTCCAATCGATCGGGCTAAAGATTTTCGACTCTTAATTAAGATCGCGAGAGCACTCGAGTTTTCAATTAAAAGAGTAGCGACGTTCCCTCTCCTGCTGTCTCTGTTTCTCATCATCGTCCTCTTTTTTGCTCCCCGTCTTCGTCGTCCGCGCATTCATTTCGTATTTTCGTCTCCCTCTGTCGGCATCCCCTCCGTATTTTCATCGCTTGCGCGTTCTTTTTGCCTCGCCCGCCTGATGCGCTGGCAACATTAAATGCAATTTTGCGCAACGCATCCTCCGAGGGTACTCGGATCCCGATGGTGTCTCCCGATCCACTTTTTCCGTTTTGGCCACTTTTGTGGAGTGCGCGTGCACGCGGTCGTGTCATTTTTGTTTCCGACAACGTTTCCGATTCTTTGTCGGACGATATCGAAAAATATTTGTTGCCTCGTTACCTCGATGCTCGAGATCGCGTGCAATATTCTAGCATAGCGCTTCGAGGATTTTCCATCGGCTGCTCCGCTCATGAACATTGAAATATTCAAGCAACCACTTCATGCTGTTTCTAAATTCTTGAATATCGGAAACCTGTGTTTCCGTTTTTAATTCTAGAGCCACTCAACTATGACCTCAACTATAACCTAAATTGGAATAATACAAGAATACATGGCGTAGAATGCGTCGAGCTACGATTCGCTGTAAGATTTTCATGAGATTTCTCAGCGGAGGCACCGCTCGCCGCACAGAATCGCGCGATAATCGCGCATCCCCCGACCACGGAAAGAGGCACGCGGGGAGAGGCAGGAAGCGAGCGCGTGATCGGGATAGACAGGGGGTGGTATTTTTGGCGGTTATCCCCGTCGGTGTGTCGACGCGAGTCGCGGACGAAGGGTAACGGTAACCCTCCCGCGCCCAATGCCAATTTTTGCCGCATACAAAAGCACGGTACGCGTGCCACACGCGGCGCTTTCCGCCCACGCACGCACGCATGCACGCATACACGCGTACGTAGGCAGCGCTACGTGCGCCCGATAATGCTGCACGATGACCATGGGACACCGGGCTGATTGGGGTGTGCAGGCGACCTATGCAGTTTAATTTATGTTGCATCACCAGCCAGTCGTACGTGCATCAATCCGTACTGTCCGCGATCGAGTTTCGCTCGCGTTCCGATGCGGCCTTTTTTTCTTTTTTTGCAAAACGGCGATCGGCTACTTCGTCTTCCACGCGAGTACTTGCGTCCCCGATGACTCCGTGTTCACGTACGTACTTGTATGTAGATGTCTGTATATATGTGCGTGCGTGTGCGTGCCTGTGCGTGAATGTGTGTACGTGCGCGCGTAAATGAATGCACACACATGTTCGTAGACATCAAGCTGGCTACACGTTTGTAGTCAGCCATCTTTGTTAATCGTGGGTGTTCGCCGCAAATAATAATAGATAAATGGACTTACGTTCACTTGTGGGGACCCCCCAGTCCCCAGAATTTCACGTATCAGAAATCGTAATTGGATCGGCCGGCGATGGATATCATTTATTCGAATCGCATCGTAAAATTACCTTGCTGACGGAAAGACCTGCCTTATCTTGAACTTGAAGAGCCCATATGTCGAAAGAGTGCGTAATACAGCTAATTTTAGGATCTAACTTGTGACGTTCGACTGTTGAGAGGACAGATGATAGAGTATATTTTAGCGAAAGAATGTCAGAATAATACTGTAGAATAAATATTTTTCAATGTAGTTTACTTATTTTCATTTGAAACGGGAGAAATAATTTTCTTTTCTTAGAACATAACGCTACATTGCTGCTTTTTACAAACATGTTTTACAATAATTCTTCAGTTAAAAATACGCGAGAGAAATGTATAGAGAAGCGATATAGCCTCTAATGAAGTGAATCGAGACGAAAATCCTATTGAACAATTTAACATGACTCTTTCTGTGAGTCGTATTTCTCAGTTTCCTAATTCTTACGAGTAAAACGGGAGTCAATGGGCCAATATGCTCGCCATTGGTCAACGTGTGATTTAGTAGTCGCCGATGAATCGTATTCGCGATATGAGCCGGTCGTTTATCAACGCGTCCGAGCCAAGATCAAAAGAGCAATAAATAAAGGAGCGTTATGCACGAGTCGTCGCACGCGCGCGCGATAGAGGCGGAATCGGCGAAGAAAGGTGCAGGAGGAAAGCTAATTAGCGCGGATCGAAACCTACGGCGCTTGATAAATGGACAGCCAATATTTGGACTAAGGGTGCTTCCTCCCTCCTCCCCTCCGCCAGCCGCGCTTTTTTTTCTCGCTTTTTATCACGGAGTTCTTTACATTGATCATCGTAGAAGACGCGTGATGGCGTACGAGGGGGGGTTGAAAGGGGACGGATGACGACGACGACGAGCGTACGCACAACTTACGCGCGTTTGGGTAAATATCTCCGCGGGTATTTACACGAGCGAGCTCGACTCCGAGATAGCCCGTGATTAATGGCCCTTCTTCAAGCTTTATTAACGACCTGTCCACCCAGCCCCACCTTGACCACTTTTGGAAAACCTCGTGTAGCCGGCAAAAGTTCGTCATATATGATTTTATTCAGACGCATCCTGAAAATTGCCAGGGGGAGGAAGGGACGCGCTTGCCTGAAATCCTTACGAGCTCTCGTCACGCGGGCGACGATCTTTCGAAATTCCAAGTCGCCACGTGAATCGCGCGGCACACGTGCACGTTAAAAATTTCTAGAATTAATCGTTTAATTTATCGAATGAATTGTTTGCTCGTAACACGCATTACTTTTTATCGGTTATTCAATTCACACGATACGCGTGTACGCGCGTTAATTATTATATACGATTAAATCGATTCCGCGAACGCGCATGGTTCTTCCGAGGAAGGTCCCTTTCGTTCTACAGTCGACGTTGAGTCACATGGCGAAAGGCCATAAGGTACCGTATAAATACACGGTAATCCTATCCGATAATAGTCGCACGGTCAATTAAGATGACCGTCATAAGAACCAATTAAACGTAAGTGCGTGACCACCCCGGCTCGGGTTACGTATTTACGATCTAAAATTATGCGTTTTCGTCGCCCACCGCTCTCCCATTACTTGACCTACGATTTCTTTCTCGAGTGGCCCCCTCCGCCCACCCCCTTACGTCCGATTATGAAATTTCATCTGTGTACGTATGCGCATCTGATTTTATATGCTACGCATACTACGTCCACGGCGCTTCGCTCGCGGAACGTTTCCAAAGCTTCGTATAATTCGTTGTCAAAAGTCGGCCATAATTGGCGCAATTATGTGAATAATGCAATTATCAGTTCATTTCCTCGGCTACACGATGGACTGGAGCGATACTCTTTGGAAATGCGTAAATAATATATTTGCGTATAAACGTGACGACCGGATGTGTGATCTACGTGATTAATCGCCGCGTTAATTAAAATGTTCGCTTAATAAGTTCGCTTAAATGGCGGGAAAAACAGCGCGGCGATTCATTTAGCAATTATTTTATGTAGTTTATACGCACATACACACCGCGAGTAAAGTACTTCGCGCCGTGCACACCCCGCGCGCGTACGATAATGCAGCGGACCCCAAAAATGCACGGTGACAATAACGATTCCGGATGGATTGATCTCTCCGATGGGACGTCAAACGCGCGGTATGCTTTTAAGACACGCAGCGACATCTCTCTCACTTCCTAAGATCGCACGGACAAAAAAGTGTCTCGCGTACGTGAGCACGTACCTGGAATGCACGCGCGTCCCTCGAAGAGTGGCCTCGTTTTTTTTTTTTTGGAACCCTTTGTCGTCCCGGTTTCTCACATTCATGACTGAGCACCAAACGAGTCGCCACAAGGGCACAAAAAATGGAGTGTGGCGTTTATCAAATATACCTACCTACCTCGAAGGGTGACCGCCGGAACTTCGTTTTCCATACTCGCTATACTTTATTCCACCTCCCTAATTGGAGATTTCGATATAAGAAAGTCGTTTCCGGTTGAAAATAATGTAATATTATAACGGGATAACGTTATTGAATACTTTATGCTCATACATTCGCGAGATTTCGCGATTAGATTATCCATGATAATTATCATATCGATTTTGCGATAATTTATAATGCGACAATTAATTATTTTATACGTAATTTCTTGATATTTTAAATATACCGATAATGTACTTGTGATCGATAAACATTACAATAGAATATTTTGCGCCGCGGATAAAACAAATGCTCATTTCTCTTTTCATATGATTGTTATTTAATCATGTTTTGATCACTTTATTGCGCTATTTCTCTTCACTCTTTCTATTTTTAGTAGAAAAAATTAAAAATATATTTTCCATTTGTTTTTAAATACTTTTATCGAAGTATCACAGAGATCCGAATGCGCGCGTATACACGCGATGGTTTTCTTGGACAACATCAACTTTAAAAGGAGCAAATAAATTCTCGTTCGGTGTCGATACTTTCAGAAAAATGAACGGCAAGGGGATTGTTTCGCGCCGGGGAAAAAGTCGTCCCTGGCAAGCTTGCGGTTTGAATACGATCGAACGGACAACACTTTCACGGCGCTGAAACATAGGCAGCGAACGCTACGTATGCTGATATATGGACCCGTCTCGCGTTGATAGATACCAGAAACTTTACAACTTTAATTTTTCCCTCGACGTCAATTTTGGGTTTTAATCTTGACCTACACCTCGGACAGGGCGCGTCAGACAAGAAAAGAATTATTACCGCTACAATTAAATAACGTGTTTCGTGAATTGCATTTGTATCTCAGGACTTTGTACATTTCATCTGAAAAGAGTTTACAATCTTTCAAACATTAAAACACGTTTTTTTTTTCAAAAACGAAAAGTAGATAGATTATTTCATGGATTTTTTCTCATCAGTATAAAAAATATAAGAATCATCGTATAATGTAAGTTTCGCGCAGAGCAAGATAAGATCGTGTAAAATAAAATAATATTTAACATAATAATGAATTGTTTAACCACATTAGATAACAGCTACGTGCATTATATAATACTTCTACCTTTAATACTTTAAATCGATACTTCGGATCGAGTCAAATTTATAATCATCTGCCAACAAGTCTGATATTAATTATTTAATTTTATCGAGCAGAAATAGAAGCACACATGTGAAAAATCGCACCACTGGAATCATGATAAAGTTGAGATAAGATTGTAGTTTATATATATATATGACTAAAAGAAGATACATATCGTTTTATGGCAGTAGTAATATAGCTGATAATTAATACTTCATATTATAATCTTAACAGATGAATATGACCCAAAGGAATATATTTTTGATCAAGAAATATGTATTCCTATTTGGGACGTCCTGCATCAGGATTTTTTCGGTCTACCTATTCGGGACCCTTATTCACGTCAGGTGGTATTCACACTCAGGTGGCCGGCTTGCATCTGGCGAACCCATTGTTCACACGTTAATGAAACACAGCCCGGCTTCGCCAACTTTTATCGCGGATATTTCAATTGCGAGTGCGAACAATTGATACTCTCGGCGTATATCCGCAATGGAAACATTCGACGCCTTATCGAACTTGTAGATATCACGATTTAGCGCCGAAAGTCAATCGTTTCGAACCTGAATATTTTATACTAGTTGCAAATCCGTAATAAATCCGTATAAAAATTCATTAATATTTTTTGAATGCACTACTGGTAATATTCTTACTTAAAAAAACATATGGTTTAATATTCTGATCTAATATATTACAATAGAAAATATCTTCTATAATTTCGATATTTCGAATAAATATTTTTTCTATTTTTGCATAAATTATTTCAACATATATGTCTTTTTCAAAACTTACAAAACAATTTGTTCATTTCAGATTCTTTTCAATCGTTTGAAAAAAAATATTTGATTAAAATGTTAGAGTATTTTTAAATGAATCACGAACATTGTGATGATCATATTATCGCATTATAACTAAGGATAATTTATTATCTAACTGTAAGTTTGGATTTAGGCTAAAAAGGAATACACAATTGATTCTTTGCAAAAGTATAATAATGGTATTTGTACATTAGTGCTCTATTATATACAATATAAATTTTATCACATTTCTTTGCATTGCTAATATTATGCAATATAATATTATGCATTTTCCAATCAAGCATCATAGATCTGGAACGCGGAATATTTTTGATATAATAGCGACTATGTCCTGAAGATCACCCTACGATCTTACGATCAACATCGTACGCATCTACGCTGGAATTGGCGAAGATAACTCTCGTTTCGAGACAGTCTCTCTTATTTTGCGAAATCGCGTTTATCTTCTTTTTTAAAACTTCATCTCGTGCATTATATCAAAATGATAAATATCTACGTTTGTTTACGCAAAACAGCCCGGAGCCTAAAATTTAACGTACGTTTTAATCCAACAGTTTTCCACATTGCCTTATTATCTTTGTTGCTAAAATTTAATGCATCGCGACTAAGATCGCAGTTGGTCCGAGCGATTCGCGAGAGGCCGTGTCTCGGTGGATGTTTGCACGCATATACGCACCGAAGCGTTGCGAGCCGCAGCGAGAAAAAAAATGGACAACGGTAGGGAATTTGATACGTGCATTTAACGCGACTTGACTCGCATTTCGAAAATACCGGGTGTATCCACCCTGTATTTTGCATTTCCAATAAAACGTTATGATGCATTTTACGTACTCGAACGAGACGTATTTTGCAAAATACGTGCCGGTTGTGCTTACGCCGGTAATTAGGTCGGATGATAAAGCGAAACGTCTCGCGCGACAGCGACGATGTACTTTATCCTGTTCTTTCAATAAATAGTACGTACGATTCCCGGCAGTCTGACGATTTGCAGTCCCGGCTTAGACGGCATAAAAATACGCCGGTACCGAGAGCTGCAATACACGCGCTCGAAACAGCCGCTGCGGGCGGAAACGAAATTACGCACCGTGAACGCGTCCGATCGATTGCCGGGAAAAACGAGTTTAGCCCGGCGCGGATCTCTCCTTCCTGTTCCGCAATGAATTTCCAAATCCAGAATCTTCGCTGACGGCTGATCGGTCAATCGGGCTGATCCTTCCAACTCGCGCGGCGCTCATCAGCGTCGCATCGCGAGCGGCCCGTTCGCGAACGGGAACGACGGATTGGTCATTAAATAATATTTACCCTGTGCGCTGAAGAGCGGCTTGTGGCCGCCCATGATGGACGTGGGCGCGCCTTTGCATAGGCCCAACTTAAATCGAAGATAGCTACTGCAGCTTCTCCCGTGGAATCCTATCTCGGTATTGATGGATTCGGCGAAGAACCTATACGAGCGAGCGTGAGAACACGCGCCGCCAGGATCCACTAGACAGCCAAGCTGCCTTTGACCGCCGTTGGGAAAAAAGTCGACGTCTCCGATGGCTGCCAAGAAACCAAGCAGACCACCGTTAGTATGAATGATTTCCACATACTGCGCATCGCCGCTCGATATCCTGGATCCTGGACCGGCCAGATTAAAACCGGGTAAAGCTGGATCTAGTCCTGAAATGATAAATTCGTATTATGTCAATGAATAATTATAATTAATTGATTAGATTGAATAGAAAGCAGTCACGACGTTCGATCAATATAAAAAAAAAAAATATAGATTTTTCATGAAAAGCGAATCGCAAAACTTTCGTTGAACTAACATATGCATCTGATTCGTAACAAACATGAAAAATAAATGCAAAGTTCTTAAAAATTTGATAAATCTCAAAGAGCGTGAATATCGCGACTGTAATGATGCATTAATCTTAAAAATATACTATCGCGTTTTTCTATGCAAAGAGAAGAGAAAAATAAAATTCTTTTAATTGTTTATATAATCCTTAATATCTGTGAGACTTAATGGCGTTAAAAAAGTGGCTTCTCATCCGTTCGCGTATAAAAATTTAATATATTAATCAGAATATATATTAAAGGTGTAATATATAATTTATTTTCATAACATTAAATGTCTTAGCCAAATGTAAATATCAAACATAAAATGTTGAAAACTTACCCACGATATAACCGATATCGCTGTCAGCGTTGCGAGCAGCAATTCCAACTACGTGAGCACCAAGAGAGTGGCCGACCAGTTTAGTTTGCGACGAATCCATTCCATGCTTCACGAGAAAATTGATCATACTGGCGACAAATCGACCGACTAGTACAACACGCTTGCTAGCCCAAATATAGGGTCTGATACTTATTGAACTCCAATCAATGACGATGACGTTGTAGTCGCTATGCTGAAGAAAACCTGTATATGAAATGACAGACATTAGCAAATCTAAGATTGAACAAGAACAAGCAGTCTTTTGATTTAATCGAATTGGATTTTTTTGTATAAGAAAAAATTTTATATTTTTATTAACAATTCTTTTAAATTATGAAATGCCGTGTAATATTGCCATATGGCAATACCATTTACATACCGTCGCGAACTAAAGTGCATGCTACACTGTAGCGAGAATTCATCCATCCGTGAGTTACAAAACGCGTTGGTTTCGCAGGATCGAAGTTACTGTTCTTTAAAGCATCCTCGTCATTGACGTAAAGCTGTTTCGGATCGTTAGGACTGTCTTTTTTATACAGAAAGAAGAAGACACGGTCTGCGACTTCGCTATCATTTCCATCTGAGATTTCCTCGTCGTCGTTATCTAATGTCAGCTTCATCAAATTCTCATTGTCATCGTACACGTACGCTACTTTATCTTTAAATAATTCGTAATCCAGTGATGTAAAAATATCGTTAGGAAGCTCTTCCTCATTCATCGGAACCCCTGCACAATCGGAATACAAGAAACTCACATAATACAAAATAAAAAAGAAACTATATAAAAAGAATATGTCAAATAAAACGAAAATATTGTTGTTATAGTGATTGTTTTTCTACTCGAATCTTAAAGTTAATATGCGAATCTAGAATCGTCAACAAAATTATCTTTTTTTTTTACAGAGAAACATGCAAATATTATTTTTACCAGCTACGGTGCAGGCAAGCAAGGCACCAATTAGAACACGTATCTCCATGTTTAACTGTTTTTAACACTGTACATTCAACCACTTATAAACGCCTGAGTTCTGTTCCTATACTTATATACTATTTTCGCGATAAGATAAATTTCTTTTGTAATTATTTGATAATATCTGAGATATCCTGTTCAGATTACAATTCATTTGCATCGATATTTATGTGTCAATTTACTAAAATCTAACGTAGGCTTTGTTAAAATACGATTTGCGTTTATAACATTTAGAGATTAATATAATGATTTAATAATATTTATTATTTATTTGTTTATATTTTTATACATTTAAAATATCACTTTTTAATCAACTATTTTAACGCTTACTGAATGTTAACGATAAATAATAAAAATGAATATTTGGAAAAAATAAATAACAAATTAATAAAAGAAAACAATATACATATTACATAAATAAGAGAATGTCTATTGAATTACAATTTCGAGCAATATGCAATTTAATTTTATAAATAAATAAATTTTCGAATTTTTTATTTTTTTCATTTACATACAAGAATCGGTTAAGAATCGATTAAGAGAATTAATATTAAATATTAAAGTGTTATTAATATACGGAATAATCAGTTTGAATTTTATAGTCAAAAAGTAAATTGATATGCATAACTCTGAAGCGTATTTAATTACAAAACAATAAATTTATTATTAATTATAAATAAACTCTGCGACTTTGAAAAGTTAGTGAAATGTATTTCAATCATATTTAGTAATCAAAATCTTTAAATGAAATGTAAAAAAAATAAAAATTAACTAAAATTTCTTTAATTTACTCCAGCAGAACAAATAGAAATTTACAAACACCGAAATGTTTAGAAAAAATAGTTATAGATCCTTTAAAATAATAAAAGAAAGAATAATAAAAAAATATAATCACATCATGTTCCTGAAGCAAAGCCTATCTTTAGAAGCATTAAGAAAGCATTGAGGAAAGAAATATTTGCGTAATTTTTGCTGCTTGCGTAAATTTTTAAAACAAAAAATCGCTATAATATTGATAAGATATCATTCATTATTTCTAACGTTCATTATCTGATCCGCGTCATCATTTAATCCTATTATCATCCAATTCTATTGTCCTAATGCTATTTATCATTTTTCTCACCATTTTTTCTGGTTCACATCGTAAATCAATTTCTTTCTTGCTGAGATTCTTAAAGCTTAATCAGCGGATGTTATTGATATGACAAGAACTTTTTGTTAAGATTAAGAATTAAAAGATTAACAGAAATCACGTACAACAGAGATGTTAATGGATATTTTGTCGCGCAGAAGAATTGTACACAAAACGCTAGAAATACGAAAATGCAAATTAATACAACGTAACAATTCGATAAATTATATAATAATTTAAATATAAAACGATTGGTCAGCTCGTATTTCGCACATTCCAATATCCCTTGAAAGAGTTTAATATTTTAAAGATATTATTATTCTCTATTATTATATTAATTACATCGAGTTGATATCGGGTTAATGATATAATTAAGCTATCAAGTAAATAGAGTTTTTATGTAATTCACGCTTTGATTGTAACCTCATTTTGGACAATCAATTATTTGTATATCAATTGCGTTATCCGCATTATCAATCATTCTTATAAAACATCGATAAGCGTTAATTATTCATATGTATTTCGTTTGATTTTTAAACGATAAAATTCCACATAATACAGATTGAACATCTGTTTATGCAATACTGTGACTGCATTAAAAAGTAACAATGCATCTTAACGAGAAACAGAAATAAAATTCAAGCAAAGTAAGAAAAGTGTAATATCTTCGTTTTTCTTACAATCAGTAAACAGTCAATCTTATCCAATAAACGTTAGTTAACAAAGATCATTGTACATACAAAAGAAAACTACGAGATATATATTTAGAAACGGATATTGGAGTACTTTAAAAATATCAGTGAATTTTAAATGCGACCAACAAGAGATATTAAAGCTAATAATAGTCTTCTTTCCATCTACGTTGATCTATCGTGCTAGGAAAATGAATCATATTTGCAGTGCGGTCACATTGACGTTTATCTATGAAACACATTTTGCAACGTGCATAAATCTCAAATGGGCACTGTTGACAAGTAGCAATGTCAAGCATTTCACGAGGAATTACGATAACAGACAGTATCTATATCGGACAATCTGATTGACCGATGTTTCGTTTGTACGTGAGAGTTGAGACTGAGGCCAGCACAAGATGAAGAACGACGTGCGAGAAACGACTTACATGAGCGACTAGGAAAATACGACCCCCTAAACGCGCGCGTGTGTTTTCCCACCGAGACATTTAATTCCCCCGTACTTGCGGGTTTTTATTCGTAATTGAGTCCTACGGCGCGGTCCCCGTTGCGTTTACGTAAATTTTAAAATATTCCAATTAGTATAATAAAATTAGCGCGCTTATGAAAATTTCGCGGCATTAGCCGGGACGCGGGGAAAAGGCGACGTTAACGTGTCTATGAAAATTTTCATTTGCACATTGACGTGAGAGACTGTTAAGCGAGCGCGGAAGGATTAAGAGACGGAAACCTGTTGTGGCGTGTGTTCTTTTTAAAAGCCGCGGCGGGTTCTCGCCCTCGGCGGTTACATTTCTCAGACAGAATCAAACAGGTTCGCTTCGCACACAGCGCGCGGAATAAAAACCAGTTTTAACGACCCGCTTGAAATTTTTATTGTACACAGTGCGCGCTCAGCGGAATGCATCCGATACAAATACTTTCCGATCTGCAGCGGCTATCGCCTTTGTTGCGATGCGTTTACAGGTGTTGAATATTAAAATGAGATGGGTTTATCGGAAAAATCGGGACATGATCGGCTTACATTTTCCCAGCAGACTCCTCGTTTACTTTCGCCCATCGCGTTATTTGCAGACTGCTCTAACGTAATTAACGGCAAATCAGTTATTAATAAAGATCACATGAATTTTTATACATCGTGCGTGTCTGATCCGCTTAGAGAGATTTCTCTCAAAAATTAGAAAAAAAAAATGGAACAGAAAAGAAAGGTTGATTGGCAACTCTTTTATTTTGAAATTTCCTCGGAAATTGATTTTTTTTCATACGCGAAAAAGAATAAAAAAGACTTTTTGTACATTTTTTTTCAGCAAGGCGTAGGTTACTATGCTAGAGCCGTGCAAAATTATGCTTAGATGACCGAAGACTCGACGTCCACGGTGCGGGCGCTTGCGTGAAGCTCGAAAATGAGGGGGACGACGGGGGGAAAGCAAAGTGGGTGGCAGTCTGGGGGTAACGGGGGAACGGGGAGTTGGAGCTGTGAAAGCGAGGGCGCCTGCAGTGACTAGCCTCCATCGATTTACCGTGCGGCGCCATCTTGCCACCCTACGCCACGGGGGTTGACCACCCCTCTGCCACCCCCTCGCCCCCCGCCGCCGCCGCCTGTCGGGGTCACCCCCCTCGAGGCAGAGGCAGACATTTTGAAAAATGATTCCGAAAGTCATCGTGGCCCGCACTGGCGTTTTTTAGCGGGCTCGACCCGGCCGCCCGGTCCGCCCGACATCCCTCTCTTTTTCGCGCTTGGTCTTTCGCACTCGAAGAGCAAGGGAAGAAAAAGCGGACGCGCGACAAAAAGAGGGAAAACTATCGCGGCAAAAGACGCGGAAATAAATGAGCGCGTAGCGCGTTCTCGCCGGAGTCTGCGTGTTCTGGTTATTAAGCCCTAAGTGATGAGATTTTCGCTACGCCGAGCACCAGCCATAACAAAACGCGCCAACTTTTTCATCACATTGGGTCGCAACGATCGTTCTTTTTTTTTTTTTTTTTTTACAAGCAGCAGCATTAATCATTGCCGCGTTTATCTGAAATCATCGTATTTCTTAGAATTCATCGATGTGACAAAAACCTTCCCCTTTTTTTTTAACGCAAAAACGTATAATATAATCGTGAAAAATAATTAAAATAGTTTTATTACTTGACTTTTTGTCGAAATATCGACGGTCAGGGAAAAGGCTACTTTAATCTCTAAGGGACGATATCGTCGCTACGCCGAGAATTTATGATTGTCGCTATATAATGCTGCGTCGAGCTATCTGTAATTATGCATACGAGTAGAGACCTATCTATGTTCAAATACTAAACGGTTGACTTTCTGGAATTACTTATATTCGAGAGGCATTAATTTTCGTAACTGCAACTTCAGTATCATGCAGAATTTTTACATAGTTGCACTATCTGTACGTGTGTACGTGTGGACATCGATATCGAATTAAATTATATCTTCCGAGAATATTATTTTCCTTGCCAGTGATTTACGCAGGAGCTTGGGTGATATTACGGAGCACTTAAGAAGATCCCAACGATTTATACTGAAAGGACGTGATATTTTAAATGGACGGTTGCAGCCTGTGGCTGGACATTCCGAATCAAAAGAGGCGAAGAACAAAGGTCGACAGGAGAGAAAGATTTCAATCGTGTCTACCAATCGCGGGATAAACAATACGGGGCTTTCGAGAATGCACAGTGCGGTCGATCGGCTCTCGATTAATCAGAAAAAATTCTTGTTTTCATGAAAAAAGATCACCATTCTAGACGATGGCGCAGAAACAAGGGATCCCGAAATCTCGTGGGAGACATGCCACGTGGTAGTGGATAAAAAACGTAAAAAAAATGTATAAAACGTAATAAACGTTAGATTTTTCAATGCGTAAAAATAACATATCCAATAATATTTATTTAGAGCACCAAGCTATTATAATAGAGATCTAATAAAAACAATGATGAACAAGATTCGGCGCACACATTTTCAGATAACATCTTATTTATATTCCGCTCGGATAGAGTACGATTTGCATTGCGACGAAAGTATGTCAAAGAGGGCTCATGATACTTTTTTGCGCGAATGCAATATGAGAATGATAAGAATAAATCCAGATTAAATAAGGATGATGGAGAAAGAAGCGGAATACTTCAGTGGCGGTTCGCGAAAATGATAAAAAATAAAAGTATGATGCAATTGATGCGCGGCGAAGAGCAAAGAAGATAAATAAAGAAGGGACAGAGAGTGACGTAAATAAATAATGTAAAATAAGTTTCATCTGGAAACAAATCGATTCGTGCACCGGTTATCACAAAAACAGGCTTCATGTACGCATCCGCAATTGAATTTCGACGAGAATAATGGGCGATCGACAAATTTACAGAGTAGCGGTACATCGTCCTCGTTGCGCAATTATATTTTTATATCGTACGTTTTACATATACTTTACATTTAATTAATGAATGGCTACGTGCCACGGTAACAAGGGACGCGTGCCTTTTTTTTCGCACGCGACATCCAGCGAAAACGAAACAAAAAAACTTTGGCGCCACTTTGAACTTGATTGAGAAGAACACAGCGGAATATAATTATTTTAATCGTATAACGCGTACGAGTGAGAAAGAAAGAGAAGCGACGCGTTAATTGTCGGCGTTGAAATATCGCGAATTAATGACGTTCAATTTACCGATCACGGCGTAGAGATCGATTTTGTATGCAAAAAATAAATTATTTCTTGATGTAATTGTGGAAGAAAATTTGGTATCAATAAAAGAATAGCATCCAGGACAAAATGCAAGTAAAACTGCTCTTAATCAAAAGGATTTAAGCCTCATGTTATTTATTGTTCATAATATTCTTTTCTTACTACGAGCTTAATAAAAAGCGATATAATTATAGGTAATGAGCGTTGAAGAAAAATTAAGATCTGTCTATTTGTCTCTTCTCCTCTCTCAGCTAAATAAAGGAGGAACGTACTCATATCGCTCTAAGACGCAATAAGAAGTGTTGGTTAGACCAGCGCAAAAATAGGTTTCACGCTCGTACCGGTAATTGAATTTCGAGGAGGATAATGGGGCGGCCGACAAATACGCGCGGTCGCGTTAGATCGCTTTCGATGTGTGGCGCGCGGGCATTCAGCCAGGCCAGGATGGATCCTTGATGGCTAGATTTAAAAAACCGTCCCCGTTTGCCACCCCGTCCCGCGTCCCGTTCTCCGCGGTATAGCCGTCGCCATGTGTTACGAGGGGGGGCGGGAGGGGGTGGCGGCGCTTCGTAATGGTGGTATCGGTGATGGTAGTGGTAGCGGTCCAGTCGGCGGCCTCTATATAACTGATGGTGCTTCTGAGTGTCAGGGCCAGGCTGTCCACTTCTTTGCGTGCACGTGTGTGCGTGCGTGTATGCGTGTTCAGGCGATTTGCACGTTGGCCGGTTTCTCCAAGTACAGCTAGCGTACGAATCGTGTGCGGAGTCGCAGATTCCTCCCGGATGCTTTCTTTCGCATAACGCATCTTTCTCATATCGATTTAAAGTAAACTTGTCGCGATGAAAGTATCGAGACACTAAAAGTGTGTTCCCAAGTTTTGAGCAACTCTAAGAACTATAACGAAATAATAAAATCATAAATTTTTATTTAAGTCTATTTTAATAGAGAATTATAATATTTAAACATAGAAAATTATACATGCATTTCTTATATAGTTGAGCATTATAAAAGTTAAATAAAATTATCACCGAATTAAATTGCTGCTAAGAAAAGCTCGGCTTATTCTGCGAAAAGATTAATCAATAATAAAACATAGATAATAATTCAAAATACTTTATATAAAGTAAGATAAGAGAAATGAATTTATTATATCATATATCTACAACAAGAGTTATATAGCTGTAACAAAAAAATAATCTATTTCAAAGTAGTAGCCGGAGTACATCAATAAGAGAATGTTGCACAGGAAAGGCTTTTTCGATAAGATTTTATCGTGCTTAAGATAAGTGCCACGAGTAAAAGATAAGCTAGTTTTATATTTTTTAAATACATATAAGTGTACATAATGTCACTAAAAATAAAGATTAGTCTCTTGATGTATTAGTTTAACTTTTACCCTACAAAGTGAAGGAAATTCAACACATGTTTGTTGTGTCAATTAATGGATAATATCCAAAATTTAACCAATGCTTTATCAAAATTTGGTTGTCCGCTCGTTTAATCAAATTTCGACTTATTAAATTTTTCCTATTAAAGTTTCTTCGAATTGTCTTCTGAAAGGGAATTTTTAATAAAGTTCTCTCTCTCTTTCTCTCTCTCTTTCTGAAATTCATTTTTCGCGATTCCAAACATGTGTCCTATCAATCACGAGTTGTTAATTAACATCCAAAGACCGATCAAGGCAAGAACTTGATCTGCTCGGCAAACGCATCTGCCTTATCGAAGTTATTTTCACTCGAAGCTCTGCGGTGCTCGTTGTCGCGTGTTTCCACGGGATTACCCGTTAAGCGGTGCAAGTAGAACTCCGGCTTCATCGATGATATTGAAAAGGAAGGTGGGAAACGTAGTCGACGCGCGCGGCAGAGGGCGAAAATAAAAGAAAACGCAGTCGGTGCGACGAGTCAATTAAGGTCGATCGAGGAATCGTCCTCCGCCTATCGCGCGTACACGTGCATAAATGTCCGCATACACACGCACTTATGTATGTATATATGACGGATCTATTGAACGCGGTTGGCGGGAGCGAATACGTCGAGCGTGAATTGAACGAGTGCGAAAGAGAAGTTGGAAGCTGGCAAGAGGGAAGGCGCAACGGGGATATCCGGGGTCAAACGTTAATACGCGTATACAGGAACGAGTGAAGGAACGATGCCAGGTCCAATCCTCCTGACAATAATCGGATTGATTAAAAGTCGCCGTCGTTCACCACCACACAAACCGCCGTACGTGCGCGAACATTCGGATCGCAAGCACCCAGCGCCGGCACTCGGGCGCGAGCGATTTATAGGCATGCGTTTTATATATGCCCCATATATGTACGTGTATTCACGACGGATCGTGTATGTACGACGAACGTGAAAATCGCCGTTCGTCGGTACGCCTGGTGAAAAGCGCCAGGTCGCCGCGTTCGCCGTTAATGAGCTCGTAATTGCACGGCGGGCGGACTTTCGCGACACACGACGCGCGTGAGGTAAAAGTCGGCGAGAACCGGCCTCGGCGAGAGAAGCGCGCGCGATCGAGAGATATGCCGATCATCTCCCTGCGACTACAAGCGGGAGCGCGTACAATTACGCGTACCGTATTAATGATAATAGCGATCGGAACCATCGGAGCTAATTTAGACTTATCTGGCTGCCATCTACTTCGTCCGTTACGCACAGAGAGAAAAGCGTTCGGCAATCTCGTAATTATTCAGCAGGAGACGCGACTGTATCAAAGCGGCGCTCTAATTCCATTAGGACCTGAGTAAGATAACTCGTGATTACGGCGGGTTTGAAAGGTGGTCCGAGAGGACGAAAGAGAGCCGGCGGCAAAGGTAGGAGTCTCGCCTCGAGTCAAGGCGGTGGATCGATATTTTTGACTGCAATTTAGTCTGCATTTAATCAACATTTAATCACCTCATCAACGGGTCAAGTTAATCCGAGCGAGCTACCTACCTACGTTGCAGCCGCTTCTATGTATGCCCTAGCACGACGACGCCATGTTTAAACTCATCATTATTCGGCGCACTAATAGAGCCGCACCGAGGAAAATTCTCTCGGGATTCTGACTCGCGTAAAAAGGTGAACGAGCCGCGCTGAATAGCGATCGAAGGCTGAAAGGCTGCATGTCCAAACTGGTGCGCCGAGAATTGAAAGAACGTTATATTTTATGAAGCTCTATTTGCAGTAAATTGTGAAATAAAATTGTAACTTGAAGTATATGTAAACGTTTCATTTTGCTTGGATATTCAGTATCAAATGTTATGCAAATTGTATCCTGAAAATTCCGCACAACCATTAAAAATTTACGATAAGAAATTATTTGTGTTTTTGGAACGCAAAAATTTGTCATCGCTTATCGCAAACATCTTACATCACCTGTTACAAATCCGAAATTCTACTCTCTTCGATATTTTTTTCCTCCTAAATACTGTAAAACGTTTAATACATTATTACGCTAATATCACTGGGAGAATCCCAAGACCTAACAATAGTAAAACTGGTAGACCGTCCTTTTAATTGTGTAAAGAAATTAACGCAGTAAAGTCCGCTTCGCATTTAGCCCTTTATGGGCCACAGAGTCGTTTCGAAGGTCTAAATTACCAAGGGCCGGTCCTTCGAGTTCAGGGCCGACACCCGTCTCAACCGGGGTTCTCCATTCCCTTCCAAGTCCCTTAACGCCCAACGCGGCTGCCGACCTCTATAAATTCCCTCAGGATTTTTCTTTTCTCTACTTGCCTTAATTAAAGCCCTCCCTTGCTAGCCGTATTACTACGCCTATGGACCCGCCCTTTCGCGTCACATTTACCCCTAGCTATGACATTTCCACTCCGGACAGGTACATGACTCTGACTAAATGTCAGACAGTACGAAGGATGTCGAGCCTTTTAAAATTACGTAACGATTACGTTACACGGAAATACACTTGCATCGCGTTTTATCTTGTCACTTACGGAAAGCATAATTTTATCAAACGCTTTAGAAAGTTTTATTCAAACAGCGAAAAATAAAGAATAAACGAAAATTGTGTAAATAAAAATTACATATATGTACGTTCAATATGATTATGACTTTAACAAAAAAAAATTTGGATTTTTTTAGAAATAGCTTATTAATTATGGAATTAAAATAAAAGTTATTAAATTTATATTTAATAATATAAAGTTTCTTTTAGTCAATTATACATATATTAAATATACGATTTATGTGTACGGTGTTGCAAATAAAAATTGTTGAGTTTACTTAAATATTTAAAAAAAACTTTGCATAAGTTTGCTCAGAAATTTTGTAGACACCCGGTAGCTTCGTTATTTATTTGCAGAAAGTCCTCTCGCATAGCGAAAATGCCATTTTCCGTCGTAGCTGGAAAAGTTTTGCGAGTCGAGGGCGTAAGGAATTCCTTAAGCTAAAAGCATACGTGTCCCCATCCCCCGCTTTAAAAACTTTCAGCCCTTCTACGAGTGCGCTGGTGTGGGTGGTTGTGAAGTAGTTTGAAAAGTTTTCGCGCGCAAAAAGCCGAGCTTTTCGCACTTTTCTTCGTCGTCTGCGCGAAAGGATGTGCGCGGCATTGTCGAAGGAGGGTGAAGTCGTAGGGGATGGTGGAGGTGGAGATGGTCGTGCGATGTTAGTGGCGACGGCAGTGTTGGGGGTGGCATCTGAAGGTTTGAAGAAGGATCTCCGAGAGTGGGGAGATCGGCAGATAAGAGGAAATGAGAACGAGGGAGACGAAGCGAAATGGCGAAGGGTGGGGGATATCAACCCCTTCGCAACAATAGAACGAGAAATAAAAAAAAGACGAATAGTGATGGAATACTTTAATTTTATAGTAGAATAATTAATTTTAAAGTTTTGATATGGGATGGTTTCAAGGGGCAATGAAAGTTTTTATTTTAACACAACGAGTTGCGCTTTATCGTAATTTTTTTAAAAGATATAGTTTTCGTTTGAATGGTTTTATAAGAAAAAAAAGAGTATTGAAAAAAGTCGAGTTTTATCATTGTATAATATGTAAACATCGACAAATGTCGATCGAGATGTGTGATCATGAAATGTTATGCAAATATTTGCAAAATCAGCTAGAACTTTATATCTTCGTTCGAATTTCTTTTTTAAACATACGTCAGTCGGATGGAATATCGTATAATTTATAATATATTGCTATCTAAAATTATTTTCTTTATATGATTCTTTCAATAATTTTTTTTTTACCGCGCTAATAAATATCGATAACGCTATATCACGAGTACTTTCGCGAAAGCGAGTTTTAAACGAGGCAAAAGACAGATCGCACATCCCAGACGAAATATTCTGGCCAGGAAGAAAACGCATTAGACGAAATCGAGCAGCTCCATTGCGAAGCGAGCCGTTCTGAGAATTTAGAATGAACTCTACGAAATCGCGCCTTTCTATGTAGGCGCGCGCGTTTGCACAGGGTGCAGGTGCAAACGGGGGTTCTATTGGTAAACCGTGGTAGGTGATAGGGACACACAGGGCGGCATCACGAAGTACCTATGTACAGCACACGTAGTGCCGTGAAAGAGGATCGGCGAGCTAGAGCGAGCGACGGGTAGCCGCGCGGTGAACTAGCTGCTATCCTCGAGAAGCTTTTGCAAACCGAGTCGAACTTGTCGCTTGCGTTGTGTGCGGTGCTGATGGTGGGGAAACTGGTCGGTCGATGCGCTCGGTCGCTGCCGGAGCTGCAGGGGGCTGTTTTTGCGGGTGTGGCTTAACGCACCCCCTGTCGTCCCACTGACCCTCGCCTCCTTGCCCCAGGAACTACCAACCCTTCTCACCGCGCTCAACTACCTACTCCCCCCTCGTCCCCCTCGCTTTCAGCTCGCCCGCGGTCCTTGCGCTCGCCTTCCTTCCCCCTTACCTATTCTCACCCTCCCCCCGCGAGACCCGCCACCGACTACTGCCCGATCTAGCCCCCGAGGGCGACCATGAGCGCGAAACTAGAGAGACCCGATCGCGTCTACGTGATCAGCAAAGTGTACTTTTCGGAAAATGCGCGTGAAATATGGGGAATGACTTTCTGCGACTTTTACGTGCCCGCCATACCACCCGATGAGTTTGCGTTGTTTGTGTATAGTCACGATAGCGCGCGCTATATTTCGACTATTACTGAAGTTTCGCACATGCATTCGCGAGATTAACTTTATGCTCAGTTTGATGGTGAAAGAAATTGTAGCTCTTCCCGCGCGAAAACGATGTATACAAATAACATTCCGCTTAATTTTTTTACAGTTTTTCTTTTTTTTATATATTTAAACGAAGCTGCAACGAAATCGAATCGAACAAATATACATGCAATTAAGAAAAGTATATTTTTTTATTTGTAACTAATCGTATAAAGTTTAGATAGAAGACCTAAATTGACCGATAGCTTTCATATTATAAAATAAATTAATGCATAATATAGTTCTCCTTTTTTAATTGATACCAAGATAAAAACATTTATCAAGTATACACTTGAGGAAAATATTTGCTCTGATAAGATCGAAAATCTTGATAGTGAGAATGTGACCCGATCAGAATGCGACAAAAAAATAATTTTATCACATTGCGATAAATTAATCATCTGATAAAATCTAACACCTGGTGTACAGTAGCTCGATGTTTTTATTAAATTATTTCATATAATTATATGAAATTTAAAAAATTATCTATATAACTTTCTTATAAATTAATTAAATCTAAATTAATATTACTGAACTTACTTAATATTTATAACAATTATTAAAGAAAATATTCTATATCGAACTGTATTTAAAAAAAAATATTAAAAAAATTTTTGTACGATTTTTCTCGTAATTCATGAAGTAATTCATACCATTTCATAAAATGAGTCAAGCAAAGATAGACTAATTAGCTAAGATTGGTTATAAAGAATTTGAGATAAATTGATTTTAAAAATGAAGATTTCATAACATTAAATTAACAGGCAATAATAATTCCTTTTTCACAGTAAAGTAGTTGTAATAATTTATTATTTTAAAGTAAGACTATCTTTTCATTATAAATATTAAAATATTCGATAAGCTAATCAAACGCAAGCTACTGTCACGCGTATCTGAATCGTTAAAGATATGTATCTCTTTATAGATTAATATTCTGATATTTCAATACATAAAATCAATACATAAAATGTCAAGAAAAAATTCGTTTATCAATCGATTATCGGGCAAATTCTTAATGATAAATAGCCGAGCCCATCTCACGATAACTTTGCAACAATATAACAAAACGCAAACTTACACAAGCGAACGAAAGTTGAACAAAAATCGAGTAAGGACACCAGGCGTTTTATTCATTACGAAGACAAACGGGTCTACTTTCGTTTCTGCGAGACACCTTAATTGTCATAATTTTCTCTAATTAGCGTCTCTTAGTAGAACGATACATTTTCACCCTGGCGGGTCTGTGCGTCCCGCTCCCGTGTCGCCCATTAAGACGCGACACGCGGCCGAAAATAAATGTAAAAGGATCAGCGGGAAATATTCGTGACATTGAAACAACGTCGATTTTTATTGTGGACTGCTACGCGGGCCACGGCCGTTGCCCGACACGGTTTCGATTGTTGCTTTTCTCTCTCCTCATCCCATTCCCTTTCCCTCTTTCCACCCTCTTTTTTTTCGCTCCTCTGCGTCGCGTCGCGACACACGAAAACAGCTGTTACTTCACCGCTGGTCGACGCGCCGCGCCGCGCGTCGCCTCGCTGCCGCAGCGGCGCAAACGCGAATTCGAATTCGCTCTTTTTCATTGCGCGTGCCACACGCATACAGCGCGGCCCCCGGTGCTTCGACCTCCTACGGTGCATCGACCAGCATCCGCATACTCCGCACCGACGCGCCTGTAACACGGCTGCATCACCTTCCGCACACGGCCCTGACCGCGCGCGCCGCATTTTTCGTGCGCGGAATCGGCGCGCCTCTCGAAAAAAATCATAACGCCCGCCAACACATTCGCACGCGAATGCGCCGATAGATGTTCACGCGCGTTACAAATTGCGCGTACGCGTACGTAGAAAATAGGGATGTCGTAGATTCCTCCCTCCTGGACGCTGCCGGTCCAAAGTGAAATTGACGCTTTCGCTTTTTTCGCGTAAAGCCGCATCGCGAACAAATACGAATGGACGATCGCATAGTTTGCACAATTCGAAGCAAGTTATGTGCCTCCTTGCTTTAATTTCCGGCTTTAGATAAACAAAAATAATGAAGACGGTAAAAATTTAATTTATCCAACCAAGTTCGAATAATGAATGGAAATTTTCGAATCCGGTTTCGAAATGATGATTATCTCTTTCATCTTTCTTCTGACATAACAGATAACGATAACACATTACACGATTGCGCAATCAGTAAATTTATCGTGAATAAATTATACATATTGATCAAGTTAACAGCTGCCTTTTCTTAATGAACGGGGTCAAACCGGACATGTGTTCCAGGTGATGATTAACTGTGTGACTAATTAGAAGAAAAAAAGCGAGTCCGTACTCAGAAGTGCAAACATAATTAGGGCCAATCGGGGGGGAAATAAAGAAGAAAGGGTGACTGTTTGAGGACACACGATCCGCCTTCCTCCGGAGTTCTACGATGACCGAGTGGTCATCGTTAATGGCGCCGATAAAAAGTGTTTACACGCGCTTTACAAAGACCAGGGACCCGCCCAAGATCGGAGCCCGACACGATGCCTTACGAAGCGGAAAGAAAATCTCACTGATAAATTGAAGCGAAGCCGCGCGCGAGAATATATCGTTAATCGGTGTATTTAATTACGATTCTGTCGATGAAAGCGTTGAAGCTTAAATTCCTTTAATGCGCTCAATATACATAAAAATTGGCGAATTATTAATATTAATGAAGAGTATCCTGTTAGTAGCGGTCGCCACTTAGAACGGGGAAATAAAATATCTGTTGGGAAAACTGCCGTTTAATATTAAAAACTAAGTGTACCGCTTAAAAATTATTTAAATGCATGCACATTTAATGTGTATGAAATTAGCGCTTCTTGCCTCCTTCGTCCACCTCCCGCGCATTAACATTATGAAACGTATCTTATTTGCATTAAAGCGTGATGTGACTTTAACGCGCTGTCCCGTATCGGGAGGTGAAATCGAATCGGGCGAAATAACGGAAGGTGTCGGCCGCGTGACGAGCCGATAGAGTGGCGTTCGCTAATCGTAACGGTATTTTATTCGAACTCGTCAAGAAAATATTGGCCGAAATTGTCGGTGGTAATGGAGCAATTAGCGCGAAAACTGGCAACCAAAGGGAATCGGTTTGACAACAAAATTGGACGACACTTCCGGCGCCGCGGCGGCAAAGTCGAACTCGACAAATAGAGACATTATTCACTGTTCACACGTTATGCCACATGTACACGGGCGCGTGCAACACGGAAAACGTACGTATCCGGCGTGGAAGGAGAAACAAAAAGTGGGAATTCGTAGCCGCGGATAATCGAGTTTACCGCATGTTATAGAGCGTTAAAATTTCCGCGGGTATTCGATCGTTCTTCCACTCTCCCTCTCACCCTTTCTCTCGCTCCCTCTCCCTCTCGTTCTGTCTCATCGCTTCGCTCTCATCCTTGCTCACGCCGCGTCGCTGATGGAGACGGGCTCAGTGTCCGCTTACAGGTCGCGTCAATGGTCGAACAATCGTCGAACTATTAGCAAACTATTACAATATCGATGGCAGCCGATGGGTCGATAGATACGCGAGCCATCAGCTGTTGCGCTGATCGGATATCTCCGATAGACTGGAGCTGCCACGGCTATACAGTGGCCACCGTCATCCCCAAATTGTTCCTCATAGATCATTGGGTCCAACTCGGCAATCGGGAGCAGCGCGCTCCCGATGTAAATGTCGCATCTTCCAAGGACTCGTAATTTTTCCCTTTCCCTTAAATTTTTTCTTCGCTCTTTTCCGCTTTAATGTTAAAATTTCATCTCTATACAAGTATCTCTTGATACGTATACATATAATAAAACACAACAAATTGGAGAGAGAGAGAGAGAGAGAGAGAGAGAGAGAGAGAGAGAGCTCTATATTCGCAATCGCAGATATTTCTTCAAGTATTTTAAATATTGCGGTATCCACTTTTTGTATATTTATTTGCGCTGGTTAATTTTATCATTCAAATCCAATCGCAAGAATTGTTTACAGAGAAAAGAAATTCCCGGCGCAACATGTGGTCGCCCATAGATTATTTCGTTCTCGGATCCGGTTCTCAGTGCCATAATAAATCGAGCGCTTTTAAATAATAGACAACATCGTTACCGCGATTGTAACAATTTATCCTTCGATTCGCTTAAAAACGTTATACACCGTTAACATTTGCCTTTCGTTAATGTTACGTCAGCAATGCACAACAATCACAGTTGCGCTCTCTCTCTCTCTCTCTCTCTGCCTAAAACATTTTCATTATACATATTGTTTAATGCCTCTTTCGTTCGAAGCAATTTCATTGGACAAAATTCCTACGTTATATCGTGCAGAGTGATATCGTAGAGTTGTGCAATTTTTATTGTCCCTCGAGTGGACGGACTGTAAAATGTTGGAAGAAAAGGAGGAAAACAATGCAATGTAAATGCAACGCCGACCTACGGCCGGTTCAGCTTAGGGAATAATTTGCCCAGTAACTCATTCTACTATAAAAATATATCCAATTACAAAACTCAAACTATCTGCTCCGTTTACCACTTGCATCGCAAATCACCCTGTTCTATTGAATATCTGTGTCTACTCTCGAACTCGTGTTCTCCAGAGTAACGAAACTCATGTGTCACTGAATTAGATGCGAGTTGGCTATTGCATACAATAATAACAACGTCGTGAATAAGATTAAGCGATGCAACTTCTTATTAATTAAACTCTGCACGGAGAAATAATTAATACAGAGAACGGCAGATATGCCAGTATAAAATGTATTCTTCTTGGTTGCGCTTTGATCACGAAAAGTTTGATCACGTAGCGAAACGTTTTGATAAAATGTAGTATGGCGGCGAAAAAAGTACATAAATATACGACGCGTCAGTACATAAATGTAACCCCGACCTAGGGGAACACCCGTGGCGGGAAAAGAGGCGGAGGAAGGGCCGCGCGTGATGCGCCATTCGAAATCGATTCCTGCAACGCGGCGTTGCAGCCTTCGATGAACGGGTCACGACCATGGAAATATGAATGAAAAACGGCTCCGCGCGGTTCTTCGGGAAAAGCCCCGCTTGGAAAAAAAGGAGGCAAACCACGTTGCCTGGCCATCGATCGACCACGTGCTCGGCACCTGTTCGACTTTGCCGCCTTTCCCGATGCATCTCCTATAATACTTTCATTGAGATCTCTTTCTCCTCTGAACCTTCTCAAGTTTTTATATCATCCCACAAAAAAATTACTTATAAAGATATTAAAATGGTACGAACGGCTTTTATTACTGCACGAGTTTTGATCATTTAAAAATAATTTCATTAACGTTTCACCCTTTTTTTATGATTTACACTTGATAGACACTTTAAAGAATTTCTGCGTACAAGAAAGTAAAAGGAGCCATTATTTAAACTATAGCCGAATAACGCTATTAATTGCCTTATATACATCAAAGATTATATTATCATGACTCTTATTTAACAAAAGCTGTATTTAAAAGGAAGGATTTTGCATGGCGACGTTTTGTCACGCTCCTTCCGCAATTGTGCTCCCGCCCGCTGGGGAGGGATGCGGAGAAATGTCGTCCACCTCGACGTTTAATCATACTTAAGTTCCTGTTTGGAGAACGCTCCCGCGCTTGAATGTCAGACAGCCCCGTCCAACTAATTATGAATTTCTGTAGACCGCAATCAATTTTCCCCGGGAACGAAATTGCCGGTAAATTGGCGTCGTCGGAGCTGATGTCCAACTATGCTTCCGGACTATCCGTAGTGGTGCCCAGACGCTGGGGATCACGCTGGCTCTTTGTGTTCCGGGGGTTACTATCGGGTAAGGTGGAAGGGAGAGATCGGGCTGATGCCAGTCGAGGTTAGAAGAGAGATAGGAGATAGGGTGGTTTTTGGTAGGTGGGTTCTACAAAGGCGGGAGGGTGCCCGCGGGGGTGGACCTAAGCGAGGATAAAGGAGAAGGAGAAAGCACACACAACCATGGTGTGTGGCTCCTCTTGGGGAGGTGGGTCGGAGGACGATCAATAAGGAGCATCGCTGGTGGGGGGTCTTACCAGGACCTCAAGCTACCCCCCACGTTGTCCTGCTTAGGGTGAGGGTCCGCAAGAAAGAACCGAGAAAATATTCTGAAAGGGGTCGCCGTCGTATACGTATGCGTACATGTTGGTGATCTCAGTCCGTGAACTTTGGCTCCCACCATCGCGCGCGGACTACACACATATACACGTCTATTCACGTACATTGTCCCACGGGCACGAGTACGCGCGGTCCAGGCGGTCTCCACGTGTGTCCCGAGATGACGGTGGCCGCGTATATGCGAAGTTACGAAAGCGAGAGAGAGAGAGAGAGAGAAAGAGAGATGCGGACCGCGCGTCGGGAGAGAAAACCGAGAAAAATTCCGAACGAAGGAAAGCCGGAGGAAAAAAAATTGTACGTGCAATTACCCATCCCCCCGACACGTGGGAAAGTAGGATTCCTTTGGCCAGCCAGACCTTCTTTCTTTCCCTCGGCGGCGGCGGTTCTTTACGCGGAACGAACTAATCTCTTTCCTTCGGCTGAAAAAAAAAGAAACTCGTCCGACGCTGCGCCTTGTCTTAGTATAAGAAGCGTCGAATAAAGAGTCGTGAGATGAATGCAAATACGTTTTACATATTACGGAAGCACGCGTTCTACGCGCGACTCGCTTGTTTTCTCAGGAAGCTCGTGGAGAGCTTTTTTGCCGGAAGTCACCTTGAGCGTCGTGCACCTGTTTGAATGTACCTTCCAGTAGATATACGACGCGTCCTTTTTCTACTGCAAGATGCGGTCTGTTCAAGTACTCGACACCAAGATTTTTCTAACTTTCTGTTGTTTCGTAATGTAATTTATAATCAGACAATTTTGTTGATCGATTTCTTAAAGACAATTTTCTTCTAATAGAACATAAAATAAAATAATAATAATTTTACATTTTTTATGACAACATTCTCTGTTTTATTTTAATAATATTATCAATAATATATTATTGATGTGAAGAATATTGCAATAAACATCTCTTTTAGATATACTTCTAGAATACACATTTAAATATATTTTACTTTTACATATATATCATACTTTTACATATGTTTTGCTTTTGCCTCTCCTTTTTGCTTTTGCAAATAAACTATATTATTATTATTATTATTATTCTCTGTTTTATTTTAATAATATTATCAATAATATATTATTGATGTGAAGAATATTGCAATAAACATCTCTTTTAGATATACTTCTAGAATACACATTTAAATATATTTTACTTTTACATATATATCATACTTTTACATATAAATATATTTTACTACAAAATAAACTCTTTTACGAGCGCTTTACGGTCGTTCCTGAGATCGAATCTGGCGATCGAGATCCCGGAGAATAATCATATAGGGGTGCGTCGTCTAGCAATCACCCGGATAGAAAAAAGATGACCGCAACATCGTTATGGTCAGATCGTTTTAAATCTAATTTCCGGCGGGCATCGTGCGCACATCGTACACGATAAGGGACGTCAAGGAATCAGTGTCAATTAACGATGATGAAAGCAAAGGCTCGCCGCGTTACCGGTGATCGCGCATGAATATTCATTTCGTTCGGAGAATTTAATAGATCACGGATACCCTCGATGGACTACGAAGAAAGGGGTGTGAGGAGAAGAGAAAAAAATCGCGGCAAGAAAGAATTCGCCTGTGTGGGTGCGTGTGTCATCGCGATGTTGTCCATGTAAGTGACTTCGTCGTAACGAAACACCGATTGTGTGGAGGTAAATGTATATACACGCGCACACGCATACACGTATGTATCTCCGCGTGTATGTACACGTGCATGCGTTTATGTATGTACCCAGCGGAAGCGTCTAATCCATCGGGTGGGCATTGTTGTCAGACATATTGGGGTTTGTTCTTGAGGCAGCCCGAGGGAGGAGAAGGAGGTGGCGAACGAGGAGATGGCGGAAGGTGGTCAGGTGGGTGGTTCGAAGGGGGTGGGCCTCGGAAAAGGGGGGGAGGGTGGTTAGCTTTATTGATCTGTAAGACTGCCAACCTACGGACTCTGTGCTTACCCGCGCTCTCCTCTTCGTTCTCCACATTCTCTACCACCGCCTTCTCTTCCTACGGCAGACCTCTACTCGCTCTTTCTCGCTTTTACCCACTCTCTCCCCCCCCCCTCTTTCTCTCTCGCTCGCTCGACTCATTTCGGCTCAGTCTCTCCTCCTCTCTCACGCAAGCTTCTCGGCCCTTGCAAACACGCATACCAATCCACATTGTCACTCTCTCGCTCTCGCCATTCCCTTCCGTCTCACTTGCTTGCGTTCCCTCATCCCTGTGGTACGTCCCGTAAGCTCTACGTACCTACTCTAGCCACCCTTAACGCTGGCTTAGCAAGGGACAACCCCCGACCACCGCCACCGCCATCCACCGCCGCCGCTACCCCCCGGGTCGCCCTACCGTCGTCCTACCCATCTCTGCCACCCCACCGCCTGCCCCCTTTTCTCTTCTCGCCGACGGTCCTCCCGGATTCACAACCAGCTAACCAACACGCAAGTCGCTTAAATCCACGCTCAACCTAGTCTCATTGTGTTTGTGTAACGTCCGAAGACCGCACGGACAATGCGCGTTCGTCGTAACTTTCTCGGCGCTCACTTCGACGAATTTCCTCCTTTTGCACTTTCTTTTACCCTTTCTTCTGCGCGACTTTTTCGCCGCGAGGCCACCGTTCTCTCATTTGATGAATGCTGAATGAATGCTAAAATTCCAATGAATGATCTACTACGATCGATTCTCATTACGTTTAATATGAATTTTAATTAACTTTGTAAAAATGTGACTGAAGAATACTTAAATGTTTTCATCTAATCATCTGTTACATTACTATTCATATATTGCCGGTACGATTAATTATACTTGAGATTATATTACCAATCACGTGAGCATTGGCATTCAATAAAATTTCAAAGCAGATTGCAAAGGCGTGAATGAAATGGCACATCAGTTTCTTTTTTATATAATTTCAAAAAAAAGTAGCGACAACAGTTTGTACAATAGCTCGATATCGCCACTTTGCCGCGGGCATATTCGACAGTAAAGTTACCAGGTGATGCAATGTCCAAAAAATCGGAAAAGAATCGACGAATGTACGTGACAATGTTAACTTTGCACTCGTGATATATGTATTTATATATTTATATATATATACA
>JAJVSH010000041.1:18835-331604 GCA_021460005.1 Tetramorium alpestre | reverse complement strand
ATATATATATTTATAATTGTTGTTAAAAATCTAGCGTTCTCACTTTACGTTTTTTCATTGTTATCTTCCCTCTCTGCTCTCTCTCTTTCTCGCTGTCTCATTCGTTTCTTTCTTTCTCTAGATCTACGTGTCTTTATACGAGAATGTTACGGCGAACAGGATATAAGCGATTTTGAAACGTTTCCCCCTACTACGTTCCATCCTTCCCGCGAGAGTTCTCCCCATCCCAAACGTCCGTCCACCTCCTCGGTCTTTCCTACTCCCCCGCGCATTTTTCTTACGTCCCCCTTTCCCTCCCTATCGTGTTCTCGGTCTCTTCCAACCTTCGTCGACCATCACCGCCGCACGTACCACCACACGCTCGGCCGCGCGTCTACACGCACGCGTCGATGAGCACTCCATCCCTCCTATGACGTGAGATTAAATTCTAACGGGCCAGCTCCCCAACGTGCAGGCATTTTTCTTAGCTCGCCGGGGAAAGGACTACGTGCCTAAATTAATACTCACTCCCACGTAGACGAGGGGGAGTCAAGGGTGGACACTAACAGCGAGGATTCACACGTATACAGCCCGCGCGTATGTTTAGGACCACGATGGCCGTGATAGTATTCGCAATGCCATACGGGCATTTCGACCCCCCGTTGAATTTCTAGCAGCCATTATTTAACGCGCTTAGAACTTGCTACCCGTGGGGTAATGGCGCCCTTCCGTACACCGTAGACCGTGGTATATACCTACCGGTAGGATAGCCAACAGGACTGCCAGAACGGCAGGATAAGAGGAAGAGAAGGAGAAAGAGGACGAGGAGGGTTAGGGGTTTGCAGCACAACCTCGCAGCAATCTGGGAATTCCTGTTAGTTCTTTGGGCGTAATGACTCAACCCTTCCCGACAAAATTACGGCAAGAGAGCGCCGGATGAGAAACGAACGGTGATTACGTACGGTGACGATAGGGNTACGTACGTACGTACGTACATACCGTACCGTACCATACCGTACTGGGGTACAGCGGAGTTGTCTTGGGAAAAGTCAAACGGGATATTTTAAAGCAATTAATTAAGGCCACGGCGGAAGGAGTTCTTCTATTATCCGGCGAGAGAACGTGAGGTCGTTTCTCGCGATGAATTTCAGCGGACACCGCCTGAAGGCAAATACGAGGAACCGGAGTTACGTAATGCTTTCATTACTTCACTATACGAAGCTCCCTCGCTTAAATAATCCTCGATTTAATACTAATTATCCGCGATTTATAGAACCGCCTGGAATCTTTACATTTTTCAAGTAATCCGTAAGAATAATGGTAACCGGCGTATTTGTCGCGGCATTTAAATAAAATACTTTTATATTATTTTCGCTTTCGCTTTCGTTGGACGAAGCGAAAATCGAAAAAATATTGAGAAAGTATATCTTGACAATTCTCAATAATTTAGATTACCTTTATCAAAGAATTTTACAGCATACTCCAAACGTTTAGTTAGTCTTAAGACGCAATTTCTTGTATACATAAAAAATGAATAGAGAAACTTTTTCTTTCTGTTTTAAAACTCTCGCATGAAAACGGTAAACATAAAAGGAACATTCTTCCTATCTGCCATTAAGAACGTACCCACTGACCGAACATAGCGTTTTCTACTCAGAGTGTACCGCTCCGGCGGACTTAGATTTAGGGGCTGCTAGTTGGAGGCAGTTCGCGGGGGGGTGGCGGCGAGCCCGGTGAGCCGAAGGGATAGAAGAGGGGCGAGGTATATGGGGGGTCGACGAGGAGGGAGGGTCGGGTTGGTTCACATTTACATAGCGGACCCGGCAGGACTAGATGACTAGGCGGTGGGATATTAAGAGGGAGAAAGGGGGTAGGTGGTGGCAATTCTGGCAACATGGCCGCGACCGAGCCGCGCGACGTACACCAAGGGAGCTCCTGGAAAAGGGGGAGAGGGTGGCTGAATTTCCTATGCCACCGCCACCTTCTCTCGCATCGACCACCCACCTTCGTCAAGCCACCCACCCTCGCCCACCCTTCTCCTCCTCCTTGCCGCGGGATGGGTAACCCATCCCGGAGTCTGCTTAGACGCGATTTCTCGGACCTAGCTTTATTCGATTATTAAGGACCGCTATTGGATTAAACGCGATTCCATTCCAGGCGCGGTTCTGCGACTGATTTCAGCACCCGCCGTCGCCACCACCCACTTGACTCGCCTAACTTTCCCTCGCTCTTTTTCCGACTTTCTGTCTCCGTTCGTTCGTACCGCGCCGTTGATTGGTCTCGATGTCAGAGGGGGTAACTTTCCTCCACGGATACGGCATGCCACGTTTCAGCGCGGAATGGGGAAGAGAAGGTTAGCCAATTAGATCCGCGACCGCGCGAAATCGGGCGTACAGCGGCGAATTGCAGCGTGACAGAATTTCTCGGGATACGGACACGTTCGTTCGTTCACGAAACGAATCTTTCCCATTCTGGGATATCCTTTTGCTTGTACCGCTCATTTTTATACATTTTTATTTCCGTGCTATTAAATTTACGATTCACTAAAATCCGCGATATTAAAAAGGCGATTATTGAGAAGAACGAAAATAGACTTTTACTAATCCTAAAAAAGAAATTAAGAGTTAAGGTTCTTTTCGTCTTTTTCTCTCATTCATATTGCTCCTTTTCTGGGTATTCGTTAAAATCGATAATCGCGTTTTTTGTTCGATGTCGTTTGCCGCTTTTCCTCGAGATGTTTACGTTGTCCCACAGTCTGCGAGAAACCTTGTCGTACCGTGCGTGGAACGACATTCAACTTGCCGCATGCAAGGAGAGATTCGCATTTTTTTTTCTCCAAGTGTTCACTGACGCGGCGCAACAGCGCGATGTTCCTCGGCGCGAGCAAGGCGGACGTTAATCCCCGTCGCTGTAACTTTCAACGGCGGTAACTCATCCGATCAAAACCGTGAAACTTGGAGGCACGAGGCTTAGTCCTAATTTAAGGGTAGAAGTGAAAACCACCCCTGCCGGCGCTAATTTAAGGCCGGCACTGCCCGCTCATTTGTTTTAACCGCTCTCCCGCGGGAAAGTCGGGGGGGTGGAGAGAGAGCACGGTATACACGCAGGTTTGCGGAAACGAGAGAGCGAGAGAGAGAGGGAGNGAGAGAGATGAAGGCTCAATAGAGAGAATCGAGGACGAAAGGTACGGGACGAGGCGGGGTGGTGGATGAAACGCGGTTTAGTTTAGTTGCAATTCGCGCCATAGCGCCGACCGGCTTTGAGTTTGCTTTTACATTTTCAAAATGCGCCGTGCGAGCATCGGCAGCCGATACTGTTTGATCGTCAGATCAGCAGTTTTGGGATTAGCAACGCTCTTTAAAAAAAAAAAAAAAACACCGTTCCACCGCAATTCGCACAAAGTGGACAAGGGTGGAGATTCATTTTTCCAACGATATTTATATCCACGGATAAGCTAATTTATAAACAAATTCGCGGCAGCCGCTGTCTTTTTACGTATGTCGCGGAGAGAGAGGATTTCGATTTTTCAGAGATATTTCCATCTGGATGATTTGCATATGTTAAAAATATCTATTCGCGCGCTGCAATGCAAACATCGAAACGACGGAGTTTTATATCGGGAGTGTATAATAATAATAAAAAAAGAAAGAAATAAGGAAAGTTTACGATACGACGAACAGCGTCCGAATTTAAGCTCTTTAGGCTGCTTCGAGGTTTATCGAATTCTTCGATCTTTTCTCTTTTTATTTTGCCGTTCCATCATCCCGCAACGCGTTCTTTTTTTCTCACTCGTCGAGATCACTTTAAAGCCGCTCTCGCCAGCGTCCCGGCAGCATCCACTTTTCTTCCTTTTTCCTGCATCTGGCCTGCGCACGCGAGCCTGCTCCTTTTTTATTCGAACGAATCGCTCAGAATCACCCCGACGTAACGGAATTAACTCGCGATTTACCGATTTATTAGCACGCCAGTCTTCCTTTCTTTTTAAGCGCTTTACTCGTGTATTGCTATTTCCAACTTTTTTGCTTTAAGGATGTGTCAATTGGGAGATATCAGGATCAAATCGAATCAAAGAAAAAGAAAATGCTATTAAATAATTCCAACAGCGATAAACAATAAATATGTTAGTTAAAAATAATATATTAATTAAGATGTGCCATTCAATTTTGCATCTAGAATATAACAAATTGGTGTAGCTAATTAAAAAATAAAAACTGATAAAAATATATACATGTATCGTATAAATTTATGTATCGCATTTTATTTATCAGATGATTTTAAACACAAAANAAATAAATTCTAATCAACGGTAATAAATTATAAAAAATTATAAAAAATCGTTATTCTTGTGACTTTTTAATGACTAATTATTACGATATATTATATATTTTAGTGAAAAATATTTATTAGACAAAATAACAGCTAACACTTTACAATTTTTAATTCTTTTACTTCTACCAACCTTTCGTCGATACAAAACTATCAACTGTAATATCGTCATAAATCTCTGTTACTTACCTCGTGAACCATAAATCGGAACGAAAGATTGTAACACACATGGCGTGCTTATCTCCTGCTCATCATCAGTTAATCAGAAGAACTCTTTGTCCACCGAATGTCGGTAGATAGAGTCGGCACTCTTTTACAACGAACAAAACTCTTCGCATTTCGTCTCTTTGACAGCGCAACCGCGACGACACTGAAGGCTCAAAAGCGCCAAAGGTGATTCGCGATCCTTGCGATCGCGTGAATCGCCGCCGGATCTGAATATCAAAGGCACTTGGTGGACAAGCGTGAAAACCTGAATAACGGCTGGGGGTCCTCCGGATCCAGGTGGGGTCCGCACCGGTTCGTCTGGTTCCTTCCAAAAAACGGGATCGTCCGTTCGTTCACTGGGGGGCCGGCTAAGCTGCCATTATAACGCATCCCCGCGAAATATGGTATCCCTTGCGGTCCAGCGCCGCGTTCTCGCGAGGAAACGAGTTCTTTCCCTAAGCGAGATATGACATCCCTTGTGTTTCTTTGTGGAGAAACGAGTCCGTGGTGGTCCACGATTTCAAAACTCGTTTCGCAATAGACGGTTGCTCGTTTATACCAGACAGAAGGAACTGATTCTCTAAAGATCGTCAGCTTGAAATTGTTTGAAATGTTACGCTTCTCGTAAAGAAGCCAAAAATAATAACGCTGTATCGATCCGACTTTAATTTCATTTGATCCAATTACGAACGCATTGAATTCTTTACCTATCATGTTCATGCTTAGAAGAAAAATACGCTTAAACTTAAATATACTTAAATTTAATCTCAACGAAATGTTTAATATGCGCATCATAAAGATATTATCTGAAAATTGTAGTTTATAATGAATATATTCATGAATGTATACATTCCTCATTCAGATTTTCGATAAAAATTATACAAGAATTTAATCTCGCACTTCATGTGTATTAGCAATCTCGCAAGTTGTACATCACCATCATGATGCTGCGTCATCTGCATACGAATTAATTCATCTCAAACTACACGCGTGTATCTTATGTGGGGGTCCACGAGAAAAACTTGTTTCGTTAAAGGCGATCGTTCTTCTTCCAACCGGTCCTGAAAACAAGATTATCTGCGGAAGCTTTCAACCGTCTTCGCGATACAGAATCTGACCGTTACGAAAATAATCGCTCCAGTTTCGTTGGGTTTTATTGCACAAACGAGACGAGTATCACAATAGTCCCTTGCTCAATAATCTAACGCTATATTCCCGTATCGTGGCGAAAATTGCGGATAAAGCTCTTCGAGTGGTCGTGAGATGATATTTACAGTGGTATCGAGATCGCGGACAAAGTGCATCTTGGGTGCCGTAAACCCGATCAGCGTACGCGCGCATCATTGCAAATGAAGGTGCTACACCTGGTCTTATCCGCGGCAATAAAAAGGAACGAGTTGCTGGCCGCGTAGTTATTGGATAGCGAGAGGTCAGCTCGCCGCAAATGGTTAATAAAGCTCGAAGAGAACGTGAGATGCATGCGGGGAGCGGTTAAGGTTGGCGTTAATGACGCCCGCATGCCCGTGCCTTCCCCGGAGATGTGAGTGCGGGTAGAAAAATAAATTGTGAGTACCCACGCCAACCCCAAATCTTTAGTGTCTCTTTTCTCATTTTTCTCATTCCTGATGTTTTTGTGCCAGTAAACTTTTATGTATAAAATCTTTACTTGGAATAATCCTTCGTCACTACACATACAGATTCTTTGTATTATTGCAGGAAAACAAATGTCTTTAAAAATTATGATAATTTAAACGATCGAAGATTTAAAAGTTGAAAAAAAAAATGAAATGTAATGTCATCCCTCAAGTTTCACGTTAAATATATTTATCTTAAAAAAAATTGACAGTTTCAAAATATCTAACAGTTTATTACATATTAGTTGTAGAAAATTTGATGAATTGTCACACATCCTGTGTATTATATAGAGAATAATTCAAACATGTAAATTTCCTCTGCCGCATGCTCGACCTCGTTATTGTACTTGATCTCCTCAATGACAGTTGGCAGATGGAACATTTACAACGTGTCGCAGTCCGACGTCAAAAAATTGTAAACTCATCGATGTTGACGCGAAACGGAAGATGAAGATATTGCGGAAGGAATCAGTCGATTGGAAATTATTCGGACAAGTACGAGAGCCCATGGCTGAAAAGTTCGAAAATTGAAAATTTCTGTCGGGACGTTGTAATCGGCCGTTGCCTCGAATCGGATGAGGGTAACACTGATGGGTGGCGGCCGGGGTTGGTTGAGGGATGGCGAACTGTCGAGCCAACGGACGAACGCGCGAGCGAGTGAACAACCACAAACGAAACTTGAGTGATTTATGTTAATTCGTGTTAAATTACTTTGTTTGGCAAATACGGCCCGAGACATTTTTAAAAGTCGCCTGTGTCGATGCGAAAAGTATCGGGAGGGTAAAGACAAATTTATTTAAAGTGCACAATATTTTTGTAATTTTCTATGATTTCTACAAATGAATAATTACAACTACTATCGTTGTTGGAATTAATAATAAACGAGGAAAAAAGGAGGAGGAGGAGAAGAGGAATAATTCAAATCATATCGCAGTATATTCAATAACGTTGTTCAAAAATTTTACACACAAAATTGCGAAAACCACTCTAGTAGTACACTTCCGAATACAAAGTAGTATTCCATATCGCGTTGTATTCCATATCCTGTTGTATTCCATAATGCCTGAAATTTTCAAACGCGCTCTCGCACAGTGCATTTCGCGAACGACATTCTGAAAAGCGAAAGTTTCGCGTTGCTTGTTATTTTATGAACTTAGAATAATCACAGAGAGAACGAGAGAAATGTGTGGAAGTGTGTTTCCATAAATTTCGCGGCAATTTAAAATTACACCACTGGAACGAAAGAGCAAGGAGGGGTACAGAGATATATCCTCAGTGTCGGACGCATTCCGGATTTCCTCTATTAATACCAAAGTTTGGTCGTCCAAGATTTTGTTCTCTTTTCAGTTATGCTGGCGACATTCGTCCTCATTATTCCGCGCGCTCCGAAATTTACTGGGCGGGACTGGCTCTAAATTTGAGCATCATGCATTCCTTGAATTACGAGTCCTTATAACATTCGTACTTTGCATTTACGAGCGCATATAATTATAAGTTAAAGTAATGCATGGGCGATGCTAGTCGTAAGTAACATTCCTTGAAATTCATAATACAAAATCCTTGCGGCAAATTCAAAATTTTACAGTTGCTGATTATTGTAAGTAGTGCAATCAAAATTGTATAGAGAAACACTCGCGTATAATATATATATATATATTCATGTGCATATATTATATATGAGAAATAAACGAAAAGTGTGCGAAATATTTTAAATAATTATTTATACATATCATAGATATATCCTCCCTTGTGGATACTTGTTGCACTTTTTCGTCGCAGCATTCTTTGTTCTCTGGCCGTAAACGGCGGTTTATTCATTTCCTATATGAAACAAGTCAGCGCGCTTTGAATCGATTACATATAAATTTCGCATGTGCACAATATATGAATGCTGTAGATGTGTATTTCGACGTTACGCGCAGTACAGTAGCGAAATTAACATATCAAAAATATTTTGCGCTTAAAACAAACAATGCGAGCGTTGACATTTGTTGAAATTTGTTCGCGCGACGACCTGAATCTTGTTAAAATTAGCATGTGGGAGCGTCTCGCGCACGCGAGAAAAAAGGGGGGGTAGATTCCGCAAATATTTGCGCTTCTTCGTTTTAATTAAAATTCACGCGCGCGTAAATGCTCGCGATCTGCCGATTTATAATTAACTTCTCTGTTTAGTGACGCAGATAATCGGAATGTAATAAATGTAATATCGCGGAGATATCTTCGATGCGGATTAAGTTGCGTTCTGTATCAGCCGGCGTATCCGACAGCATTGCCGGCACTGGACGCCGGTTTAATTACAAAGTAATTATCGCCGAGTAAGAACCGGTATGATTGTCGAATTTTACACTAGCTCGTCTCGCGAGCCCGACGTCGAACGTATATAAATATCAAAATATACCCGCGATGGGGTATTCGCTTTGCGCCCACCCTCTTTGCCTCGCCGAGCTCCGACCACAAAGGGATATTATCGTAATGCGCATTATTAAAAGAAGCGCGGGAGGGGGAGGAGGGGACGAGACTGAAAACTATCGCGTAATGTAACGCCGATAAAACAACGTACGAGTGCACAATAAACGTCCCCATGGCGGACTCGTGTTCACTTTGTATTTTGACGAGCGTACACGCGGTGTACCGACACGCGCACACGCGCGTGTACACACGCGGGAGCGCGGCGGACGAGCGCGGGGAGAGCGAGCATGCGAGCACGAGAGCACGAGCACGCGCTTTCGCCCTCTATGCCATTCGTAACGTCGGCGTAACGGTGTAACGCTATGCGAAACAACGCGGCCTGGCGTATTCTGCCCGTCGTCGTGTTGTAACTGCGCGTTGTAACGGGCACCGCAATATGATGAACGATGAATAATAAACGGCGCTGCCGATGAACAACAAAACGGTGCGAAGTGTACCGCGAATAATAATTGGCAACCCTTTGGCTGTGTGTGCCCCAGCGACGACGAGCGATCGACGGTACTTTCACAAGGGAGGAGGAGGAGGTGGACGGTGACGGGGGCGAGTGGCGGGGCGCGAAGGGTTGAGCGCGACCGGGACGCGCGGCGGGGGCGCGGCAAGAGCGTGAGACATTGATTGACGATTTTAGTGCGGGCCGGTTTTCTCCGCGCGCACGGGGATTTAGATCCCGCCCGAAATCGGACGCGTCCGGTAACGTATCTTCTTCTCCTCGGAATTAATGCCGCATGCCGCGCCGCAGCTCAATCCGCGATCGAATGCCGACTAGCGACGCTTGTTTGTACATACACGCGTGCACACACGTGCAGCTCACTAGAAACTGCATGTCAGATATATGTATATATACAGTTTTTTGTAGTTTTGTTTCGACAACGAATAAAAAGAGAAACACTTCGGTCGAAAATGTATAGGATAAATCCTGGTAATTACCCCGCGATGGAATAAATGCGATACAGATGTATTTTTCGTTAATTCATAAAATTAATATTCATTACGAGATCACTAAAGAGATAAAGGTACTCGTTTAACAGCTGTTTTTAAATAATCGACGAATGATAATTATTAATCTCATCATTGAAAAATATCGCGGTGGCACACATTATACCTACCCCGCTATCAAAATAGCTCCAATTAATTTATTAGAGTGGAAAGATTCAAAAGGCGAGAAGTATTCATTGATTCCGCAGTCATCGAATTAATATCTATCGCATTTCATTTAATATTCCGATGAAGAGGACACGTAATAAACATGTGCCTCTGTAGCCACTTTGCTGCAGCGAACACACAGACGAAACGTACTGCGGCATAATAAAAAAATCTTGGCGTCCAAATTTCCTAAACGTTCTAAAGAAAAAAAAAGAGAGATAGAAAAAAGCGGATTCTTTCTCGGCCGCCCCAATCGTTTTCCGGCGAAAGGCCTATCTCTCGCGAGAAGGTCGACGATCTTCTTCGGTCGACTATTGAGTCAAGTCGAGCCAAGACGTCAAGCCCTCGTCTCGAGTATCGCGCTGATAGTCTCGCGTGACAGCAACGAAACGCTGGGTACGGAGCGCGGGTGGAAACGAGAAGGTCGGAGCGGCGAGGACGACGCAGCGAAAGAAAGACGGACGAATAGCGGAATAGACACGTAAAGCGAGGAGAGAAAGCGAGAGAGACAGAGGTAACACACGGTCGGCGAACCAATCGCATGCTGCGCCTGACAACCAGCCTGACTACTATACCGCACCATTGCGACCATTTGAGTTTCCTACCACGGTCTCTGTCTCTGTCCCTCTTCCCGTCCACCCTCTCTCGCTCTCCGGCACCACTATCGTGCCTCTATCTATCTATATATTCCGTTCTCGCTCGAGCTTTTCGCTCTTCCCTCTTCGTCCCTTCCGCGCGCTTCCTCCCCCCGTACCGCTGCCGCCACCCCCTCGCGCCGGCCACCCCTTTCTCGCTCGCTCGTATGCTCCTCGTTCCTATATCTATCTTTCTGTCTCTTGTATCCTCTGTTCGCCTTTCCCGTACTTCGTCTCACCTGCGCGCCACCCGCTTCGCTGTCTCGCTCGCGCCTCCATCGAACCGGCGGAGCACCGGCCGATTTTGCATTTAAATTTGGTAAATTTGCCGGAGTTGGCAAATGAGCTGCGGGCATGGTGTCTAATACTCGCGCACGAGCACGGCCGCCGATACACTGCGTCTAATGCCTCTGGAGAGGGTACGCGCGTACAGTCCTCTGCGAAAATCTCACTAATGATTTTGAGATGCAACCCCCGAGATTGGTTCCGTCGTCGTCTCAAAAGTGCCAAGCGTCTTCATTAACGTCGCATTGAACGTCTTAAATAAATAATAATCTCAGAGTCGTCTTCGAGACAACTGTCTATGAAGACCTTGGAAGATAAACGAAAGATATCTCGAAAATCAATCCGATGTAATTCTATTATTTTGATATTATTTTAATTAATGGCGGTAATAATCTAATAAGTAGAGAAAAAAAGTAATACAAATCCATCTACAATACAGTCAATCCTTTTTGAATATCGCATCCAGCTACTTTATTTACGTAATATCGATGACATACGTAATAACCCGACGGAATCAGCGTTTGGATTAATTAAAACTCCTGCGATACATGTCAGATATTTGTACATCGACATTTTACGTCGTCTAGTGTTTAAATCTTCGAACGGCAATCAGTGTACCGCAAAGTTACGTAGAAATGATAACAAAACGCAGATCGGTCGAGAAAACACTCGCTGGAAATTGCACGCGTTAACAAGTCGCTTTCATAAAATATCGCCAAATAAAAAGTTACGTGCGCGCGCGCGCGCGAACGTGCGTGGCGGGACCGGTGAAAACAGTTTCATTCATGGGTTCGGCGCATTTTTTTGCTCTCCTTGCGCGCAATAAATCAATCGGCGATAAGCTGATAAATTCTGTACACGCGCATCGGCCGGCGGAGGCGGTAGAGCGGGTTTCGCGCGGGACTGTACGCACCTACACGTGGGAAATAGTGCATAGGAAATGCAAACGTGTAGCGGAGAACTTCGGACAGCAACCCTCTAATTTTAGCCTGCAGAGGGCAGCACCCCGTCATGCCTGTACGTGTCTGTCCGTGTTGTAAAGTTGCGTTCCATCCCCCATCGTACAGTCCTCTTTCCAAATTCAACCGGAACAACGCCCGAAAACCGGAAACGTCGTTTCACCAGCCGCGGACGAAACGACGTTTCACCAGCGTGTCCCTGTTAGGATCGTCTGTCCGCCACGTGAGATGGTTAAGGAAATCAAGCTTCATTAGGAGGTAGTATGGGCTGGTACTTTCTGCAACAGAAAAAAATCGTCAGGTTATTAGAAGATGCGAAAGGTGGCGACAACGAAAGGCGAATTCGGCGATCGACAAAGGCGATTCAAATGACGTCCTTCTTTTCAAGATGTCCCTTGATTATTTAACTTGGAAATTTAATTGTTTTACGCGCGTCCGCATTACGGTAGTGCTGCGCCGCGCATAAAATATTTTTTGAAAAAGCGGACCACGCAGGAAGGTTCGTAGCCGGGGAAAAAAATGCGCCACGGTATTAAAATTTCACTATCGTATTACCCGCTATGCGCTGGCCGACGTCACGAAACGTTGCATTAATCCGCGGACGTCTGTCCAACGTTTCAATGAGAGCGAAGAAAAGGGAGCGCTAAATTGGGATACACGGGCGTGGATAGGGGGGTAAAGCGAGAGGAGGAGGGTGGGGCAAAGAGAAGCCGCTATAAAAAGACCGTCTAGATTCGCTTTAGCGAGTTTTCCAGGTAACTTTCTATCGTTGCCTGGCGGTGCAACGCCGTCCGCTAATTAGTTCTGTGCGCGCGTTACACACATAAAAATAGAGACAAATTCGGAAGACGCGGTTTCGACAAGCCTGATGTGTAATATTAGCAAATTTCAATTTTCTAGATCATCTCTCCTTTCCATCATAAAAATAGAAGATACCACCAATTTCGAGAGCAAAAATAATAATCTCAGCTTCTCAAAATCGTTGATTCCGTTATCTCAAAATTTCTTACTTTACGCATCTTTGCTCCAATCTTAATTGCTAACGCAGCTTCGACTAATATATAATTTCTTAAGTAACTAACAATAAGATGTGTTCCGAAACGTATGTCTCTATTAGATCGGAAACCAGAAACCAAAGGATGAACGGCATGTGGGCGCCATGGGCGTCCCCGCGGCGATCTCGCGCTCTTGTTTCTAGGAGAAGGTATCATCATTTTTGCCGTTCCGCCGAGTCTCGAACAGCGACGCGGCACGTAACGTAACGCGACGTAACGTAATACGGAGAAATAATAGGTTGATGAGGGGTGGAGTTGGGGGAGGGGGGTGGTGGCCGCGCGGGAGAGAACGAAAGGACGGGGATGAGGGCGCGCGAGTGAGGCGCCTACGGGGAGACAAGGGGGGTTTCGGTGAAGGTAGAACGGGGGCCTGGGGGTGCCGGCGTCCTGTTCATTATGCAACGACGCGACTGCACGTCCCCCCGCGCGCGCGCCACTCTCTTCCACTCCACTTCATCCCCCCGGCGACGCCCCCCCTCGCTCTCCTCTCTCTCCTGCGTCCCGCCCTCCGGAACAACGAGCCACGGTTCTCCGGTGCAGCCGGAGAACGGGCGCAAAGTACAATCGGGAGGCCCCGCGGTTAATGAGTCGGCCGAACAAAGCGAAAAACCGTCCATTAAATAATGTGCGATGCAACGTCGGCGCAGCCGCGAGACGCGAAATGCACGGAAAAGGGAGATGCTTTTTTCGAAATTTCGAGAGCCGCGCGTTTGTCGCGCGAGCCTCTCCCTTCGCCTTCCTCCCCGGCTGCTTCCTTTGTGGCCGCAAATTTTTCAACTCCCTCCTCCCCGCCAAGTAATCCGAAGAGTAAACGAGAGAGCGACACCTCGCGAGGAAAGGAAACGCGCAGCGCGAGAATCACGAAAAATTGATTGCCGGAGACAATGCCCGATCGTTGGACGATCGATACGCAGCAAAACGCGGAAGTCGCGGTGCGCGACGATCGGCGTATGACAGTCGCATTTAATACCGCTTTTAATCTTCGGCATTTTTAATGCTCCACAGCCGCGGACCATTTATCCCGGCGAATGGTGTAATCGCGATCGCAAGAGACAGGACATATAATTAAATGCGAAAGTTTGTTAGAACTACGCGCGGCGTTGTTACTCACTTGTCCCGTTCCCTGATAATTACTGCGATGCATTTATTCGCGTTCTCTCTGCAACCGGGCTTGCTGGCTGGTTATGCTTTTGTAAACCCTTTGAGTGGTTTCTCCGAGGAACAGTGGCTCTGTATGTTCCGCCGCATTGTTGCCCTTTTAAGCTCTAAGGATTTCTAATGCGTCGCGCGACAGTGTTCAGCTAGCATGTCGAAATGCACATATCCAAGTAATTGCTCGTGATTAAATGGCGTTATTAGGATAATTGATGACGCTATTACATACGCGTAGAAAACTGGCAGCTCTGGCTTTTCGTAACAACAAGTAACGATACGGCAGTTTTTATTAAGTCACAATTTTACACTTTCACTCGTTTCTTTAAACGTCTGACTATAACGACACATTTCTACTTATTTAATATTTTCTTCTAAAGATCGAATAAGATTGAACAAGATTGATACACTAAATATAATGTATCTCATCGTTATTACAATTCTCCTTTCTCCATGCTTTAAATAATTAAATGTTAATATTGAATGTTTTAAATGAGTTGCGAGAGTACGGGGCTGTCAGTCTTTATAAACAAATTTTAATAAAGATTTCGGGGCATTTATAATTCGCCAAATTTGATGCTTTATATTTTATTTGCAAATATATGCGTCTCAAAAATCAATTAAATATAGAATATAACTGTTGAATATAATGTCAAAATAAGTAAGAAATATCCCTTGCTTTGAGCTGCATTACAATCCCCTGACACGGACAAACCCATACGCGCCATAGGACTGACGCACCCTTGTAGAACGTGATCTAAACTTTCATCTGTATTTTCATCTAAACTTTCATCTAACCTCCCCTATGCGTCTAATCGCGCCACCCCACCATATCCTACGAAAGGGCTAGGAAAGGAGTCGGAGTGGGGTTCGTCGAAGTATGGTGGGGATCCAACACTGACGCATTTGCAAAGGGATAAGTGTACGTACATGGATATATAGTGGGGGTAACGACCCTTAATAAAACGTAGGTCTCGAAGGGAACGTACCGGTTCGTAAAAGAATATTAAGAAAGATCATTCTAAAAACGTCTTGCGGGATTACTTTATGATTTTCTCTCTTGATCCGCAACAAGAATTCTCCGACTTTAGAATTTTACAGCGTCGTTTTCTTAAGTCGATACAACCATTCTGTTATTTCTGAATAAATAAAGCTAATTATGCAATTCATTAGATATTTCTGTCTTTTTTACAGCGTAATGAAAAATACATCTTAACTATATTTATTTTTAATGTTATAATTAACGTTGAAGAAACAATCTTTTAGTGAGAATGCTTTTACGTTTTTAAAATATGGATAATAGAATCTTGTTGCTCGATCAATTTCGATTTGATATATTGATAAGATATGACGAGATTAACTATCACTTCCAGCGTGATATCGGATTTGCATGTAAAAAGACGAGGAAAATTCGCAATCGACTTCCTCAGTCGGAAGTCCAGCGTATTTGCTCAGCGTGCCGAGAGCGGGTAATCCTTTTATTACTCCTGACATCGGGAGAACCGGTCAACCCGAGATCGCCGGTCACCAGAGATCTGCATTTCTACTTTAAAGAACGAAGGAAAGGGGCAGAACGCTATCCGGTGACACGAGGAATAAAAATTCATGTCCTCCCGACGTGCGGTAGGTTCGCCGATCCAAACGGGTAAACCGCCGTCACTGTCGTCATCGTCGTCGTCGTCGTCGTCGTCGTCGTCGTCGTCGTTGTCGTCGTCGTCGTCTCTGGAACTCTCTTTTTTTTTTTACCGCGCGGTTAAAATGCAAATTAAGTCGACGTGCTTAAGAATGTGAGATTATTAAGGGAAACTGCCGACTTGCCGCCCCCGCGGGTACTACGCGCGGGTCGCGAAAACATTTCCTCGCACTATCTTCCTCCTTCTTTCTCCTTCTCCTTCTCACCCCCCGCCGTGCATTATAAAACACATATTACTCCCGCGGCTTGCTTCCGCGTCATATTCTTCCGTCTGCCCCTCCGGGGAAACGACAGGACGTCGGCTACTTGAGACTGCAGGCAATAAACGACTTTGGACACGCTCTCTCTCTTAAAAAAAAAAATAAAGAATAAAAAACCATCAGAGTTGGAGAATTGAGTTCGTAGTCATTTTCCTTTCTCTCTGTCTGTCTGTCNCTCTCTCTCTTTCTTTCTCACTCCCCTTGAAAATAAATTTCACACAATCCATCCCAGTCAATGCTTTTTTTTTCTCGTGTTATAAAAATATTCATTTTTATTTTCATTCAAATTTTCCTTTTTCTAATCACATATTATATAATTATGTCAAGTATTATAGTATTAGTATCATAGTATACTAAAAAATTGAATGTATTAGTAAATTTATTTATATCTATATCTACTGCACAATTGAAAGATATTTGATCACTGAATGTTTTTTTTTTGTCATTTTATGTGTGGTTCGGAATTGTAGTATTTATATATATGTATATAAAAGATATTTTTCAACGCGATGCACGATATCAAATGCGATACCGATCGGTGAAAATGAATTTTAAGAGTTTGCTACCGAAATAAAAACATAAATCTGAATATACTCCAATTTGACATTGAGGGTCGAAAGGGGTTGCAGAGGTATCACTATTACATGCTCGCTTCAAGCGAGCTGTCAGATATCCTATTATCTACAAATACAGTTGATTAAGGAGCGTTGACGCGTAATGTTAATATCTACGTCTGTGCAGCATCAAAATTACTGTACCGAGGGCACTTCCGGCATTATCCCCGTGTCGTGTAATCGCCATGACGAAACGTAGGTGTGTAAATTTGGCCATAAGTATATACGGCAATTCGTTTCCTATCGCGCTAACGTATGGGGAAACACGCGCTGTAACTCAGTTACAGCACAAATTCGTCAATGGCGCAAACAGAATGTACAACAAGCTTGTCGTACCGTTAAATCGATACAACAATTTCGCCGGTTCGCTCCACTCGTTAGACGTGTTCCTCGGGGAAGAGGGCGCCACGCAACTATCCGCGTACGGATACGATCCGCATGGTCTCTCCCCTCGCTCGTTGTAACGAGCAAGACTCTCCGTTCGCTCTAAGAGGCAATCGATTGCGATGAAACAGCTGTCTCGTTCACGTTCGGTATTCGCGTCGAGCGGTATTCGACAGTATTCGCCGCGCTGCCTAAAGTATCGAAAGAAAAAGCCGCGGCGAGGAAAAAGCAGGAGTTTAATCGATGTCGGCGGGCGTCTCCGGTGTAAAATTGGCGAAGCCGATCAACGGCGGGACCTTGATCCAATCAAGACGCGGTATTTATTTTTGCGTTCGTTTAAAAACGTGTTAAAACGCAAAAAAGCAAACGGCCATGGCACTAGCCGTTGCGAGAGGGGTTGAAGGAGGCAGAAACGCCGGAGTCGCGCTTGGTGGAGGACGAGGTGGAGGAAGAGGGCGAGAAGGAGCGCGAGAGACTGGTGGCGTGGGGGAATATACGTCGAGGGAGCGCAGCGAGGGGTGGTAGCGGTCCGAGGGCCCGAAGGGCGAGGGGGACGGTGCGTGAGTCGGCGAGGTGGAGGACGGGGGCGGGGGATGAAAATGCAAAAAGGCGCCGGGGGCCTCGCTCAATACCGGAGCGGCGGCGCAAGCGCTTTCATTTTGTTTTTCGTACGTCGCCGCGCGTCGTCCGCTCGTTTTTCCAAGATGGCCGCGTCGCGCGCGTCCGCTGATGCATAACGTCGGTAACCCGGGCCCCTCGAGAGGGCCGACAACGACACCCTACCTTGCCGATTGGGGAAGGAATGCGGCTAGCACCCTCCGCTGCGTGGCGCGTTAGTCGTTCCCTTCTAAGGGGTTGCTCGGAGACTTCGATACTGGTGCGCGAGGTCAGCGCGATCCTTCGTCCGCAGTCGCCAAGGACTTGAACAAAATTTCTCTTTTCCTTACATTTTAAATTATATAATTATTATAAATATAATTGTACAATTAAATTCAATTAATTGCAAAATTACATGATGAATTAATAATATTCTCCTCTTGAGATAAAGTTGAAATTTTTCTATAATAATCCTATACGTATCAAATTCCCTCTAAGCATCATTGAATTTCATCAAGTTCGGTATTGATTATTAATGATTAATAAAGCGAATGATTCACGCTTTATCGTAAATGTCAGATGATATCTTTTTAATATTCCAACGGAAAAAAATTTCTTGCTTGATATTTTGCGCGCAGTAGCCGTTACTGGTCATTGTATTATTCAATTTTCGCCAATACCAAGACGCGACGCGCAAGTGCACACACGGCTGCTTCCGACTTGCAGCGAAATGCTTTTAAACGGTTTTGAAAAATTCACGGTGGTGGATCGAGTGTCACGTTTCATTTATTTCTTCATTATCCATCTCCTTCTCTTTATCCTGCAAATGTTATTATTTTTTTAGCAGGACGGACGCCGCGCCGTTACAATCTTGACGAATATTTATCTCGATTCCTCGGCAAAATACGATCAAGCCGTCTCATTAAAAACGGACGAGGATAGATTCGAATTGCAACGTTTCCGTTATAATTTAGTAACTCAATAAAATGCTGGCGAAGTCTCCCCCATTAAGTCACGCGCAGTCAGAGGTTCTCAAGGATGCAATTTGCCAATGCACAAAAAAATCCGACGACAATTTCGATTGGGAAAAAAAATGGAAAAAGCAAATACAAGATTTAATGAGCAGGCGACCGACGCGAAATGCATTTATGACAGGATTGAAAGGGTGTGAAGCGGCTTGGGATGGGTGGCAGTAAGTAGTAATATCGCAAATATCACCGGCAGTGACTATCGTGCGCGCAAGTAGTACGTTGAAACAAACGTTCGTTACTGATTTGTAAATATTTTGTCATTAATTATAGAGAAACATATGTGTTCGCTACAATATTAATAATACATATATTGTACAAACACCGCGGTTTTTTAAATATTACAAATAACATGATCGAAATGCAAGCGAAATAATTGGAATAGAATAAATGAGCTTCGATTGACCTCAGGATTTTCTAAATTATGGATGGTTTTGGTCATGGTTGATTTATATGATTTTATCATTCATTATCCGGGGACGTGCACCTTCATAGTTTACTGTGTATGATTATGTTCGTACGATTACACTCCCCGATAATCTGCCGGCAATAATTTGAAAACCAAAATCGGATTCCGCGATCGATCTTATTACGACGATTGAGAGCCACTGGCGTTCACAGGTAGATGCAGAATGCGGCGAATAACGATTCAAAAAAGAAAAGGTGAGAGACGTCGACGGATCGACGTCAAACAGTCGCGGCGGTACTTCGTTGCGCACGGTGGTCATATCGAAGTTTAAAAATCATCACCTCGGTAACGCGAAGTATTGATCAAAAGTCGTCGAATTACGGCAGTAACGATCGCGGCCCATTAAGCTCGCTATAATGATGGATAACGTGGAAACGCGCGAAACCGCCGCTCGTCAGCATCAAAATATGGCGCAATATGAGAAAACCCGTTTACAGAATATTTAAGAACTATTGTTATAGGAGCAATTACTCTTGGCTACGTTGAGATCCAAATCACGAGAAACGACAGTTACTCTCCAATGTAAGGATACCAATATTTATTATAATATAAAATATTAAAAGTATTTAACAATTCAAAAATAAATGACAAATCCTGTCTTTCAGCCGATTAGCCGAGATTAAATAAAATTTTTTTAAATAATGGACCTATAATATTTAATCAATATTATTCTAACACTAAAAAGTTACGTAATTACGACTGCGCTGAAAATCCGGAAAAAATCGGATTCGAATTTGTTTAAAGCATTCATAGCTGGAAGAATACTCACGCGAGATTTGGAGCAGATTGCACATATGAAAAAATAATGACATAGAATTCTGTCAATAAGTCAAGAAAAAATAAATTGAAAAGTAGGAATACTACAGAGCAAATATTCGATCGATTTGTCCATTTCATGTCGAACGAATCAATATTTAACACACATCGATATTTCGAATTCAATAACAAATAACGTAAAACGTGTCTTCGATCTGTCAATTAAATCTTAAGAAACCTCTTGAAATTGATGCTTTATCTGTCCCCGACAAGATACGATCGCCAAAGTGAAATTCCGCGCGGCGAGCGTAAACAAAACGGATACGCGCTTTCCGCCGATTCCGCGATATTTATTCCCGCACGAATTCTCTCGGGCGGTCGCCGATTTAAAAATGTACACTATCGCATCGCCGCGGCACGCGGAGCGGAAACAGCGCGAACTTTTCGGATATTCACGTACAGACGCCACGCCGATCGAACTGGAGTCTGTCGGCTTCTGATAATGAACCAGTAATTGCGCGAAGATTCGGTTTTTGAAGCTGCCGCAAAATGCGTGTAAAGTAAGGAGATCGCAAGCGTCTCCTCCCCCTAAAACTAAAAATAACGCACGCGAGGAGACTCAGGGGGGAAAAAGAGCCGCGAGCATCGCGACGCAGATATCCGCGCGATGCTCGCAATCGAACGATAATTGCCGCAGCTCGAAATCAATAACGCCTTCCCGCGACATTTGATGAAAGCAAACGCCGTCGCGATTTGCAGACAGCGCTGTTTCAAAGGTCGTTCCAATACTGCATCGTAATATCGCTAATTTATCGAGTTTACCGAGTCGAATGCCTCTCTTGCGCGCGGGCGCGCGCGCGCTCGCAGTTACGGTGCATCGCAGCTCCGGATTAATCCGGCAACACGCATGACATATCTCTCTTCTTTCTATTTTATTTTCGTATAAACGACTTAGTCACACTTTGGATTAGTTGCGAAAGATATGACAATTAAAATGTATATTTATATAATACATAATATTTATATAATACATAATATAGAAAATAAAATATTAATATATAAATTTGTTTGGTTGAGTTCTTGTTAATTAAATCTCCTCTCTATATTATTCTGAGTTACTGAGGAATCCCGAAGGAAATTATTAATATTAATACTCTCACATATATTTGGAAATTCTTGAGAATTGTACGTTTTCTATATTTATCTACGATCGGAAGAAATAGTTCATTGCCTCTATAATTATATCGATAAGTGCGAAAATTTTTAAATCCGTACTCGTTTTATATGTATATACATTTCCGATTAACGAATATCTCGAGCAATGCCGACGCTCACGTATCGGATAAGCGACGCGATATTGAACATAATTCGTGCGTTTATCGCGTCGCAGCCGCTCGTAATCCGACATTCGGCGCTTCTTTTGCGCACGATGGCGAGCGTCGCGGCGACCATCGCGGTCGTTTGCGCGTCCGCGACGGAGTTGGGCGGTGGGAGTACCGCGGAAAAACAAAAGAGGGAAAAGCGACCCTCGGAAAACAGACCGCTGGCGGGACAGAAGGGGAAGGCAGGAGAAAGGTCCGCAAAAGTACGAAACGGGAGAAAGACCGACGGATGGACTGCGAGAAAGAGAAATAGTTGTGAGGGGGCAAAGGGGGAACGGAGGAAGGGGGCAGAGACGGAGAGAGAGAAGGAAAGAGACGGAGGTCGCCGCGGTTGGACATTAAGAACGTTTCGTGCGGCAATTTAACCACCGGCAAGGGAGGCCAGGGGCGCGACGCGGACGACGTCGCTCGAAAGGCGCAGGAAGGGTGCGTGGAAAAGCAGGAACGAAAGAGAGGAGAGAAAACGGCGGGAGGAAGAGGGTCGCGGGCGCGGATACAGGAGAATTTTTACGACTTCTACGCGCTTGCGCGTGCACACCTGGAGATTAGGTTTAACAGCCTTAATTTTAAAAAATTGCCTCTTCTCTCGCTCGCTCCTTTCCGCCGACCGCGGTTCCTGATCCTTCTCCATTGCCGCCTTCCCTTCCGCCCCCCGCCCGCGCCGGCCCTTCACCTATCCTCGTCGTACCTTCGTCCTCCCCCGAAAACGAAATTGCGCCGCTTTGCGTTGTTGGGAATAAAGTCCTGGCTGCTTCTCGGCACGCCAACCCACCCTTTACCCTCGCCCAGTCAACAACGGCCGGCGCCCACCGACACCCCCGTGGATGCTGAAACACGCGAGGGTATTTAGCCCATTTGCGCGGTCGCCTATAGCTCATCCGGAGTTAGGCATCACGACTGACTTCGAGATTATCCCGAAGGAACGTCCCATAAAACATAGGTTTGCCCTTTTTGCTTAGGGGTTTTCCACCGCTTTCTTTTAATTTGTTCTTTTAATTCCCTCCTCCCTGCTCTAAAACAAGGGACATGAATTTGTATTTATAATGTAAGAAAGCGCAATTGAAAAGAATCATCACATCTCGGTTGTCTAAACTAAAACATTTAAAAAAACAAGTGTATAAAAACAAATATACTTTTCAATATTTTTCTAATTTCTGCAATGTGTATGATGATCATCTAAATATAGTCTCAAAAACTTTTGCAAAAGATGATAACAACATCATGAATAATTTATATTCTTTCATATAGAGTTATAACATATATTACAAAAACAGATAATAATAAATAAAAATATTATTTTTAGATTATTACAAGTCCTTGTGGCATATTAGAGTTCTCGCAAATTGATCACTTGGAAAAAACTATCCTGATGTGTAATAAATATTCATTCGTTTAATCACCGCTTCGTGTCTTCGTAGAAACGATATTAATTATCTTTTTCTTCATTTTAATTATTATTAATATAATATGTTTGAAATTACATGCATTATCCCGTTTGTCTATGAACGCAATTTATGAAAAATAATACAATTTTAAGTAAATCATTACCTGCGTAAATTTTAGATATTTGATTCTCTTTCTTTCGCATTGATCGTATCGTCTGGTATCCCGATAAAGCCATAAGTGCATTTATTGCAACTTTAATTGTTGCACGCGAATTATTATAATAGTGAGAGGGTATGCCGTTGGAAAGCCTTTTAGCAGATTTTGCTATTGTTGCTATTACGATGAATTTCAAATGAAATCATGAATAACGGCCGCAAGATCTAATAATTACAACGCAGGTATAGCAGTCAAATTATTATTCGCGTTACATACTAATATTCTGCATGAATCATTACAGTATTGTTTGGTAACTGCTTTTACATCGTACGTCTCTTGGAAAATCACTAATTTCCAACCGTTCACTAATTGCCAGCAAGAGCCTTCACAAGCATTAATAACGTACTCGGCTGGATTTAGTAATTTGCCTTCTTTTTTTTCCTTTTTTCCTTTAGAGGAAAATCGAAATTTACGGACTTACGCACGAAATTCACGATCTCCGCGCGATTCCGTGGATTGCAAACATTATAGCAAAAATCTCGTAACGGAGAAGAATCTCTTGGTGCACGTCGTTCATATCCAACGGCGCGCTGAAAAGGTGCATTCAATTTGACGTTGGGCGAGGATCGGTCGACCGCGCACACGGCCCAGACGCCTAGATTAATTAACAACTTCAGCGTGCGTCCCTTCTCGTAGGGCCTTTTTGGTAATTCCGCGAAATTTTCGTACCGTACACGACCCTCCCCTTCGCCCCCTTACAGCCGCAATAAAATCCACGTTGAGCCAGGTTCCAGACTCGTGTGAAATATCGTCGCGAATTATCATACCATCTGAAATTAAAGGGCTGAAATTTCGGGGTGGTACCGCGCCGGCGGTAGTGCCCGTTGGAAAATAATTTTGATGCTGCTCGCTCTACGTATTCCTACGACCAGTCCCGCCACCGTCACCCTGCCGTGCACCGCGCGTCCCTCAGCGCCTCCTGTGTTCCTCGCTAATTCCCTTTTCCCTCCGTGCCCCTTCGCGCCGACGCTCCTGTTCCGGTACTCCAGCCGACAACGCGGAGAAGGAGAGGACTCGTGAGGAGCACCAAAGGGGTGGTTACCGTGACGAAAGGGGAACGGAAGGTACCGAAGGCGAGAGCGGGACGGAGAATGTCAATCGCTAGCGGAGAAAGAGCATAAGAGGAATAGAGAGGACGGCAGCAGCGCCGAGGGATCGGGAAAGAGTGCGAGAGAAAGAAAGAGAGGGGATGATTTTCGCGAGAGAGGGTTGCGCGGTCCGCCGCGCCGCGGCGCAGAATCACCCTCTTCGTCCGGCGCCGCTGCGCGCATTTTCCTCCCTCTTTCTGGCCCTCTTAGCCGTCCTCTTTTTTTTTTCCCGCCGGGCCACCGTCGCGGCGCGCGCGCTGCTTTTCATCCCCGTGGACCGCGTCGATTTTTCTTTTCGAGCGTCTGCGCAGCCACGCCCCCGCGCCACAATGGCCGCGTGCCCGAAAATTCGTCGCTGGGGCGGCGCCCTTTCCCGCGACCCCCGCGTCTTTTTCGCCGATTCCCCTCGCGCCTCAGTCCCCTTTCTCGCGCACCCCCGTCTCCCCCCTGCCCCCGCTCGCTCTCCCTCCTATGCCCTTTTTTCTCTCCCTTTTTTTTGTCCCGGTCGCCCCTCCGCCTCCACCTGCCGCCGCCGCCGCCGTCGACGTCGATCCGACCGTCCGCCGTCTCCGTCGCTCGTGCGTTCGCCGCACTCTTCGGCTTCGGCCCCAGGGGTGTATTTTAAGAGATCCCTCGAACCATCCCCTGCCCGCTCGCGCGGCGCTACGGCGCGATACGTTCGTTCGGTACTATATACGATACTTGAGGCGCGTAATGTATGCGCCCGTCTTTGGCCGGGTGTTTACACGGCCGCTGTTTGACGATCGATTATACCTGATGCTTAATGAGACGTGCCGAAGTTATTACCGATCGGTTTATTGCCTTACGCCGTTTAGGCGTATACGCTTTAGAGATATCGTATCTCACTGCAGTACACGTATCTGTTTGCATCTTCAATTATGTCTGAGAATTGTTTGCTAATCTTATTCCTCCTGATCTCGCACGCTATTGGCAAACAGCGATCACTGATACGTATCTCGATCACATCCGGTCAATGAGACGCATCAAACTTACTACTAACTGCTTTGAACGGATTACGGCATTTTAGCGCGGTCATTTGTAACTAATACGGGGATGTATCAAGGTTACGCATTAGTCAAGTATAATCGGTAGCGGTATTCAGTCGATGTATCGATATGCGTATACACGGAGTTTGCGTAATGCGCTCGATAGAGCACGTATCGAATCCATAGAACGTAACGTCCGCTGCGCTTTAAGTCCGGCCTCTGAACAATTCTTCCTCGAATGGAAATAGAGGGGGTTGACTTATTTAAATGTAATTCATATGTTTAATAAAATTTAATGCCGAGCAAACAAGAGAGTTTGATTTTTAAATCAAATCACATCACCCGAATCTCGGCGAGATTTTCACGTTTTTGACAAGATCCACGGAGACTTGTATAAATTTTGTTAATAAAATAATTAGTGAAATTATTTGAATCTTACAAAATATTTATAGAATATAGAGAATAAAAATTTTGTAAATAAATCTTTCTGTTCGTATTATGAACAATTATGAAACTTTCAGCAGATTTATTAATTATAATTGGACACATTATTAGATACGTGCATTAAATTATTAGATATCAATCAAATTGCGATAAAATAAAGAAGTTGATCAAAATAGAAAGAGCCACGAAGCTACAGGTTCGTAATTTTAAATTCTGCCCGTTGTCTCCTGTCCCACGGAACGTCTCGCGGATTTAATATAATCGGACAATCCAGTGTGCAAAATAATAATATAATGCGCATAAAAGACGAAATTATACGAGATGACTACGTTATTCATATAGAGCGAAATATAAATTATTAATTTTCACTTGATTATTCTCGATGGTATGCTACATTATACATCGTGTCGGTGAATGCGATAAATTATCGGTCAAGAAGTACGCGAGCCATACATTCGTCTGCTGGCACCCGGAAATATCGTGCAAAAGACATTAGCATAATTCGAGACCTCATAAGCCGGATATGAATTAAGTTTTTAAGCGCGACACGCGAATTGACAAGATATCGAATGACGGAATATCGCGACGAATAATCGGCCGTGTCGGTGTCAGAAGATATCCGTCCATCGGCGCGCATGCTGGGGAAGATTACACTTTAATTATGTTTATCAGCGACGAGCGAAACTAACTAGATTTATCAAGAGCGGTCCGATTTGCGTTGCTCTGTACAAATGCTCATAACTCCCTGAATTACAGAACCGTATGAGCGATCGTTTATCTCTTTCTCTCGCCCGCGCCATCGCCGCATCGGCGCGATTTGACGAAATTTAAAGGGCTAATACGTGAAGCCTCGATGATTATGCCGCGGATTGGTAATTACATCTGGATTTCCATTTCGATTCCCGCTGTCGGTCCACGGACAACCTACGCACGGCCGTATTATTCATTATTCATTATATACAGCTTTCAAAACGCCCCCGAGATTATCCAAACGTCAAGAAGTTTTAATCCCGCCAGGAGAAGAATTTCCGGGTTCTCGTCCAACTCGCCCTGAAGAAAACTGCAAGGGAAACATCGTAGACCGGCAAAGATAGAATTCGAGGCTTAGGAGAGCCCGACTTTCTTTGAAGTAATTATCGGGATTGAAGTATTAACATAAAGTAAATATTACAGGGCAGGATAACTGAGAAAAGCTCAGCTATAGTATTATAAAGATTCAGAATTCCTGCAGGCAATCGGAACTATAATTAATCTTACGGAAGATGTAAATTACGACTAACACTCTTGTATGCTTATCTTGGTTACTGCCTCAAGCTCTCCTATTACGTTAGTTGCGAAAGGTAAACAGAGCAGATTAAAAGAAGACTGCCGTGATCGAAATTACGTGGGGCATCTCCGCAAATCCGTAACCCTTTCTGTCCGATCCATTTATCCTGCTGCGGTAATCGCGGTCGATCGAATAAGGAAGCGCGATCGACGATGAACATCGGGAATCAGGCGATGCGGCACGGCGAGAAACGGAAGGAAGAAGAATCGCGATTCTTTAACCCCCTCCGTCGATACGGCGCTGACCATGTTTCCGAGCTTCTCCGCGTGCACGGAAAAAAACTCGACGACGAACAGGTTGGTAGGGGATTGAACGAGGTTTGCGCAGAATGCAACAGCAGGTGGGGATGGATGAACGAGACAGTCGGGGGCGAGGAGCACCAAGCAGGTTGATTAGAGGAAGGGAGAAGGGTGTCAGTACCGGTTGTAGCGGGGATCGAAAAGTGGGAAGAGTAAAAAAGAAGAGCGCGGAAGAGAGGCGCATCGGCGATATCGGCGACGGCGGCGACGGGGTAGGAGAAGGAAGCCGACCAACGCAAGTCAATCGTGCGTCTCTTAATAGAAAAGTGGGGTCGATTTATGGGTTATAGGTAAACTGCACTCTCACCCCTCTATATCATCGACCCGACCCTCCCTCGCCACCGATGTTCGCGCTTTCCTCGCACTACCCCGTCACCGGTGTCCGATCGTCCGACAGATATCGCTCTTTCGTTTTCCATCGCGGTATCCCCCTTTTGTCGACGGTCCACGCGTGCTCCACGGCCCTGACCGACTGCCACGTGAGGACCCCTCCATGTGACGAGACCGGCAATCGCGAGGCTAATTGCCTAGAGACAACACCTAGACGATTGTCTCTCGGTCCCGAAATAAACGGCTCATATTTATAATATATACTGGTAGTTTTGCAAAGTTTGTGTGACGTTCAGAATATTAGTGAGAGTATTATTAAAGAAATATTTTCCGTCTTTAATTTAATATTATTAGTGAGAAATATTGCTACTTATTCAATAAAGTAATTATATGTCTTTACCGAATATTCTCAGAACGAATAAAAAAAAACATAAAAAAGACTCTATTAATAATAGTTTGCAAGCTAATTTTAATTTTATTTATTTTAATTTAATTTATTTAGTATTAACATAATTTTGTATTAACATAATTTAAGAATTTCAATAAAAGATAGGCTTAAAAGAAACTTTAATGTATTTCGATAATCGAGTATGATTTCTTTTTACACTGTAAAGACAATCGTTTTAGATTTTTAAGGCTATTTATTGTAACACTTTAATCGTAGTCGCACGATAGCCAAACAGAATTGAGGGCTTACGATCATCTTACGATAAACATTACAATATATGTAGAACAGCCTTAACATAGAAAGAGCTAAAAATTTTTACGCTTCTTTAACAGTTTTGAAAATATATTTATAATTCGTTATATTTTTGCAGAGGAAAATACATAAATCACGTCTCTCTCAATCATCTAAAAAAAAAATCATTCTCGATCTGTTTATTTTTACCCTAAGTATCCAAAACGAGACCAATGAAAAAGAGTAGATACAAATTAGAAAAATGTATGCAATGAAAATAGTTCGCGTGATCTAGTCATGTCGATATCAAACTGCTATTTATCGCGAGATAAGAAATAATTGATCTGATCGTGCTATTGCGATCGCGGCGTGTAAATCAGTAGAACGTAGGTTTCAAATAATCTTAATCACATAGCTAGAAATCCGAGTTCTCCGTTATACAATATCCACGCGATTTTCTATCTTTAGCAGACGTTGTAATGAATTAGTATTTGCAGACTCGCGCACAAGGGAAAAGAGCTGTTATTCCCGACGGCGTCGTTGTAATTTTTGCGTAATGAATACGCAACTTGCATAGCATCGTGCCCGGAAGTTCGCTATGATTCTCTTTGGAAAATTCATCAGGATACAGGCGGTATACGGAAAATTAACTCGCAGAAATGTACCACCGCATTTTCGTCGATTCATGTTTAACAATAGTTCCTGAAAATCCACTTACCGAAAATAAAAATTAAAAAAAGTAGCAGATAAATGTACCGTGTAAATAAATAATGCATAGTGATTTAAGCTGTTGTTAAGATGGTCCTAGATTTATAACATTTGTAAACAACATTATAATATTTACAGATCGATTAACTGTAATTCCGCAAAGATAGATCCTTTTACGATTCTTAATAAGATCATGACATTCCGTCAATCAAATATTTCCGTTAAATTTAAACGAAAAAACTCGCATCCCCGTATGAGCTCCTAATAAACCTTACTCAATAAACGATACGTTGCAGCGATTGGCAAAAAAAATATTCGATGCACTTCGCGCTGCATTCATAATTAATTTTATTTTCCAGCATCGGCAGCGACGAATGGAACGCTATTCTTCCGTCACGCCATCATCGAGAATGCCAATATTACTTTAATATCGTGAATTTTGTGCCAATTTGAAATTCCGCGCAATAAACGTCGTGGTATATAATGAAACTGTACTGTGAAGCGCGTTGGCCTCATAAAGTCTCCGGATAGAAACCGCCGGTCCCAAAATTACTTTGATGGCACGTCAAACGCGCGTGAAAGTTGCACAGAAAGCTTAAGTCGTCTCGAGTTGCTAATTAATAATCTCGACGTGCGAATTAATTAAAAAAAAAAGGTAATAAAACGAAATAACTGCTGCTCAACGGCATCGTGTACGTTCATCGGCGATAACGCCCGATAACCATGCGATCGGAAGGGAAGGCAGAGACAAAGGTCGAATCGGTCGTGATTCCGTTCCCCTAATTAATGGATTTATTAAAATCGCACGACGCGCGATGTATCTCCGTTCCGCGCGCGCGACTCCTTTCGACGACGTGCCGGTGACTAATAACCCGATTTCCTGTAAATTTCGCCCGGCCCAGGCGCCTTTTTTTCCATAGGAAATAACCGGTTTAATCAGGGACGGCTTCCTTCCCGTGCTATTTGCACGAAATTTCGGAGTTTCGAGCCCGCACGATACATGTGGGTGGCACAGCTGCGCCGAATGCCGGCTAAAATTAGGATGTGTGCGCGTGTGCACGCATAGCATTCTGTACGGACGTGTGGATGTGTGCGTGCGTGTGCGTGTGTGTCAGCGTGTACGCGAACACGCGCAGGGGACTCTTTCTCCTTCCGTTTTCCGTTGCATGTATCTCACCGGCTCTCTCGGCCCCTTTCACCCCTTTCCGTTCTCCGGCTCTCCCTCTCTCTCTCTCTCTCTCGCTTGCTCGCTCGCTCCGTCGTTGGCCGCGCACTTTTTTCTCGTGTCTGCGGACGAAGATCGGTCGCTTGCCACGAGGAGAGAGGACGAGGAGTGGAAAATGAGAGGGGTCGAGGGAGAGAAAAAGCGGCTGTGGGGGGAAGGGGGGTAACGGGGGACGGGAGGAACCGAAAGAGAGAAGCGCCGGCAGAAAGAGCGAGAGGGAAACCGGGAGAGCCGAGAGGGTCGATAGGTGGGCACCGACCACCCCAAAAGTCCGCGCACTACCACCCGCCTGGGTACGAAGGGTCGACGGAGGCGACGACGCTCGCTTTATAAATATCTGCCGTAGAACGTTAAACAGTTCCCTCGTCGCTAATGAAAATAGGTATAGAGTCTGGAGTTGGCGTTCGTCTACGAGCGCAAATCTGTCGCGGCACTATGGCGTTCTGGAGTTTAATTATTTCTTAAAAAGGTCCATAACGCGCCCGTGCGTTTTAATAGTTGGCTCTAACCCGCCAGCTTTGGCTAACACCAACCTCGCGGCCTCGCGGCCGCCATATAAAGCAACTAACGAGATGCACGTGAGTCGTGACGACCAAAAAATCGCCGACTCTGTGTTTTGTGACAGCGTCCGAGCCGCTGGCACACGGACGGGGTTCGGCTAAATGAGCCGTCTTTGATTTTGGACACGAAGAATGTATTTTTAGCAAATTGTAATTACGCAGTCGTACGTCTTTCTCCTCTTCCGTGCGGTGCGTCAAACAATATTATTTCTCGCGCGCGCACCTGTGCGAGCACGAAACGGTATTCATTTACGTTCCACATAAAGAGAATATATGTACAAGGCAAAAATGGCGGTAGACGTCCAGTAAAAATAGGCACGAGAGAATACATTTTCACAAAATTATTATCATGCAATGTATAATTACGCGCAGCACGTAGAGAGAGAGAGAGAGAGAGAGAGAGAGAGAGAGAGAGAGAAAGAATTGTTCGTGATAAAAAGAGATGTGACGACTCGCAAAATCAAGAAACATAAAAATAATTGGTTATAACAGAGGAAGTTTGCGATTACTTAATTAATTACCATATATTCAGCCATACTTTTTGTATCTCCCGGTCTATTTCGATTTTCACATTTATTTAGATAAATGATTGAGCTCTTGAAACGGGACCGCGCACAGAATCGCCGCGTACCATAAATCCGTCACTGTCGATTATATTTTCCGTTTTCATAATCAACAACAAGGCAGAGTAAAGGCAACGCGATTAAGGCAATTTTAGTTTTCAATTAAATTTTTTAATATTAATTCTAACATGAAACCACTGCCAGAACCAATCATCTCTTAAATTAAAATTATTCCGTGTGAAATAGCTATGCTTCGCATTGAATCCTACAGTACACTACGTTCACATTTACGAATATTTCTTTGTCTAAATTAAAGGTACAATAATTTACATATCACAAAAACGCAACAGATATTAGTGTAAAATATTATTGTTAATATTATCGTAATAATGATTGAATATTATTTCATGGTCACCGTGGAATCTTATACGTACATACAAACATGAGATCGCAATAAACCGTTCAACTTACGATGCGCAAGATGTTTTTTAATTTCACATCAATAAAAAAAAAACATTTCTTGCTGGCACAAGTGAGAAAAAGCTCAGTACTTGTAAAGTTGAAGAATAAGTGCAGTAAGTCGCGAAATGAGAGAAAGAAGACGTCACCATCGTAGAAGTTATCTCGGAAGGTTATAGTCTGGCTGAGGACGTTGGCTGACATCTGAGATTTAGAAGCCGCAAAATAACAAAAGCTTAAACAATTTCCGGCTACAAAAGCGGAGCTATTCCCGTGCCCGACGTCGCGCCATTGTTTGCCCCCGCTGGTCACCGGCAGGAGCTGCGGAACCACGGTGAGTCGGGGGTGAGAGGATGGTGCGGGTCACGAAGAGTCGGGGTAAGGGAGCCTTATAGCGCACCACGTTAATATCTCGCGAATGCAATATCGCTTTAACGACCACGTTGTTCCTGGAAGGAAACGAGGAACTTCTCACAAAAAAGAAAAAGAAGACTGGCATACTTTAACTCAACCAGCTGGACCTTACAGACGCTCAGCTTTGGATATGTGTGTGTTCTGTTTTGAATAAACAATGATATTATTTCTAAAACATTCACCAACACTTTACAATTTCTGAATTGAAAATTTCTTATTATACTGTAATCCTTAACGCTGAAGGGTATTTTCTAAATTTTCATACTAATGTCATTATGTGCTTATTGTTAGTATTATAGATAATTTTATAAATTTAAAAAATTTTTAAATTTCAATTTTTTAAAAATTTCTAATTTTGTGTCATAAAAATAGTTGTAGTAATAATAAAATTACATTTTCCTTTTAAAAGTCTATACGTATATATGTATATATATTTGATCCATATTTTTGTTTTGTTATAAAATAATCTTTTTAATGTAAAATACTAAAAGATACGCAAAAAAAGGACAAGCGTAAACCAGACATGTTTCGATTAATATCTTAAAATGTAGAATAGTGATTAATTATTTTAGCTCGTTAAAATTTTAAGTTTATAAAGTCATTTATAATGAGCAAGTTTTTATTATCATTGATTCCTGTTGCGGTATCAATGCAACCAATTTAGTGTGCGATACATATTCCATGTCAACTTAGGTATCTTTCGGGGCAGCTGTATCTTTGCATAATCCGTTCCTTACATCTATGGCGGACTCGCATAAAGGGTGATACGTGCAGTGAGATATCAAACGGATTGGGAGGAGAAGCGTACGTACGGCGGTCGTGGTCGGTGGCGTTGCAGCGCCGCGGACGACGCTTTTATAGTGGTGGTGCTAGCCAGAGATGGTAGTGGTTCGGGCGACGGTTATCAAAATTGCGCGTGCCATTATAATTTTAAAGCCGGCTTTCCTCGTAGTACCGTCGCCTGGTCGTTGGTCCAGGAGGCAGAGGGGGGTGGCGGAGGGCTGGTGCAGAACGACCGGGGAAGAGAGGCTGGCGAGAGAGCGGTCCGTGGTGGACATAGGTAGAGGAACAGGAAGGCGGAGGTGGAAGAGGATGGCGGCGGCAGTGACGGCGACCGAGGCAGGGCTGAGGAGGACGGCGGGGTTGGCTCCATGCACACTGGGGATTGAAGTTCGGGACGACCAACAGGGGGGGAGGGCGGGGAGGGGGACGGCGGGCGAGGTGGAGAAGGACCGGCGAGGGTGGGTCATTTATTTCCCTCCCGCACGGCATAATTTATCGCGAGGATTTTCGCGAGAGCACGCAGAGAGCGCCGCGATAGAGGAAGAGGCAGGTAGGCGTGTGTAGAAAGAAGAGAACTGTAAGAGGGTCGGCCCGGTGGGAAGGGTGGATAAAGGGTGCCGCCGTCGCTGCCGCTGATGCTAGCCGCTGGCGGTATCAAGGAACCGATGTAAATGGAGGCGAGGTATACTTATCCTACGTGTCGGGTCTTGCACTTTGCGCTCGATGAAAGAATCGGGCCGAAAGAAAAGAAGCAGAAATACAAGAATGCGCGGATCACCAATGGAAGGGGCGTGATCGCCTAACCATTAAGACATGAGTTAAAAATAAAAATATAATATAAAAATTATCGATCGTTTATCATCGTTAGAAAAGTAAAGCGGTCTTCATTTATATGCATGTCGAGGACGCACAATAATTCTTACAGGTATACGCTGCTGGTACACTGGTACCGCAAGACAACACCAATGATATTATAATAAAAAATAGTTATTATACATAATAAATGACTTTATAATCTTAAATTTACAACAAGCTAAAATAATTAATCTACCTCCATCCTACGTATATAAGACGTTAATCGAAACATGTTACAATATATAAACGTATGCCCTTTATTATATTGCAGAGCTCCTCCGTACTGCTGAGTACTTCATCACGTTGCTACTAGCCTGGAAATATTTAATTACATTCATTATTTAAGTATTTACTCTCCTCCATTGTAAAACGAGAGAATTAATATTAACTACTTTTCGCAATTAAACCCTTAAAACAAAGGATCGCTTGATTAACATCCGATTATCGATGAAAAAAGTATTATTCTCAAAAGCTAATAAAGTTAAGCTCGAGTGCCGGAGTTCAACCTCATCTATATACATACAAATCGATCACACGTAAATTCTATCGGAGTAATTAATAATTTATCTGAAGTCTCTCTTACATGTGAATAATCTGTCTACTGACTAAATATGTATTAGTAACGCTATTAAAATTACATGCTTCCTCTATCAATGCTCTAACGATTCTTTCCATTACTTCTTGAATAAATAAATCCCTTCATTTATTCTTATTTTAAAAAATTATATGCCAACGAAAAAAATTTTTTTTTTTTTCATGGTCGTTTGATATTCCCCGCGAGTTAGTCGGAAAAAGGGCGTGATAGCCCTAACCGCGTGACACCATCATTGATTTTCGTCCACGCGGAAGAGGTTACCCCTGGCGAAGGCACGTAGGGAAAAGGGTGGACGGTAGGATCAAGGACGACAAGAAAAATGTGGCGAGCTTCTTCGTAAGCGCAAAAAAAGAAAGCCTCGAAAAGCCATGTCTTTCTGGCCAGACATGAAGCTTTCCAACTAACAAGGATCAGAAATAACGAGATAAGCTTAAAGAGATTTTAGTCTAATCTAACAAATAAAGAACCAAGAAAATAAACAAGACATTGAGAATATCCAGAAGGTTAGATTTTAAGACGAGATAATTTCAAACGAATTTTAAACGCTGTAATATTCAGCATTACGAGTTATAAATATATCGTAATAATATAATTATTAAGTTTATTATAACAATCGATTCTCTCTTTCTTGAATATATTATAAATATCGTATTTAGTTATATTGTGCTTATATTATCACGTTTTGTAAAACAATTGAATTATGTGCAAAGAAAAATAGAAAGTGATTATCAAATATGTGTGGAATAAAAAATTAAATCTACTAATACACGATGCCACAGAGATTTGATTGGAAAATTAAATTCTCAGTTCATCTTATTTATAAGTCGCGAGATGTCTTGGGCCTCGTGATGAAAACCGGAGAGAAAATTGAACGCGATAGTAAACGACGTATAGAGACGAGATAGTAAGTGACGTACGCGTGACCGTATGAACCTATCATTGATTTCCGTCAACGCACCGGTGGTTAACCCCAATAGAGGGACAATGTCGGGGCAAGGAATACGAAAAAGAAGAAAACGTCGGCGCGACCGACGCAATATTTCGTGCGGGACAGGCCGGAACGAGGATGTCGCGGACAAGAAACGGGGTGAAGTTACGGCGCGGGGCGGAATTTGAATCGATTCGGAAGCCTTGAAAGTCTAAGGGATGTTGTTCCGAAATTGATCCTCGGCACACGGCGCCATCGTCCGCGTAAAAGTTGCGTACTGCGCACACCCCTGCACCGAGAGCCCCTTCTACGAACCCCTTTCCCACCCCTACGATGGCGGAACGACGAGCTGCCGTGCGAGGGGACAAGGGAACGGCGGCGGAGGGGCTTGGTAGCGGGAAGCCACCCTGGTGCGACCTCAGAGGGGAAAAATACACACGTCGAAGTGCGCTGCTCGCGAGGGTGGCGGCGCAGCAGCGCCGTCGACGCTGATGGTGGAAAGGTGGGTAAAAAGTGCGGTGAGTCCGGATTGGACCGTTACCTGGGGTGGGGCACCTTCTGGATCTCCCCGCCGCTGCCCCCCGCGTCCGCTACCACTCATCGCGCCGCCGTGGAAACTACCCTACCGTCGCGGAAAAGCGGCGCCCCCCCTTCCCGATCTCGCCTTCTCCGCCGAAAATATTCTCTCCCTCTGCGGAGAGCGAGGGCACGGCCACCCCTGCGTACATCCCTGAGCCCTTGCGGAATTCTGATCTTGCTGAGACAACGAGCCTTGGGAAATTTCGACGGGACAAAGGATCGTTAATTTTGGGGCGATTTTGGCGTGGACATGGAAATTTTAGATAACGGATAATCGTCGACTGTTTCTTGGTAATGCGCTATTATTAACGCTTTTAATGAGCATCGATAAATTGCAGCTGCACCTAATGATCTTCAAAATGAGGATAATTCAAAATATACTATGCCTGCTCGCTGTTTCTCATATAATACGTTTCGTCAATCAGTCAATTCTTCTATTTGTAGATTTCATACTCACTTTGGAAATTTGATTATGTTAAAATAACGTGATTATGTTAAAAATTATGTTAAAACTCTTTCATATTTCATCCCTTAAAATTTCGGTATTAAATCTGAATGAGTGTTTGTCTAAAATACGCTTGAAATCAATTAAAGAATAAAATATTATTATCTATTTCTGTTACTAAAAATTCATCAGCTTTGTAACGTGAAAAAATATGCGACGTTCTGTGTCTTCTATATATATTTTTACGCGCGCGCGCGCGCGGCGAGATTTATACATAAAAACAACCACCAAAAATAAGAGAATTTCTTAATTCTTTCAATCACTTATATTCACATTGACAGCGGCGCAAAAACATTGATTGACACAAAAGTTCTATTCTAAAGGAAACTATTTATAGATTATTGGCTCTACACTGATCGGTGATATCTTTGAAGGTATGGATCGAAAGGACGACGCGTGGTCCTGCGTGGAATGGGGAAAAACGCCGCTAGTTGCGAAAGGCTCCTTGTCGCCTAATGGAAATTCCACGTTTTGTCGCGAGCGAACGGACGGACCGACGAGTCGGCGGGCCACTCGGAAAACGTAAAAATTGTCACTTTCAGTCGGCGCGCTTTGCATAATGCGCGTTACGCGGGGCGATCAGCATTCATAGAATAATTTCGTTCTAGAGATGCGGGCATGCGAGCGCGAGCGGGAACGCGCGCGCCCGCGCGCTGGCGAACGCTTTCGCGACCTATCTGTCCGCCACGGCTGACAGGTTTTCCGCGGACCCATTTTAATTATCTCATCCTCCGAATTATTCGCTCGAGAGCGCGCGACCTGCCTTCGGAAACAGCCGAAAAACTCTTTTTTCCCATTAATCTGTCTGCGCCGTTCCGTCTCCGGATGAGAATGTCCAAAGGCGAGTCGTAGGGACGTGAAAGGCGAGTGTCCCTTTCCCGAAGCGAATTATATCGGACATACTGAATACCCGACGATTCTGCGCACAATAACGATGTATTATGATGCGATAGTTAGTGTAATTGAATTCTGATAGTGGCGAACAATTGATATTATTCGTTATTCGTTAGATATATGGATTTAAAAATTGATCAAGATATTTAGGTGAAAATGCATGCTAGTCAACAAGAATAGGTACTTTATATATTTTATGCGAAAATGATAATACGTATGTGTGTGTGTATGTGCTTCACGTACAATAAAATAATTTTTTCATCATCTATGACTGATGCATTTATATCCTTTGCTTCGATAGATTTACATATCTCGTTGAGATCTCTAGCAAGCTCGCTTCCTCTACACTGCGGAATATTATTTCGTTCCCTGTCTACTGTTATATATATATTTATACACGACTGATATTCCAATTACTGACGCCAAGGAAATTTTAACATGAGGCAGTTTACGCAGAGCATGGACATGACCGAGTATAAAAGAGTGCGTCGCTCTGAAAGGCAAAAGAAACTTTGGTGATGAAAATTCTTGCATCACGCAAACGTCCGTGACGCTGCCGTTTCCGCTTTTGCAATTTCACCGAGGAGTGTCACCGGTCGCCCTCGTCGTCGTCAAAGGAACCCGAAATGCGAGCCGGGACGGGCAGACACGCGCATACACATCGCGCCGCCTTTCTGCAGGACGCTTACAGCTTACGGCGTAATTAAAAGCCCAATTTATTCGTCGCGCGCACGGCACCAAAGACGGCTCCGTCTCATTCACGAAATCGCGCACGGTCGAGCGCTCTTTCACAATTAGCAGCGTCGTTTTCGACCGTCGCGACGCGGCGCGACGCGACGCGATGCTGCGCGGAAAAGCGAGGCACGCAGGTGGACGAATCGGGGGAGGAAAAAAAGGTCTTTCCAGATCGCAACATACCCCGCGCGCAATGTGATAATTAATCAAGCTAAGAAAACCGTACGACCGTGAATCGTTCACCGACGTAGGGAGGAGTTGAGCCGAGAGAGAGAAAGAAGCGGGTGCACGATGTTCCGGAGGACGGGGGTGCAAGACGCGGGGGTTGATACCAAACAGAGAGGTGGCAGCAGCTTGTAGGCAGGGAATTTGGCGGGAAAAACGAATTCGAACACGACGTTGGGGAATGAGTGAGAGGAGCAATACATCACGTTCTTCTGTTAGTAGTATAGAGAACCACGGCGGAGAGAAAAACGCAGCGGAGGTGGAAAAAGGAAGGAACAAACGGAAGGACCCATGGGGTCCTTGCGGGGTGCTCGCGCGCGCCTCGTCTCTCTCTCCACGTGCGTCGCTCGCATTTTTCTCGCTCGTACCGACACTCTTTCCCCTTCTGCGCTTTTTTTAGACGAGTACATCCCAGTAGGGGAAATCAACCCTTCATCCGTAACGACGCACCCCCACCAAGCACAATCCACCACCACCACGGCTTGTCGAGGGCGAGAGGGCCGCAGGCACGAACGAAGGGTAATTTTTAAAACGCCGCTTGCGGGAAAATAAAAATTAGCTAGGGAGGGAGGTACCATCGGTCTTCTCCCGGGGGGAAAGACGGAAAGAACGACGAGCGGGAGGGCCGACGCGTTCGACGTGCGAGCGGGAACGAGACGGACGGATAGACGGACGTGGAAAAAAGCCGGGGGTGGAGGCTCATTTTTCAGAAGGAGAAAAAAATTCGGGAGGGTGGAGGTCAGAATCCCGAAGAGTTCGTGGTGGGGATTTCAGTCGCGAGTGGGGAACGCAAAAAAAGCTATCGGGAGTGCGATACCCCTCCAACGTACTCTCGTCCCCCCTGCGTACCCTTCCCGCGGCTCGGATCGGAGAAATTTACAGGGTGTTCCAGAAGGTATCGTTCCGCCCGCATTTGTTGGCGCACGCGATGCGTCACGTGAGGTAACACGTTATAGTATGCCGACCGATCAATTTGGCGGGAAACGATCGAACCTTTCACGGCTCGAAAACCCGATTGACATCTGACAGATTGGCCGTCGCGCCCACCACGAGCGTTGACCTACTCGCATATAATGAATACCGAGATGGGTACTTAAGTGAAATAATTCGTCTCGCTTCCAAAATCAATTTCAATACAGGAAATTGAATCGCAAGATACTGTGATAACAGGATACTGCAAAACACATGAGTCTGAAAAACCTAAGAAACCTTATGAACGATTTATCATAATTGTGATTTAAATTTTCTCAATTTAATTTCATATATGCTTTGGAAATTTTTCTAAATTAAATATAAAGTAAATTAAAAGAAAGAAAGATAGTCTTGGAAAAGGTGATGATGTAGCTTAATATCGAGTACTTCTTATTACGTTTTTAGAAATCTATAGTAATTATTATCTGGAAAAAATTCATAAAATGACGACAGCTCGTGTTTCGCCCTCTCTCATCGGGTAGGTATAGAGAAATTTATAGGTTGTTCCAACAGCTATCACACTTTGCACAGATTTATTGGCACGAGCGATGCGTTCGCGGAGATGTTCGCTATAGCAAAGCGAGAACTACACAATTCAATTAATTTTATAGAAAGCATATAGATTTTTGACTTGCGGATCCATTGTTACTCCGAGAAAGATAAATAGAATAAAAATTACTAGAGCGGGAAGAGAAAAAGATTGAGTGCTTTCCTTTAGAATGCCATTTTTAAATGCTTGTTTAAATAATTGCAAGCGTTTTATTTCGATATCTATAACGCGGTGCGCGTATCGTATCGTATCAATTTATCTCAGATTAATGTCAGCTACGTCCATCTTCCGATGTTATGTCGCTACGCCACATTGGTAGCGTCATTCAATCGAGCTAACCGCATCGTTACCGTCCCTGGAGGAAAAATCATAGGTATTTTGACGTCACCAAAAGTATCGGTCTGTACATGTTTATTGGCACATGCGATGCGTCATGGGAAATCGCGTTATAGTGCAGGGATCGGTTTGACGGAAACCCACCGATGTTTCCACGACGCAAGTTCAATCGCGCCGAATAGCTGTGCTACACGATATAAATCCACTATCACACAGATTTGCCATAGTATAACGCGATGTATCATGGAATAACATGGAATACATTTGCAAGATTCTATCAGGAATGAAAATGGAAAATAAGAAAAGATTCGAAAGGACGCGCCAATAATTTCCGATCGCGGCATTGAAATCAGATAGTGTTTTTGTAAGGCAGCACTTTTCTTTACGATTCATTCGCATAAGAATATAAATAAATATTTAATAAGTATTAAAATAATTATGCAAATATAAAAAACAACTGTATTTTAGTAATTATTGAAGTTACATCAATTTTGAAAGAAAAAAATCGTAGAGTATTTCTCTTATTTATTCTTTGAAAAGTTGGTACTTTATCTGCAAGAAATACTAACAAAAGTAAATACCGTCGCGTTATTGTACGGAATAAATATTAACTAATATTCTTATTCCACCCAAATCAAATAAAATAATTTATAAAATATAAAATGTTGATGTAAATTTTATTTCGTGCTATCATCATAAATAAAAGGGAACGCCTTGCTACATTTTCGAATCAAACGCGTTATCGCCGCCAATTAAAATTTTCCAGCGCCAAGTGCTGCCCCCGAACAACGAAAATCGTAATGTTCCGCACAGATGCCGAGACGAACTCGGCTCCATCTGATATTGAAAAAAAATCCTATCGCGAAAAACTTCGATGATCCTTCCGGAGGATCCGACAGCTCAAAAGCGCGCATCCGCGGCCTACGGCGACTAAAGCGCACGGATGGAAATTATTTTCTGCATTATACGCCCCCATCTGCCTTCTTCCATTGCGAATCATCCTAGTCCAATGCTGCGCAGCTCTCACTCCTGATTAAGTTACTCTCCATTCTCGCGCGAACGATCGTTCGTATGCCGAGAACTGCTCCGCGCACATTCGTAATTCGTAGCAGGCCGCACTTAGCCGCACTAAATTGCGTTCGCGAATCTCGTTAGGCAGCGTTTCTAGTCAGGTGCGACTGCTGTTCCCGCAATTTCGCAGTGGGTAGTCGTCGAAGGCGGAATCGTCCTGTGATTCACGAGAAACTCGACGGGTCTTCCACGAATTTACAAAATAACATATCGTTTCAATAAAATTATCGCGAGTCGAAACTTTCGGAGAACAATCGCAAAATAAAGTGTACAACATGATACCGATACAGTTATTTAAGTCCGCGTACTATATCGCAAATTGGCGTCTGTAACTGAAAATTATAATCGATTGTGTTATTTATTTGTATCGAGTCTCAAACTACAGCCATAAATCGTATTTATTTCAATAATTATAGTTAAGCAAATCCCTTAAGGTAATAAATTAATGCAATATTGAAATTTGCACGATCGTATTTCATCGTCTGCAATTCTCATCACTTAACGGCGTCACAGGAGTGTAATGTTCTTGAATAATTTTCCAGCGTGACAGTCTTAATACGAGCTAGCGCACGCCCACTGCGTAATTCGAGCTTCAAAAGAAAAATTCGATGCTGAAAACATTGACTATGTCACCGGATATTTTATCTCAGAAGCGGATAGATCGTTGTCGGCGGAACGCTATATTGTCAAAATTAGAACTAAGACCTTTTAATGAAATTTAACACGCGCGTGCTATAGAGACTAATTTTATTTAAGTCAAAAGAGAAGTCCGCTCCATTTTGAGAAATTAATATTCCGCGAATATATAGAAAACGCACGTGTACCAATGTGCGACAGCGCGAAAATATGTACAACATTTATGACTATAAACTTAAAAAAGAACGAGAATGTAGAAACGCGACCGACGAAAATCGATCGCGAAGGAACGATTGGAAGCGCATAGCGGCGACTTTCTTCAATTATATTTCGCGACATTTGCAATAATACAAAGTACATACTCTAGAATCCCATCAAACAGCAGACATTCGCACTTAATGCACATTTCATTGTATCGTTATAACCATCCCTCGGAAGATCGATGGGATAGCGCAGCACGGCAAATTCGAATACCACTATTGCGTTCGTTATGTAACGTACTTCCTGATAATCAGGAAAATTGAAGGGTCACGTATAGTTGAAGAGTCTTTCTTAGCACGAAAACTAAAATATAACGCGAATGAAAAATACGCAGACGCATCACACGCGCGTTTCTCTTTCCTTTTATTTCATTTTGTACCGGATATTCTAAAATCATCGAGTTTAATTTTAATGACGGACTCTTTGATCAAGTTAGAGTCGACTGGGGTATTTACGAGCCTCTGCTTTATTTAATCGTAATACTCTAATGAGGATCTAATATTCGAAATTATTCGTGAATTCGATTTTTATCGATTTGTCTCATACACACACATACGCGCGCGTAATATGCATTCTATGTGCCGCAATGACGGCTGCATCGCGAGCCGCGTATTAGTTCTATTACATTTATATTCCCGACATATTCTCTCGATTCGTTTCTCGTGTGCAGTAACAAACGGCGGAGCGCACGTAGTTACTGCATTATCCGTATGCAAAATAATTACGAATGGCGGTGCATACGCGGCGGAATTTTATGTAAATCCGAAATCGCGGGTGGCCCGTCTTAAACCACCCCGTCGGTGTTTTATTTTCTGCAGAACGCCAGCTTAATATCCTAATTAATGTAATTTGGTTTTCTATACCGGGAGCAACTTCCTCTCACCACCGATTTCTCGCACGTCCCCTCACCCCCGTGTCGCCCTCGTCCCCATTTACTCCAGCTTCTCCACCCGACGGCAGCCACCCCCTTTCCGGCCACCGAACGACCCGATGGTCATCTAAACTTTTCCCGTAATTAGTTATAAATTTCATTCCCGTTCTACGTAACAATATTCCTATCCGACCTCGCTGGAACACCGTGTAGTGGTGGTCGCGCGGAGCAGGAAACGCTTGGGGAGTGGGAGTGGGAAAGAGAGAAAGGGGATGGAGAAGGACGAACAGGAGAGAGGGATAACTTTAGAGGAGAAAAAAAAACGAGGAAGAAAGACGAGGGAGATGAGAGGGAAGGAGACGCTGAATTTCGCTTCCCGCCAGCAGTAGTGCCTGTCAGAAGTACGGAAGAAGGGGTGAACGCCCCAAAAGGAGGGATGGATGACACGGCTGGTGGGGGATTGATGGAACCCGGACGATCAGAGAGAGAGAGAGAGAGAGGGTGAGGTGGTGTAGGCCAGCAACGGGGTCGGCAAGGGGGATGGGGCGAGGCAGCGTGCGCTAACGAACGAACGAACGAACGAACGAACGAACGAACGAACATGGTATAAAGAGAGCAGGATGGAGAAAATTCGAGCCCTCTACATCCTCTAACCAAGTAGAGGAGCTTGGTGGGGGCGGCGGCCATTTTGTGAGCCGCGAAAAACAGCCCTCCCCGAGATAGCGCGAAGGGGGTTTCTGCCACCGAACCCAGCGGCCACCACTCCTCCCTCTCCCCCTTGGCTCTCTTTCCTTCTCTCTTCTCCTTCTCCAACCATCCCTCCAAGAGCCATTCTCGAACCCCTTGCGCCCTTGCACACGTACACGCGCATTTCTCTCGGGCGCTCTTATTCGCACCGTACTTCCTACGACCCTGTATTAAGAGCAAAATGTGGACGAACATTAGACACTAACGCTCGTTTAAAAATACATTCGTATTTGCGAACTCTCTGGCAGTCGGGCTCGGCTGCGCGGCATAAAGAAAGCCGAGGAGCTTCGTTGCTAGCGTATAGTAGCATTGGTCCAGCGCGAAATTTTTTCGACGGAAATGAAACTTCTCCTCTGCCGCTTAACTCGATTAATCGAAAAAATAAGTCAGGTCCGTAGAAATGTATTTACTGAGCTCTTATTTTACGGAGGGGAATAATCTGAAATATATATTCGAATCATTTTTACGAAAAGTTAAATCGCGATATCCTATAATATATTTTGCAAAAATCAAATCAATTATATTTATTATTGACGAAATTCGAAGGATCCTGCACGTTAATAGACATGTCTCGATGGAGCTCGTCTGGAAATTTAAGAGCCAGCTTGAAGAGGAGCGCATCATTAAAATAATGACGGCAAAATAATTTAAAAGCGCGTGAACGCGATGATTTGATTTTTAATTAACGGCGAGTTCGTCGACGCGCAATTATATACACCTCGGCGGTCTGGCGGGCGCGACATGTAATGTAACACTTAACGCGGAATTCATTATAGCGAAATAAACGATTGAAATATATTATACTTAATTAGCACATTGTCGAATGCCGCGGCAAGACCTCATAACCCACATTTTCGCAAAATCAAATTATTGTTATTTTCGGAATCACCTGTTGGCAATACCCAATCCAATAATACCTCACGTCCCGCAGAAATCACGCGGCCACCGGCGCTATATTTCTACGCGACGATTTTTCGATACATCGCAGAATTCGTTTGCGGACAGATTACATAGTATCGTAATCAGCGTTTCATAACCCACGGATCTAGATCGTATAATCGAAAGTTGAATTACGGCTGTCTCTTTTTCCCAAATCTTTATATTATGAATTTCATTCCTTTGGGAATAATTAAAATTTTAGATAATTCTTTCGAAAGAATATTACTTGAAACACCGATGTTATTATTACATTCATACGATCAAAAAGTTGACCTTTCCAAAGAATGACTTTAAAATATCTCAGTGTTTACTTATAAAAAACGCATTTCATAGAGCATATTTTATATTAAAAATGAATATATGAAAGAACCGGTTGCAAATTTTCAAAATGTTCAGGGAAGAGTACCTCCAAAAATATCCAATAAGAATAATAATATGATATAATAAAGTATAATGTAATTATATAATATACACGACATAAAATGCATATATCTAATTAATAAATTCGCATCTGGAAACATTCGAGACTATACGGATTTTGAAGAAAAAAAAGAACGCAGCAGAAACATGAGACGATTAACCACTTTTATACTCCAACACACAGACCCGAGCTTGCTAGATGGCGGTCGACCCTCAGCCGGAGGGTGAATTTTTTTCGGTACGGAGTGCGTGCGGGCACGTCACCCTTAGCGCCCTAACCGCCGCGGCCGATCGGCTGTCGAACAGGTTTTCTCGATCGGGCTGGGAGAGGGTCGGTCTGAAAGCCGCAGGTGCAACGAGCGAAAAATTGAAGCCGTTCCCCCGGTGAGGGCACGGGGCTCTATTTGGTGAGGTTTTCGCCCTTCACCCTCCGAAGGGCGACTCGCGTCCTGAGACCGCGAGTTGCCGCGAGGGTGCGTGAAAAACACGGATCGTAGGTACCTCACGTGGATGGCAAGAGGGACGGAGGCAGGGGAATGCCGTGGGACAATCGAATTCGCAACACGGTCGCCGGCTCTAAATGATCCGTCTTTCTCGTTCCTCTCGCTCTTATTATCGCTTCGCGCCAATCCTTGTTTCCTCACTTTCTCCATCCTTTCGCGGTTTTCTCTTCCAACTTGTCCCTGCGCTCCCTCACCTCCTTCCCTTCCTCAATACTCGCTCCCATTCGCATTCTCGAAGGCAACGAGGGCATTACGTCCAATTACAAGAAGCTTTCAGCAGATCAAATTCAGGATGGCGGAGTTTTGATCACGACCCAGAAGAGCGGCTTGGATCAATTAAAACGAGGCCCTCTTGTTGCCTCGTACCCCGTAAATTCGTTTTCGCGGTACGCTCGCGAGGTTTCCTTGCTTCACCCTTTTGATCGGGCTCACCGGACCATGAGGTGCCCCTTCAACTTCGCTCGATTGTGATCCGTGCTTGGAGTTGACTGATTGCAAGTGGCATTCATTTCTAGCTAAAAGAACGACATCGCAGTCGCAGTCGCGATAAAAATTATCTGTCGATAGATCCCATCGATCGCGGACGGACCGGCTCGAGTCGCGCGCGCAATGCAAGATACTCGGTTCTTATTATTCGACCGGGCGCCGTTTGCGCGATATTACTTCCGCGCTATTGAAATTCTTATCGCGCGCGACGCTATATACTCGCACGGAATATTTCCGCGTCGTTCTTCGTGTACGACGCGCATAGGCGTTTATTCAGTCGGTGGGCATTAACGGGGACGACGACAGCGACTACGAGGTCGTCACGAAAATTACCTATGCGGGGTGGAGGATTACTTATGCGGGGCGGTCGGCGGGACGGTGTAGGGATGCAGACGATGTGAAAGCTCAACTACCGTGGAAAAATAAATGTGCCGTCTGGCCCCGAGGGTGAGTTAGCCGTGCAGATCGCAGTTTCAGGGAGACTGCGCTTAAATTACGGACGACCGGATTAATCGCGTTTGTCTTACGTGACCCGTCCGAGGCCTTGTGGCTGCCTTGCAAGACAAAATTAACTCTTCACTATCACGAAGGCTCATCAGACTGCCGTGGAAATAATTCTTCTTTGTATTTTACTGTTCGCACACGGCAGTATGCGACGCTGTTTAGACGCTTTTACAGACAGTTTTCAGATACTTTTGCAAAGCAAAGAAGCACGTTTCCTTTGTTCTAAAGCGGGATGCAAAATGGATAAAACGGAAAAGATTAAATTACTTATGAGACCCATTCGGCACGAAATTCATTAGTCCTAACGGACTCATTGTTTCTTTTTTTTTTATTTTACGGAAGCAGAATGTGCCTCACACTTCGCGGCCTTGCGTGGGAACGCGCACGGCGACGCGGCTGGCGCGAACGACGACCCGTCGGCGTAAACTGCATCGTAAACTGCATCGCACTCCGGCCTTTACGAGCGATCGAGCAATTACAGATCGACCGTGACGGGCAGCTCTCGAGCAGGTCGTTTCGTCGACGGCATAGCATTGCAAGGCCGACCTTTGTCTACCAGTCTTGTTGTTCTTACGTACCCTCCTTCCCCCCCTCCTCCGCTCCCCCTCATGACTGCACGCAACTCCATCGCACTCCACCCCCTTTCTCTCTATAACTCTCTCTCTTTCTCTGTACCTATCTGCTTTCCCCGCAGACCACCTCGCCGGCGACTACACGCCAATAAACAATGAATACATGAATATGAAAATTTTCATGAGAATTTGTCGGTGTATGTACGCACTGTGGCTCCGCGCTGGAACCTCGAATGAACGCAGTAGCGACACGACGGCGTTGCACTCGGCTGCATCATCGCGCATCGCATCAATTCGAGTAAGCGGATCCTGTGCCAATCGGAACTTGTCAATTTGCGATAGCGCGACTGAAACTAAAATTAAGGTAAGGACTGAATTTAAAAATGAACGCAAAAATAATCTTCCGTACCTATCCCCGATTTTTAAACGTATTGTCTGTATCTTTCTCGCTGTCTCCTACCTTGATATTAGATCAAATAAATGACTGACAGAATAATAGCGCAGTAACGAAGATAAAAAAATCATCTTTAAAATTTCTACGCAAATTTAAAATAAAACATTACTGTATAGGACTTAATTACGCATCGTATACGTATCATATGAAACAATTGCGCAAATAAAAATTCTGATAAACAATAAAAAACAACATTATTACACAAATCGCATTTTTTTATAAATAAAACCTGTCTCTCTCTTTTTCTTTCTGGTTAAATATATGTATAATAATATCTCCGAAATGTTGGAAATTGATATTACCAAATGTATGCGTAACAAATGTTTTACAGCTGTACATGGGCATATTACATCTGAAATTCAGGAGACGTATAAATCCAGTCAAGAACTATCAATTCCTTTCAAAACATCCAAAGTTACAAAAAAGCAACGAATCTTCGTCCAATTAGTGCGACCGAAAGCAGATATTCGTTGCAGACGCGAACTCTAAAAAAAACAGATCTGCCATGCCTAGCCCGCGTATGAAAAGAATCGACATTAACGCCGATAGAAAACAAACCTCCGACGACTGCACTCGCGTCGCAAGGGGGAAAAATGCAGCGCAGCGCACAGAGAGAAAGAGCACGAGGGGGGATGGGGGTGGAGAGGATCAAGAGGGAAAGAGAGAGACCGAGATGAATATGCGGCTCGGTGAGCATCGGTGCGTTTATTCTTCCGCTGCAGGGCGGCACGTCGGAACATCGGAACGTGGCGGAAGCGAGCGGAACGGGCAGAGGCCTCCGCCCGTAATAACAGATGTAAATTACGTGCGTACACGTACACGCGCAGGTACATACCGAAGGGGGCCGTACGTGTGCCGTGCGTGTGCGTGACGGCGCGGAGAACCACGAGTAGGTGAATGCACGCGGGCTTCGTCGTCGTCGCCCTCATCATCCTCCTCGTTTTCATCGTCGTCATCGTCGTCGTCGTCGTCGTCGTCGTCGTCGTCGTCGTCGTCGTCGTGGCAGCGATGACCGCCGGCGTGCACGTGTGCGCCCCCGCACACGCGTAGCCGCAGGTCCAGAATATTTGCAAGCCAAATTTTAATACCGGAATTAATTTGACCCGAGGAGTCCGACGAGTTTGAGGTAGTTAGGTACACACCTTCCCGGGGATGTACGGTGCCCAAGCGGCTTCGCGGTGGCCGAGGGGGCCCGAACCATCGCCTTCTCCTACATCGAGGGGCGATCTCGCGTCCTCCGCGGTCCTCGTCCTCGTCGCATTATGTAAAAAGTGTAAGCTAATTTATCGACGTCGCGCCGTAGAAAGGACGGGATGGCGCGGCCTCTCGCGAAACTTTCCTCCGGCCGCGGTACTTTGGCTTTACATCGTGAATTATTATGGCCGCCGAGTTCGACCCTTTTCTCCCTTTCCCGAGGATCCCGCCGTTACCCCGGTGCGCAGTGACGCGCAACTTTCGACGATTGCGAACTCCATTCCTTCTGGATGCGATGTCAGAAATATTTAATAACAACGCCGCGTTGATACGCCGCGAGTATTTTTAGTTAAATCCAGATTTCGGCGCAGCGTGTCTAAAAAGGACTTTATCTCTTGAGCCTGATCTCAACGCGCAGTGATTTTCAGACGCGCCACAAAGGATGCAGAATTAACGGAAGGACAAATTTGTGCTGAAGGTTGCGCGTCACTGCATCAACTCGTGGCTCGGTTCTCTCGCCGCTTCGGTCTCTATACGTCTTTCTCATCTCGCTCCGCTCTGTCTGCTCTATACCGTTTTCTTTCTCCGCTGCTCAGCTCTTCTCACCCCTCGCGTTCATCTACGTTCGCCCGATACAAATGGCCAAAGTAAACTTCGCCATTACGAAGTACCTGGCGCGGAAGTCACTCCGCTATGGAGCCACCCACCATTTTGGCGCTGCCGCCACCATCCACGGGAGAGAAACTCCCCTTGGACTTTCACGGAGAGAAAGGGACCCCCTACTCCCGTAACCGAACGCACCAGCCGGCCCAGAAGGGCACCCGGAACTTACTTCGCCGAACCAACTCCACGCGCTCGCTATTAATATTTACGCAAATAACGTGAGCCAAATGAAATTTAACAACGGGCAAACCGATTATTCACGCGCGCACTATATATGGAGCACGGGTTACAAAAACTAATGAGTATTAGATTAATTAAATACAGTATTTTAAAATAAACTTACGCATAGCAAGAACTCGCTTCGTCATACGAGCATACGAACAATCGTTTATACATGGACGAGGATATCGTCTTCAAAGCCGAATAACTTGGCTTGGCTCTTTCAATGGCTTAGGAACTCTGCCCCAGACAATAAGTAGATCTTCCTCGAGCTTAACAAAAGGATATTCAGATACGTTAAACCGGATTTTTAACCACGCGGAGAGCACACGCGAACACAGATTATAAGCCAATAAGATGAATTGGATTAGAGTCAATGAGAAGAGAAGAAAAAGACTTCGACCAGCGAAAGTCAATTGTTCTTATCGAATGAGAATTTACATCCGGAAGATTCAAAGAGCCCGATATCGAACTGCTTCATATCTGGCGGATAATTAAATTTCGTAATCGTCGGCTTGGGGTCCGAGAGGGAAGAAAATACCGTTCGACGATTCTAATTAAAATTATTTAGAGGCGGTACGGGGCGATAATTAATTAAGAGTAAGGATACGCCGGTAATTAAAATCCCGCGAAGAAGAGGCCGATCGCACCCCCACGCCCGACGTACACGAGGGCCTAGGGATGATGGAGTCCGCGGTGAAAGGCATTCAGAAAAGAGGAGGACGAACGAAAGAGAAAGAGGTGAGAGGCGAGAGAGTCGCGATTGTTGACGGGAGGCTATTTTTGCGATCCAGGAAATTCGCAGGAGAGTCGCCACCGCCGACACATAGCTTCTCGTCGTGCGCGAGCGCTACATCTCCTAGGAGCATTAATTCAATATCTAATTAACTCGATCCTCTCGCAGTCTCGAGATCTCGCCTATTCTCGCGGGCGCGCTGCTTCAATTTTACGAGCTGTCGCGAAAGGCAAGCGGCAGCGACGGCGGCGGCGATACCGTCGTAAATAGCCCCCGCTTGGGAATCGTCGAATAATTTCAGCGAAAAACAGCGGAGCTCGACGGAAGTTTGCGCGATAAATAATTGAGTGATATCCAGTCGAGAGTGATGGTCGACACCGACACCGCGCGAAACTTTCATTACGCTCGACCCGCGAGACCGGACGGACGACATCTTTCGATTGCCGGCAAATAAAAGAACCTCGCGAAAACTCGCGAGGGAGATATCGAGCGATACACTACATACAATTTTCCATTCGACTTTTAAAAGAACGAAAAAGCTTTCCTTCTCTCTCTTTCTCTCTCGACCTCTCACCTTTTTTTTTTCTCTGTCTTTCTCTCCCTTTCTCTTTTTCTCTCAGCCAGATTGGACGAACTACTTTACGAGCTGGACTACTACTTTACGCCGTACATATTCTCCGGAGCGACGAGGGAAAATCGCCCTCCCTGTGCCGTGTTCCCTTCGGGTTCGACCCTTCGTACCCTCCCTGCCATTCGATAAACTTTGTCGATTACACTTTTCCGTCGAGCGGCCGGCCGACGTGAGCGGCAGCCGCGTCCGTGTAAGTTAATGAATCTCACGTCGGGGACGCAAGGTAGGGGGATATCCGGCTGACCCGAGGAAACTTGCGTCCAGAATTACGCACGAACGAAAAAGAGGACGAAGGTTCGTGCTTGAGGGGAATAATCTAGTAATAGCTTCCGATAGTCCTTTGCGCCAGCAAAGTCTGCCACGTAGCGATATCCGCGACCGATAACTGTTAAAACACAATCTTAATTAACTAGAACAATATTGCACACGAAGCATTATTATACATATAGTCCCGAGGAAGCGAAGCTGAAAGAGATAAAAACACATTTTTCTTAAAACACAGTGCAAAAAAATATGCAGAAGTCTTCTTGAAAGAGCATTATTCCGCACACACACATAAAGCACCAGTAAGAACATGTAAAAATGCTAATTATTACAATATTTGTAGATTGATTAAGCATAAATTGAATATTATCCTGCGAATACTGATAAAAATTATATTTTTGTAATTATTACAAGTTTATATCTTTATATCGCTTTCGATCAATTAATAATCCAGTAATAAATAACGATAGTTAAACATACACGAAAGAATTGCTACTCAATAAATGAGATTATGCTTCGATGCAACTTTTAAAAAGACGTATTCTCACATTGGAATAATCAAAAATAATGAAATAAAAAAAAATCACAACAATCGAACCTAATAACACCGCTTCACAATTAATCTCATTAAAATACAATCGTGCTAAGTAAATAACCTGAAAGAAATAGCTGCAGAGGAAAATATCGCGGCGAAAAAGAGAGTGTTCGATGTTCGATAAGTTTCACGCTCGCGTTACAACATCCTCAGATACAAATACCCCGTGTTTATAGAATGGAATTTCATTTGCTGAACGAAAGGGAAATAAAAACAATCCGCCCTCGTACATCAGCTCGAAGCTGCTTGCGAGCTCTCGCGCGCGCGCGGGCGCGCGCGTCCGCCCGCCCCGGCACTCTTTGATTTTCACTCTCGGCATCCTTGACCCAGAGACCACGTTCGATTCCAGCGTCGGCTTCAATTTTTTTCACGCGGCTCTTTTTATTTCTCCGATATCTCACCTTTCTCTTTCTCCACGACGCTCCTTCATCGCCGCCTCTTCCTTCACCGTCCGCCTTCCCCTAACGACCCTGGCGGCTGCGTCCTCTCTTTTGCCTTGCAAGAGAGAAAAAGAGAGAGAGAAGAGCCATCCTCTCTCATTTCCTCACGCCGCGTGCGCGTCTATTCGCGCCCTATCCTTTCGCGTCGTCGCCATTTTGCGCCCTTCATCGATCCTGCGCCCACGCACTCCCCTGCTTTTCCCGCCACTTTTCTCTCTCTCCCGACGAACCGGCAATGTGCACCTCGTGCCCGCCACTGTATACCCTCCCTTCATTTTCTTCATCAGCGAAATATCGCCGGTTTCCGAATCACCGTTCATACCGAGCGACTCACCCAAGTCGCTACCGTTCGCGAACTGATTCGTCTTTGCAGCCTTTCGTTCGCGTGATCTCGCACCCGGTTCGAACCGATTTGCATAGAGCTACGGAGGACCGGATTGAAACGCTTACCGAAGCGAGAGGGAGAGAAGAGATGAATGTACCAAGCATAGCGCCTTTTATGGCAGAGCGCGATCTCCATTGTCAGACCCCCAGCAGTGCTGCAGCTCGGCCCCCTCCAAGTAACCCCAGCGAGGCTGCAGCGATGTCCTGCAGAATTCTGCAGAACCCTGCAGATCTTCCGTCTGGCCGGAATTGACGGAAACTCATTTACGATACAATTATGAAATGTTTAGCTGCGTTTTTACGTTTTGTAAAAACGTTTTCACTGCAATTTGAAATAATACGAAGCGATACTGATATTCGTGATTAATGCGGTTCGTTACGAAAATTTTATGAAGTCGAGAGATGAAAGCGGGCAATGTTAATATTCCTAGTATCTTATAATACTACTTCCAACAATATGCACATATATTTCTAAGGATATAAAGCTTGTGCTTTACAGAAAAATTAATGTAGAGAACAATTTTCCGTGCATAATTTCACGTTCGTTCACTGAGTGTTATCGTCAACTTAATTTCAACAAGTAATCCTAGCAACACGCCGAAAAAATAGGAAAAAATGATATTCCACAGCTCTTGATTGCAAATTATGCAACGCACATTTCGTGGTAACTTCATCTCAACCAGTAGACTCTTACTTCATACGTATGATTGTTCTTTATACCCGCGAATGTAATACAACAGCAATAAACCGCAGAGTTATGTGACGCGAGCAATTTTCCTCTTTTATAACGTCCAAGGACAAAAAATGGGCTTCTTGGTGGCGCGCGTACGCAACCAAAAGTAGCCCGGCGTATCTCTAGGGTTAATAACTCTAATCGCTATAATATACCGTTGAAGAGCGTTAAAACGAGTGGTTGTGACAGAAAACGGCTTTATGCGTGTAACTGTTCCTGCGAATAAACGCGATCAGCTCAAGTGCGCTACAACACGCAAAATATCCCCTCCCGTACCCCGAGGTAATACATTTTTGCAACGAAAGCAAAAAACATGCTCGCGAAACGAGGGACAGAAATAGCGCTGCAAGAAGCCGCGATTGTAATTCATATTAAGCATCGCAAATGAATTCAAAAATCGTGCCCTCGTAGGCCCCCGCCCAGCCCGCCGGAGGTCGCAAAGAGCCGCGCGAGTGCCGGCGAGCGCGCGGCGTGACATTTATTAAGTTGTTACGCCGGCAAAAAGCTATTTACCTTGTTGCGAAGTAAATTTCCAACTGGAAGTTCCCCGAGAACTGTCACGCATCCCTGTGTTTTCGCATTCGAACGTGCAAGCCAGTTATCAAGTTCCGCTTAGCAACGTCTCGCGACATGTCTGTAACAGTTTTCCGCGAGCGATTTCCTAGACTATCTCCCCATCTCCCTAGCCGTCCGAAAGTTTCGTTTGACGTCAGTCTTTTCACAAGTTAAATCGTAGCCCGACCAAATGTTGACGAACGTTTTGAGGTCGGCGTGCTAAAATACAACCGTCGCAACTTCCTCTGCGTTTCCAAAGGTCGCGGCAAGCAGCGCCTACTATTTTCACTAAATTTATAATCATTCATAATTACATGCTTCGTAGTATCTCCTGACATTAGCTGACATTAGCTGACCAGCGATAAGCTGGATTCAGCACCATCCTCGTCCGGCGAGGCCCGCTGCCTGATTTAATGCGAGTATTCAACCCGACGTTCCGCGATCAAACAATCAGTTTAGAGCCTCACTTCAAAGCTTTGTTCATCCTCGGCAGACAGATGTGCCGGATTCTATAGAGAAATCGTTGGAGGAGTTTCATTGTCGAAAATCCCACGATTTCCTATGCAGAAGCTCGCGCAGCCTCCTTCCGTCATTCTTTCACGAAATCTTCCAGCGGCAAGCGACGTGTGCTCCGGCTCCGGCTTCCGTTGAAGCTATCAAACGCGATAAAATCCCACGGTTATCTCAATAATGTCAGCTTCCTTATGATCTGAGCTGCTCTATCGTGAGAATATTTCCCTAATGAATAAAGCTAAGTCTTTTAACGGCGCATCAATACTATGCGAACTGTAAATTTATTTTTGCTGGAGAGTCGCTCGGAGACCCCCAGCGAAGAACCGGTTGCTTGGGACCTATGGACTATCGGATGACCGAAGGGAAGCTACTCTCGAGGTAAATCGATCTGGAACTTGTTTGACGAGGGGTCACCAGGAAGGCCAGCAGGTTGCTCCAAAACACAAGTCTAGGTCCCGACCCAAAGTTCTCACCTTTGACCTTACACAGGTATCTAATTTGCGAACTTCAAACTATTTATTTCAACTAGTGCAAAGCACTCGTCTCTCTCGAGTAAACTCGTTCTGGCGAAATAGCGTTTGCGATTGGAACACTCTTACGACTGTTTGTTTTAAGGCTATATAAAAGATTGTTATCGTTAAATCAAGAGCAGCATACGAGCTCTAAATTTCACTCCGCGTAACGATGATAGAGAGATATCTTACTATTTACTTCTTAATGAGAAACTTGATCGTGAGCCGAAATTAAGTTTCTAATTATCGTAGGCAAAAAGTTGGAATTCCGTAATTAAAGAAAGATGCAAGCAACGATCGAGTCCGTCATACGGGCGCCTCGTCTGGATCGGGTTAAATCGGATCGTTGAAGGCGATTCGCCTGAGCGTCAGCCCCGAGCCCCGATCCGCGCCGCGATATAGGCCTATTATGTAATCGGTGTGTATCAAACTGTGTATCAATATGTCCAGCGTACATATACACGCGGGGGCGTCTATACGCGGCCGGTCGACGACGTATCGCACAATGCGCGAATGTGTGTCGGCGCGCGCGACGCGGCGCGCGGCGTGCGGCGTGCGTTGCGTAGCGTGCGGCACGGAACACGTGTCGATACGGCCACATAATGGGAACATAACCGCTATATAGGTGTCCGGGAGTATTTAGGTGTCATGGTGTCACAGGTTAATTGCACATGATTGGTTATTGTCCGTCTGCCGGCCGCATCCAGCCACGTCATTTACTTTCGTTTTCAACCTATTCTACGGCCATTGCGCAAGTCGCCCAACGCTCTCTCGCATAACACGCGTATCGTCTCTCTTCCGCTCTCTCGCTCTCCCTATCGCTTCCTCTCCCTCTCTCTCTCTCTCTCTCTCGTTCTCTCTCCCGCACTTTTTCTCCGTTCTCTTCACGGCCACGCGCGACATCCACTTGTCTCGTGCCGTTCGTTTTGGGATCGATGCCGCAGCTGACATCGGGAGGGGGAAAGGAGAAAAAAAAATCGGACGGCACGGTCGGGAAACTGTGTCCACGCAGGGGCGAGCGACGGCACGGTCTGACCGATTTATTGCGGTGATCGCGGACGGACGCCTCCGCACGCCGCGTTTCTTTTCTTCGCTTTTCGCCGGCTCTCGCCCACTCTCGACCACGCTCTCCAACCGTAATCCGCGACCTTCGTCGTGACAGACGTGCGCCACGTGGATTCAATCGGGAGATCACCCTGACGTATCGAAACCCATCTACGGGATTAAAGCTGAAAGCTGAATCAGACATAGCTGCCCAGCAAGGATATATAATTCGTAATGCTCGTATTTAGAAATAATATGAATTAACAGCTTTTGTAGCTGTTAATAAGACGCGAGACGGGCAACTTCTTACCATAAAAAAAAACATGATGAAAAGTATGTTAAAGTTACTCGCGAAAACAAGGCAATTTTATCGTCGATATTTTCGACCATTGTCGAAAGAACAATTTCTATTCCTTGTCAGTACGCAGTTATAAATATCAAATAAAGGATATTTTGAAATATATTTATAGTTCAAAAAGATTAAACTCTATTTCGATTGATAAAATCCATTGTAGTCCGCATTGCGGATTAATCGTAAGCGCAATTAAACGTCAAATAGATCAATCATGACACAAGAGGGGCAGCCACATTCGGTGGCACATTCGCTTGAAACTAATCATATCAGCATATTGCTATTAAAGCCGGGATTAACATCGTCATCTTATCGATCCATCCGCTATCGATTCAGTACACTTCACGGCGGACTGGCTCTCTGAGAACTGACCAGGGGGATACGTTCAATAATCGATGATAATGGGATGACGCGCGAGAGAGGTTTGACCTTGACACTGGATCAATTAACGCGCATTGACCCCCTTCGCTCGGACCCCGCCCCCAAACCCACCCTTTCACCCCTTTCCTCCTCTCCCCCTCACCCGAGTCTCGTGGTCCAATGCTACTGTGCATACGCGTGCCACGTTAACAGCCGCATACGTGCAACCAAACTGCATACTGGGTGGATCGTACCGGTAGGTATGCAATTTCACCACCGTTCAACACCAAACTCCACGTGGTCCAATTCCTTCTGACACGATGACCCGGGAGGATGTCGCCGGGTCGTCGTAGGAAGCGTCATATACATGTCAGAAATACTCCGATGACACGCGTCGAGAAAGTACGAAATTCAAGGGATACCTATGAATTTTGTTCTTGAAAATTTTCTCACAATTTTGCTCCGCGTACCGATGTGTCTCTCCCTGTAGAGAATTGACCGCTTTTAATTCTTTTTCACTCTTTCATTCCTCCTCTATTTTCACACGCCAAGAGCGCGAAGCGCAGTCGAGGACGTGTATCGAACTCGCGGGAAAATTGAGATCTTTCCGCATCGCGCAAAGAGACGACGTTCTCGCCGGGCGAGCAAGCGACGCTTATTCATTGGCCGATTCGATCGTCCGGCGTCCAAATTCCCTGTCGACAGCGGTCTATCTTCATTAATGGGTCAGCATTAACGTCACCCGGTACGTGCGTGACCGTGAACGCACATTCTACGGAACGTTGCGGAACACTATCGCTGTCAATGACCGATATTACGCACAGCCGTACGTTCCGTCGGCTCCTGCGAATCCCCTATGGTAACGCGGCTCGGCCCATTTCGAGAACCGTGCACCTGTGAAATTGGCACCGCGTAAACGCCCGTGCTTTATTGCTCCTCTTGCCGGGCCCGCATTGTCTCAGAATTACGCGGCAAATCACCGGAAATGCGCCTGACGTTGATGAAACTTTATTATTCACGAGCGCTCGATTGAGATATGATAATTAAATCTAAAACAAATGTTTAACCGTTCAACTGACGGGCTTCCGTAAAGCGCGTATGTAATTTCTGTTAGTAAGAAAAACAGATCTTTTTTCAGCATGCTTTAAATAACTTGACATGTTGAATTAACAAATTGTGCATCTACAAATATGAACTTTAAAATTTGTTACTGTGTTGTAATTTATATCATTTTTAGCACTCGGATGATATTTGAATTGCATTTCCACAAGTATGAAGAAAAATCTTATTAACAATTAAATGAAATTATTTTTGCATTTATCAGTAACATATTTTATAAACATCCGATTGTACGATATAATTTCTCTTGTTATAGCTCATATACGTCATGAGTAAACTCATGGCGTCTTTTACTACAAAAATACAGCTTTTACGAGAATAGCCGAGGTAATAAATCGTCATTAAACCGCATTTGAGACTGCGGCAGTGACAAATAGCGGGGAAGGATGGCCGATGGAGATAACCAGAGGGGAAAGAAGAAACATTGAAGAACGCATGGGTGATCGAGGAGCCACCGGCTTCTCATTCACCTCAAACAACGCTCCCGATATCGGTGTCAATCCAATCAATGGTTTATTAATCGTCGTGCGAACTATGGAGACACAGAGAATAAAGCGAGAGGAAGGATGGGGAGGGAAGAGCAAGCAGGAATACGCACGGGAGAAAGATGCGGGAGGAACTGGAAGAGAAGCGGAGGGGATGGCATCACGAAGAATCGGTGAAAATGGAGGGTGCGAGAGAAAAGAGAAAGAGAGAGAGAGAGAGATAAATATGCAGAGAAAGACAGAGAAAGAGAGAAATGAAGAGCGTTCGTCTGTTTGTTTGGACGGAGGACCTTAAACACGTGGTCCCGTTGTACACACGGATCGTACGGATCGAAAAAATAAAAAACTGCCCATTGGAGGAATGGAGAGAGCGGGAGAGTGCGCCGACTCGCGGGAAAAGAATGACGCACCGAGTGAAACAAGGGACCGAGACGAAGGGAGATAGCGGTGGACCGAGGGGAACGGGAGCGGGGGCGAAAGGGCCGGGGAGGAGAAGACACCCCTTTCGCGCATGCTGTATTGTTTCTGTGTCCGGTCCAAGTGGGAGAGAGACGGCGCGGAGGGTGTCGATGAACGGGTGGTGCGAGCGAGACCGCCGCTTATCGGTTATTGGAAATCTGTATTTTTGTAGGCCATACCTCTCTTCCGCGTTAACCCCGTGCTTCTGTGAATCGCAACCAATGGGTCACCCCGATCGTCTCGATCGAGCGACACGCGGGAGACGCGCGGCCCGTCGCCTGCGGGACACTTTCAATCTGTGTCGTCATCGCGGGGCTCTCTCGCGATGGTGGCTGCGGCATCGTCACCACCGGCGATTCCAATCTAACTTACAATGCCGCGTATTAAGGCTTCTATTTGCGAGTCCCAAGCGGATGGCGAGCCGCGAGATTACACCGCGTTTCTGCCAACTCTACTTCTCGTATTATACGTTATACCAACCGATCGTTCGCTCGCACACCGGGAATGCTACTCGCGGCAAACTCGCTCGCGCGATTGCCTCTTTCATCGCAACTCGTAGAATTCGTAGATTCGCACCTCTATTTATTGCCTTTTCCGCCTTATCTTTGCTCGCTCAATCACCCGCGCAAATTATAAAGCAGAGTCACCGAACATTTATGGATGTAAATGATAAAAACGCAGCGACTGTTTCCATTTTCCAATGTTTCGCCTGTTGTATTTAATAAGAAGTTTATCACTATTCGTTATTTTTATTCACCTCTGTGCTCATTACTGCAGTGACATTTTCCACGTGAGGATATTCATAAAGCTGCTTACACGGTATAATAAAAAAATTTTTACAATAATGCATTTCTTTGTTTCTTTCTTTCTTAATCCATCTAATATTTTAAAACCATGCGTGCGAAATAAATGTGCAAACCAAAGTACAGTTCAAAGCATGACTACGCATCTCGCTACAGATCTCTCTGTCGCGAAAAACAGTGCGAAAGGCGTGCACTTGGGTGGTATCGGAATCTACGCGACATCCAGCATCCACAAATGTACGGAATAACGACAAGCAAACGTAAAAAAGAAGTTTCCTTCAGGTATAAAGTGCACGGGGCAATTATCGTAAACCAGATATCTCCGTCAGTCGATCTCCCTTTTCGCGCCGATTAGCCGGCTGAAATTTCAAGCGTGAATTCTCTCGTTTGCAAATTTCCCTAAAAATCGCCACCACTTTGACCGGTGCCTGGAAGGTACACGTAGGTACACGGCAGCGCCAGGCGACGTTATTGCGCGCTCGCCCTTTCCCGCGGTAACAGCGTTGCATCGCCGACCGAACGACACGTTGCTCAAAGAGGTCCAATTTTGCATGGCGTTAATCGCATTATCTCGTCCCGCCCGATCGAAAACTCAAACGGCCGGGCTATCTCATCGTCGCCTCGTCGCCTCTTCGCTTCATTAAGAGATACACCTCCCCGGGATTCCGGTCGGCGCGGCGGGTGGAAATACGCTCCTCCTCAGAGGCGCCGCGCAGCGCCGGTCGCGTGTCCTCCGGCCGGCGTGTTCTCCGTTCTCCAGCAAGCGCCGATAATGGTATTCTTATTAGCCGCGACATTATCCCGTCGGTTGAAGCTAATAGGAATCGAATTATGCCGATGGCACGATAATGGAAATTAATCGTAATCAAATAACCGATCGTTTATGCCGTTCCGGTGCGCGAGCCACTCGCCTAGTCATCATTTCGTCGCGAAATAAGTCTACGTCGTCCACTTCTATTCGTTCGCTACGTCACACGATAATGGCAAATAATTGCAAATCGTAACAGAATTTCCCCTCATCACTGTGATGATCTTGAAGAAAGAGCCGAGCGAACGAAATAAACTTTATCGCACACGTAGAATCATTCTCGAGTAGAAAAGGACCGCGAAGCACGCGAGATCATCTGTACTTTTCACGACCGACTTAACCGTCGAATGAGATTTTTTCGTCGATTACGGTTTCGCATTTTCGCAATGGATCGGATTGACGCGACCAGCGATACGAACGATTTCCCTAAATCAGGTTAACGAGACGAATTCGCCGGATCGATGGACTTTTTCTCGCGGCGTAACTACGTCAGGAAGTATGGCAGATCAAATGGATAATTGCTAATTAGTACCTCGGGCTCCGATTCGGGAAACGCGATAATTAGGCACCAACGAGCATGCGTCTACATGGTTTTGCAATCATTAGTTATGTACTTACCGCGAACTATAAGAACAATTGATATATTATAAAGAAAAATTCGTGGCGCCATATATAATTGGATGCATAATTTTCGACGCATTTATAAACGCATTTTGCGCATAATGCATAATTCATAAGATAGAAGTTATGCATGATCCTCCATACTCCGGCTAAGCAGTTAATTGTGCAAATTTTACTTAATTACGAAAACGTGGTTTATCATACTTTCGTTAAATAGCGCGATTAGCGATGAAGATGACTGCGCCCGAGGGTTATTTATTCGTAAGGTCCACGAGAGAGGCACGAAGGCGATCGCGCAGGAAATATCACCGCCGATGTCCGTTAACCTCCGCAATCCGAGAGCCCCGTTAATTCCCATCTTAATTAGCGCGTAACGCGTTTATCGCGACGTTTTTAAAGTAGCTATATCGAAAGGCCGAGTGAGTTTTACTTTTTTTTTCTATTTTCTTTTTTTTTTTTCAACCAAGTCACTTTCGTTCGCGCGGAGCGTGCCGCCGCGATAAATGGTACCCGATAAATTTACGACGAATTTACCGATAAAAATAAAGCGCAAAAAGAGAAAAGCGAGGCAAGCGCGCGCGCGCGAGAGAGAGAGAGAGAGAGCTTTCCTTCTCTTTCTCTCTCTCTTTCCCTCTTTCCCTCTCGCGCGAAAAAATACGCTCGGTAAATCCGCGCGTTGTGAAACCGGGCAACGCGCGGCGCGGCGTGGCGGAGTGTTCGGCGAACGATCGACGACCATTCAAAAGCCGCCGTCTGAAAAGTTTTTCCACCCGCGGCTCCGGTAAACACCGCCACGGTTTTTCTTCAACTTTTCAAACACCCGCCCGCCCCGCCGCGCTGCGCCGCGTCGTTCCGTCCGCCCGCCCGCGCACATCGTCCCGGCGCCTCTTTTTTCTTTTCCCGGCTCGTTCTCCTCACGCTGGCACACATAACGAACGTGCATCGGGCAATCCCGCGGAATTTATACGGTCGTTACTCGCGACGCTTCCACTATTTTCAACTACGTTGCCGGTAGTTAGAGGCACTCCCTACGCGCCGAATAACTTGTTCGGCTCGTCGCAAAACAGGCGCAATAATAAAGAGACGTCGTCCCGATCTAATTGCCGTCGCGACTCGTCGCGAAACGAGCTGAGCGCGAGCTATCGGGAGAGATCGTTTCGGAATTGACTGCGTGTCCCCTTTTGTCTGCGGCGCGTATATCAAAAATTGTTGACCGCGTGGCAGGTCGTGCACAATCCCCGACGACCGGTTTGCAGGCAGCGCGATATTATTAACCAAGTGAACTCTGTCGGCGAAAGCCGAATGGTCGTCAGACACGGCACGACAGATTTATAAGCGCGTATATTGGATTTTTCATGGATTTTTTAGAAAATCGTCATGGGCGCGAGGCACACACGTCACTATTATTGTTGAAATTAATCAGTTCTTTTACACGAGCCATTACCTTGGCGTGCTCCGACTAGACGTCGCAATTTCGCGCGGTGCCCCTCTCCCCCTTCGCGAAGGCGCCGTGAGAAAAGCCAGTTAGTGTCGAAATTGTTTCATCATGGGAATAAAGTAAAGGGCGATGCACGCAAGGACAACGGAGAGCGTCGTCCTCGACTTTGCGCGCGGCGCGGCGCGGCGCGGCGGGGGCCCGGGGTCCTGAAAAGCGTTACCTCGCAAATCACGTTGTTTCCTAGCTCTCGCGTCCTCTATACAAAACGTCCCCATACATCTCTCGGAAAGCAGACCTTAAATATTTCCGTACGTACGCTCTCTCTCTCTCCTCCATAAAACGTCGGCACAGAGAAAAAGGATAATCAGACGCGCGTATTAGCGCTCGCCCGAGCCCTTCGTCCGTGCACGTACTGCGCGCGGCGCGGCACAGCTCGGCTCGGCTCGGCGCGTTCTCCGAGAGCTATTTTTCGAAATGCGAAGCGGGGAAAAAAATTACGCCCGACGAACGAACGAGGTCCGTGTTGGCGCGTTTCCTCTTTTCCGAGCATACGGCTCGGCTCGTAACGGCGAAGAACCGAGCCACGGGTTAAGGGGAAAGGAGCAGAAGAAGAGAGAAGAATCGCGTGTCCCCGGTATGTGCGTGTACGTGCTCCTCTATGCGCGCCGCTCGCTTCTATAAGCGCCGCCATGCACACCGTCGTGAATTTGGAATGTTTACCGCGCACGCCGAGCAAATATTAATAAAATGTAATATCCCGCAAATGAGCTCGCCGCACACACGCCGGCTCCGTGCTCCAATAGAGCCTTAGACGCATCTTTGATTACGCGACAGCTCTGTCGCGGATAACTTTTTCTTTCTCATTAAATAACTCGCGACACCATGAATGCCATGTATCATGGAATTCTAAGCAACGCGTAACATTTTTTCCTCTCTCTGGTTGAAATGTAAAAAAAAAAAGAGAAACCAGTTGACGATGATAACGATTCGCTTCGCTCCGGTCCGCTCCGCTTAAATCTTTAGTCTTTCACTTCACTGGGAATATTTTCCCCGAGAGCCGAGTCTATACTTGATCTGAAATAATTTTTATTTCTTGCAGGACGTCCGTGTGTGCACGTCCTGCGTGTACATGTGGGGAACAGGTGGGAACGTGTGCGCCTTTTGGCCCCCCACGAAGCGGAGACGAGCTCGTTCCCTCGGACGTGTCCCATTGGCTGTTCCCCGCAGAACAGTATCTGGGTCCCACGAAACTTGGGACCGACGGCATTCTTCGCAGTCGAGAAGATTCGCGGTGACCGAGACAGCGAGTCCCCCTCGCCGGACAGTTCGCCGATTGTCGCGGAGTCATTGTAATAAGCGGGCTGTTTTTCCAATCGCGTCAACTGTGTGTGAATCAATTAGTGCGAAAGTGTGAAACGGTTCTTGTATTGAATTGTGCTTATGTGTGATTTCTCATCGATGCATTCGTCGTCGAAGAAAGGAAGAAATCGAGAAAAGTGCGTTAAAAAAAAAAGACAAACTATATTTATACTTCATTGAATTAGTACGCTGAATAAAATAACGTAATTAGGAAATCTCCGAGTTAAATTAGAACACACATACTAGCATATAAATATTACTGGCAAGGGCAACTTAATCTGAATAATAAATTAAAATAAGATATGTATATATAGTCGACAGAATTGATGAAGAGAAATAATAACACGGATATTAAATTTTATTAAATTTTAAGCAAACTTCTCTTTCTCTCTACCTATACTATTGAAATTATTTTCAACTGACCATGAAATATCGCTACGACCTCTGTATTGTGGTTATTTGTAATTGACGTATCGTATCGTTTGTAGATTTACTCAGATTTCAAGAAATTGATCCGCGACCTTCACCGGTAAAGCACTGATAACGCCTGTACAAGCGTTGAAACGTCCCACTGCACCCGCGTTCTACGGAAAAAAATATTTTTTCTCCGACTGCTGAATCAACATTCCAGTATTTTTCATGGAGGTACGAGTCGCTTTTCACCGTGACGGCGTGCTCAGTATTCTAATTTTTGATTCTGGACAGCGAACGAGGCGCATATTTTTTATACAGCGCGTAATTATCATAGCGGTCGTGCAAGGATGCTGAGAATAATATTTTACAAAAAATATTAGGATTTATGCAAGCTCGATCGCGCACGTCTATCATTTTATCTTGTATGTTGAATAAGGCAAAGTCAGTTTTTCACAGATGCTGAAGAGATTTTCATTGACTAATTATTTTATTAAATTTTAAATTTATTTTACTAAATTCTTATCGCATCTCTGATCTCTCTCAAAAATCTTTAAACGATTATTCATCTCACTGGACTATTCCCATATATTTTATCAGAATATTATGCTACTTCATTAAACTCGGGCAGAACTTACGTGTGACTGTGTCTTTTAAGTAAATTTTCCAAAGCACGCGTGGCGGATGTCAACTTGAAGTAGAGTTGACTTTAATTTTACATATAACTGTATACGTCTGTCTTCCTCTCTGTGGAATTATTATTGAAAAGAGATAAAAGAGAATTAATTAAACTACGGTAAAAATTGATGAAATCGCTCTTTTAACGATATGACTAACGCAGAAAAAGGGCGGAATCTCGTCTAAATTGAACTCTTGCTTAGAACAAATTTATGGCGTTGGCTAATTGCACGCGCGACGATGGTAACGACGGTTCCCGTTCGTTTCTAATAAATCTCATATTTTATCCGTCGTTTCGAACCTTATCGAATCATAGGTATGCGGTTGAACGTCAAACCAATCGCGGTTATCGGTCGATGAAATCGTCATGAAGTTCGTTTCGATGTTCGGCGTATTTGCGGTGCCGGGCGCGAGGACGACGCAGAGCAAATTTTATTTCGGGCCTTCGTCGATTCGATGCTTCAGTAGTTGAAAAATTTCGTCGGACCTTCCATCGGGCACAGTTCGCGATATTTCGCTGTACGCCAGCCGGCATATTTTCTCTAACTTGTAATACGACTATTCGCACATATACACATACATATAGATACGGGGAATAGTCAAACTAAACTTTGAAATAATTCGATTGATCTGCATTAAAATGCTGTTCTACACGTTGGCGCTTTGTGATGCATAATGAAGTGTTGTTTTCATGTACGGGAGAAGAACGGGGATGTTTTTGCAAAAATTACGTGATTTAATTAAAAATATCGATCGGGCTATTACGATGACAGTTGAACAGCCCGTTTCTATCGTACAAAATGTGTCGTTTTAACGTTTTACATGTTAATTTTGCATTCTCTTATTCTCATTATTCGAGAGCGAGGTACGATGTAATTACATGCGTTTAGCTTCAGAGTCCGCAAAAGTGCTTGTACGATCGGTTTTCTGTCAAGATCGTCGGACATCCGCGGAATCACTTAACTTCCAGCGAGCCCGATATCTTTTTCCGCGCGTAAAATGTGTTAATAAATTCGCGATCTGAAACAACGAAACGCGTCTTTCGTAAAAACCGCAACTGTCGCGAGCTGTATTTTCATTTATCGTGAATAATTTAAATTGCGCGGAGAAACAGTCCAATTAATTGCAATCAATCGAAATAGAAACGTAATATGGAACGCGCAATTCGTGTTTCTGCGACTCTTTTCCTCCCTCCTTCTCCCTTTCCCTCTCTCTCTCTCTCTCTCTTGCTCTCTTTATGCATCTCTCTTTTTTTTTGTCGGCAATCGAAAGTGCGATCCACTTTCCATTTCTGATCGCGGATAAAACGAAGGAACGCTCGCTAATCGCCGGAGGTCATCCATGCTCTTTCTCGGACTTTAGATTTCCGCAGGATTTCCGTCGATTACTTTTTTATTCTCCTCTGTAAGTAAAACGGGAAATCCCCTTCTTACACGATTAAAACGTTAGTTTTACAGCGAAGGGAGCTCAAGTCGCAAAGTCGGGCACAAAGTGAATTACACGATATCCCACGCCTGGGAATTACATCAAAACGACGGTGCTCAGAACGAAAGAACGTCACACGAAGAAATGTACCTGCCGGTCAACTTCTCTTGGCACGATAGAAATCGAAAGCGCAATTTTGCGAGCGAAAGATATATAAATGTTCCAGCAATAATTACTAACAATAAAATCACGTGGAGTATTCAACGCAGCTGAAAACGGAAAGTGATCGGAAACAAATACGAAACTAATAATGAATGTAAAATTGACAGATATTTATTTAAACATTTAAATCGGCCGAGATAAATGTAAACGGGCGACGGACCGCGCGCAAATTATAACGCGGATGCGAAGGTTAAAGTTCGTAGTTACCAACAAAATAATTACGTTAAATATAATTTTCGCTACGATAACCTGAAAATGGGCCACTATCAGACAAAATTACGTTCCGCGTCATCGGTTCGTAATTAACTTCGAAATTTAACCTTTATTACTTCATTATTACTTAGAGATTTATACTTCTTTTCCATCAGAATCACGTATTTGATCCGATTACCATTTTTCACGATGCATTTATGAAACGTTCGTTTGTCGCGAGCTAAAAAAAAAGAGGCTATTATTATTCGATCCACCATTTGTGATAGTCGTTGAATATTTGTTAATCGATACATGTAAGTTGACGCGCTTCAAATTGTCGGTGGAACTTACGAAAGCAAACGAAAAGAGGGAATTGAAAAATTAATAACGACAGTACCGCGATTATATTTTATTGCTGCGGTTATTGATATAGTATAAATCCACATAAAACCCAACAATCAAACGAGATCCTGATATGCAGAGCTTGATATTATAAAAACATATGTTCGCCCAACAAAATGGAGATATTTATAAATATGTATAAATATGTATTATATATGTATAAATATATTAAACGTGATGTGATGTGCATACGACACGACAGAAAATATATCCTTGTTGAGAAACGATAAATAAGATATGAAAAAAGAGTCCAAACAGCGCTAATTGTTAATGAAAAAAATGAGGGAACAATGTGGCTTCTTCTTCCGCGTCTTTTTGCTCAATCGATTTTCGCGAAATAAAGAATATAGGGACATTATTCTTCTTGGAACGTTGAAACGTAGATCGCCGTCCGTGATAAACACGAAGCGAGAGACATGTTTTGCCTCGAATAAAAATGGAGGAAAGTGCGAGTGCGCATGAATCGATGCCCGCGAGACGAAAGGGAGACCTTGCCCTCGCCGTCGGTTGAAGTCACCGAATTTTTATGGCGGTCTTAGCTCACACAGCGCCGTCGCATAGCTAAATCTATTCTTAATATTCCGTGAAAAACTCACTAAAAATATCCTGCAATAATCCTTTCTCGATACAAACGTCTCACGTACGTATTTTTCGTGTAAAACGACAACGTTAAAATTTCAACGTTGATTGACAAAGATATAATCGTCTCAGACAAAAAAAAAGGACAACTGTTTCTAATTGTAAATTAGCAACATTTATTATTTCTTATCAGAATTTCTTATCAGGAAATCTTGCCAAATACGCGACAAGTAAAGCAAATATCTTTGAAGAAAGATATTTCTAATAATTATAGATAATTTTGTGGATTTCTATCAACAAATAGTAAGATAATGCACGTATGTGCAACGTGATTGTGAAATAGTTAAAAATATCTCCATTAATAAATGCTGAATGAGAAAACAAAATATATTTTCGTCACGCAGCGCGCCATTCGCTTTCCGTCGGACATTTCACGGGCGTAAAAATGGAGGCCGCCCATGCAACATCTTTGATACTCTATCGCTTGGATTATTATTTATACTGAAAAATTTTTAGATTCCAAACTATATTAAAATATACTTTAGAATGCCTTTTTTATTATTGGTTAAAAATATAGTTCTAAGTAGAAAAATGCAGTAATTCTGTGTGATTCTTTTTCATTAACTATTTTTTTTTATTAAATTACTGATATTTCTTGCGTAATCTCAAACCATTCTCACACTTGCATCAAGTTTAAATAAAAGTAAGAAAATGTTTTTGCGTATCGCATCGTTTGATGCAAAATTTGACGGAAACAAAAGATTTTTTATATTTTATATTTAGAATTAGCTTTAATGTTAGTATGAGCATACATTACTTTTAATTATGTTATAACTAAGTTGTATTTTGAGCAATCATCAATAGAATTCACGTATTACGGATTTGAAAAGAATAACAATTGTATTAGAGGTTCTTATCAAGCATTCAATGAAATATACAATATAAAAAAATTATGTAAAAGAAAACTGGGAAATATTATAAAATTACAATTATCTTAATACATGAAGAAAATTATTTTATAACTTTTAAAACGACAATGTTCTGTGGAATCATGTTGAAACGAAACATTCTTTTGCCGACGGTAACGTTCTCGCAAGACAACGATCATAACTTGAAAACTAGTTCAATTCACATGTACATCCTAAAATATATGTCACGTATCGTTTATGCAAACTGTATGGAAACTAAAAAAAAATAAATTTTGTCAATAGTTTTTACGCTTATTATTCTTTCTCGCGTGCTCGCGAAACCGTCAGCTTGCCGTCGGAACGCGTATCTGCATATATTTTTCATTGTTTAAGATAAAAATCTGATAAAATAGTCATTGGGCTAGCAATTTGGCATTAATTATTACTTCTATGTAACATATACATTAGTTTACTATAAATTGATAATCAATTATATTAATTATACGCACAAATCCAACTTAATTTCGCGATTTTATTAAGAAAAAAATGATCTGTTAATGAAATATATAATTAAAAGAAAAATATGCCATATAAAATTCCCTATAGAAAAACATTTAAAAGCCGATATAATAAAAAATAATTCTTTTAAAGCTCTCATAATATCTGTTCTTTCATATGATGTATAATTTCTTTGGACTCCCAAATAATAATCTGAAATAAACTCTTAGAATTCAATAATATTAATAAATGTACTGTACTGTTATATAAAACAAAAAATTAAATAAACTTTCTCACAAGTTATAATCAATATTAACTTCCAAGCCAAGTTAATGAAACTATACTCCGAATGCAACATGGAAAACATACGTAATAAGTAATAACGAGTTATCGCATCAATTCAGTTTACAATTTCCAATCAAGAGTTGTTATTAAAACTGTTGGTGTTATTTATTAATAAGATATTTACAAGCTCGGGAGGAGATATTAGTAATTTCTTAAGCAGACAGCGCGAAATTGAGACAGAGGAATAATAATGAATTGTTGATCGCACGAAGATTTTCCATGAGGCATAGACGTTAATTAAGTGCACCATTGGTGCTGCTTGACAGATTTTTGCTTATTAACCGCCCATCGCAGGCGCGGGTATTGAATTTCATTTATTTTTTATACCGCGCCGGCTGTCAATAGCTTCCTCTTCCAATTTTTCTACCGTTTGATTAATCTGCCTGGTTGCACACACACGCGTCGTCTGTCTATCCGGTTCCGCGAAACGAAATTTGGGAAAATTTAACTCGGCCTCAAAATGTTTAGTCATCCTGGTTGGTAAATATAGAACGTAACAGAAATGTGACGTAAGTAGCAAAATAGATATATGAATACTAAGTGCACCGGTATAACTTTATAAAAAATTTTATTTCATGTTTTGCACGTAAAAATAGTATCGAATGATTGGTTTGAGAAAAAAGCATATTGACAGTAGCGACATAAGTGACGAGATAAATTTTGATGGAAAATAGATTGCCATTGGATCAAAAGTACTCAATCAGATATGGTAAATAAACTTCTAATGATCGAGCGATATATGTATACATATTTAAGTTAATAGACATGATGTTTCGAATTCGCAAGTGAAAATTACTTATCTTATTTATATCGGTTTTTTTTTTATTTATTCGCAAGCAATATCCGAAATCAGAAATAGTTGGATCGTTGGAACAAAATATACAGTACTATAAGACTTCGCGTGTCATTCGCATTAATTGCCATTTGTTATTGAAAACACAATTTAAATTTTTTGTAAGAAAATACGGTCGTGCAATTGATAAAAGCTTGTTCCATGAGGTTAACCGTTTCAAAGGTAACAACCGACCGGCACAAAAACAATGTGGACAAATAAACACGATGGGGAATATTTTCATTGAGTTTTTCGGAGAATTTATGTTTACATCAATCCAAGATTGCGCAGATATCGATATAGAAAAAAATTTTGCGTCAGAACGACGATACGGATGGATAGTCTATTTGATATCAAGTGAGAGTGGAATCGGAAATGTGGAGATCGATGAGCGAGACAGAGGGTCAACTTAAATACAGTTGCTTCGTTAATAATCGGTAATCGATGTTCATTAAATTATTTCTGTAAAATTCACAACGCGGTAAATTGCGCATTAACGCGTTGCGTTTATAATGACGCTCGGTGAAAAATATTGATTTTTCATTAATGCCGGCCGATTTGTAAATCAGTGTATCAATTAAAAGGCGAAAGTGAACGCTATTATAAAAATGGGTGAAACCCGTTTTATCGTTTAATTTCGACACAATCTTCGTGAATTTATGAAATCATGCCTGAAGTCTCTCCCTGCGATAGGGCACATATGCATACGAAAATTATGATCTTGATACAAAAGTTAATGAACATATTAGCAATAAAGTATCTGCTGCATTAAGCTGTGCTGAATTATCGCCGCACAATTGCTAATATTTCTTCTTCCCGAATAATCAATTGCCGTTCTCAATAAAGAGACCCGCGATATATGTGCGCGGGCTCTGTTTAAATTTCTATACATTCTCTCTTCCTGCCGCGATATCACGATACTCGAGCGAAATCTCAAAAAACAAATTTTGTCTATATAAATTTGTAGCTATATATTTTTGTAGTTTGCTGTTAGAAAACGGCAGTCAAGCCGTGAAGCTTGAAATCCACTAAAAATATCCGATAATGTTACTTTTCCGCAGAATTGGCTCGCGATATGACGGCCTTTATGTAAACCAATGCGATATCGTGTTGATCTCCTTCTAAAAAGCCTATTTGCAAACTTTTCATCGGCATTTCGTTTGATCCGTTCAATCTAGCCGCGCTATGTATAATGAAATCCGATTCTACGTCAAATGAACGAGCATAGCCACGGCAAACTGCACCTGACCGATGCACTAGTCGCGAGCGATACGTTGGCGATGCTCTGCGCGATGTGTATGTAGATAAATGCAAACGTGAATCGCTAGGTTTTCTCGCGGCTTATTTATGGACCAATCTATGACAATTCAGACTCTCTTCTCATCACATCAAAATTTTTATGACGATAATAGTGAATAGAAATGCAAAAGGTGATAACAATAATATGAGAAAGCAATAACAGTTTATAAGAATAAATTGAATAAAACTTCAGATTCCGGAGACAGATATAAAAATTAAATGTACGTATCGTATTATAAATAAGCTTGGTTGGACTATTTGGATGTAACATTTATATTATCGTAAAAAGAGCCGTTTTTATCGACATGAAGATACAATTAATGTCTCGATATGGAGAGGATACGAAAAAAAGCGCTTGCGATATGCAACAGAAAAGAAACAAACGTGGGGAAAAGGATAATAATCAAAGTTGATACCACTGCGATAGCAACGATATTGGAATGCAAATTATTGACGTGTGCATTTCGGAAACCTGATTCGCAAACTTTTCTCGGATGTTGCGTTTTATCCAATCGATCTACCCTCACCGATGTTTAATGAAATACCGATTTGTGCAGAATGGAAGACCACAATCTTCCAGTGGAATAATACCGATTTTTGTTCAAGAGTAATATAATGCATAAAAGTTTTATCATCGATGGAGATGTCAGCAGATATTAATGGTAATCAGATCTTTATATTAATACACTTAACACAATTCTCACTTCAATTAAATTCCTTAAATTATTCTGCAGCAAAGAATTACTTACATTTTATAGTTCTTAAAAAATAACATTGAAATTATTGCTAAGACTTAAAATTTGATTTCCATTACTTAAATAAAGATCATGATTAACTGCTGGTATCTGCGACACATTGAAGCTCAATCAGAATAAATCTCAGCAATGTCAATGAAAATCATTACGCGTTACTTTCTACGTGGAACTCTTTCAGTAGCCACGCTGAGAAGAGGGAAGTCAGGGTTTCGGGTATCAGAGACCGACCAAAAATTCTTCAAAGATGAAATTCAACCGCAGCCGAGCGATATCGCCGGTCGCTTTCTCATCAGCGTGATGTCGCTTATCGTCGACGGACCTAGTGTATATAATGTAATAGACGCAAGGACATAGAGGTAACCACCGACGATACAGTCGGCATAATATTTCAAAGTGCCTAACCAGAACGGGCGGGGACAATGGCGGGCAGCCATCTTTCGCGAGGTTCGCATCAACGACGGGCACCGACGCTGCCCTATCAGCGAGGCCGTACAACGCAGAGAAACACGAGGAAAAGAGGGTTGCCGAGGGTTGGCCTGAGGTTGAGGGATCGTTTAGCATTCGTCGTCGTTTTCGTTTCTGTAGGGGTGCGTTCCTCTGGCTCTGTCTCCGACCTGCTCGTACCGCATCGCTCTCTCGCTCTCCGTTTATCCCTTACACCCTCCCCCGCGACCCCGTTCGCCGTTCGAAAAAGCAAGTCTCCGCAAACAAAGGGCCACAAGCGCGCCCAGGCAGCCCTGGCCTGGATAAGCGGGCCGATCGCGCGATTATAAACGGGAGGGCTAATGCTTATTATGCGCCACCGCACGCGCGTGGCTTCAGCAGCAGCATTCGACGCCCTCCTGGGAAACGAATCCTCTCGGAGGATCGTGCGGCCGGCGATATCGAGCGGCCTCCTCAAGGATTAGGCTGTGACTACGCTTTTTTGTCCGCTTGTCGCTTTCGTTGCCGTGGCGTCCGCCTGTTTGGAAGTCGGCAAAGAAGCGCCGGGGAGGATCAGCGCGAATCGAAAATCCACATGGTCCCCTACGCGTGCGGTTTTAATATGCGCTCGAGTGTTTTCGAACACATTCTCATCAGAGAAAACCGTGGAGAGACCATCGTGCACAAAGGCTGCCGAATAGTATTGCGGTCACCATATTCCTAGTCATTGCAAAATTGCAATTGTGTCGACGGTATAATTTAATTTCCTAGGTAAAAGCTGATACTACGAATTTTACGAATTTAACACTTTAACATGTATCTGCAGATAATTAGTATTCAATAATTACATGTTCTGTAGTACATATTTTGTACTTGTGATTGAGCTATTTAGAAATGAGTTAGATTTCTCGTTAGATTGTCGTGTAAGCTTTAATTCTATTCGAAAAAAAAGAAAATCAATAAGAAAAAATAAATTATTAAAAAAAACGATGAATAATTTATATTCCAGGTATAATTAAAGGTCTTTCACTTATCATATTTGATGCGCGCGTCATATTTGTTCTGTCATCTTTCATTTTCCCTATCGAAATCACATCTGATCTGGTTCGTTATCGGAAACAATGCATCTTGATAATTGGCCGATCAAGTCACGACGAAATATAATACTTATTATGCACCATATCAGAGGCTTCACGATAGAAACTCTCTTGCTAACAAATCCTGGAAGGCAGCCGAGCATCCCTGCTGTCGAACTCTTCGACCCGCCTACGATGTATCTGCACCTGGGTTTGGATCGACCCGCGTATGATTGGTGAATTCTGGTTACGAACAATGGCCGGGATTAAATTCAATCCGTTACACGTGCGACGCCCGTTACTGGGTTAGATCGATCCGGAATTTTTCGAAATTGTTTGGCATTAGGTCCTTCCGCGCTTTCCGAGATTTCGCTCGCAGCGATAGGATTTGCCGGATCTGTTTAAAATTTTACGTAATACTTTCAACTTAGTTGCGCATAGCGGCACCGAAATTTACGAAACGCACATACACACAGCTCGCCCGCATATACAAAACATAAACAAGAAACCGAAAGAGAAAAAGTTAAATAAACCGCACTCGCACGTGACTCGATCGATCGGGGATGACGTTTGATTACTCTTTTTAAGTTCGAGCATAATTGTAATGCATAATATACGCGCACTTATCGGTAATAAATCTTTTTTAATTCGTAGAAGATAATAAAGGTATAAATATAAGAATCGATAATACGATGATCTTGTAATATTTTAAAATTTAAAAATGAAATAAATGAATTTGCTGCAAGGATAATGCATCTACTCAGAAAAATGTTTGCATAATGAATGCGGTTATCGCACCACCGCCGCTCGGTATCCTTTTTCACTACTTACTATATCGTGGAAATATATCCGATGAATAATATCTACGACGCAGTTGCCGTTTTCGAATTAGCTTGAGCTTCCAGCAGCCTCCGGCGTTTATTGGATATGTATAATCGTAGTATCGCAGCTACAAGTAACAAGCCGATTTCATTTGTTTCGTTACACATGTACACATTAATATGTCTATCAATGAACCGCAAGCGGATAGAAATACCGGAAAATTTATTCCCGATATTGTTTCGCGCGCACAATCGAAGTATGTGCATTACAAATATTGATTTGGGGTTAACGCAAATTCACACCGACGTAAAACAGTTTTCATTGGCTTATATGGCAATAAATAAAATAGAAAACCGACGCGACGTCCATAATAATCGTGTATCCCAGCAAGTTATTAAAGCCACAAAGATCTCCCATGAATAAGAATGTTTTACTTTAAAGTTGAATTGATAAGCAATAATATAGCGTTTGGTCCCGTCTTATAAATCATACTATCATACCAAGGACGAAACATTCTGATACTATCGACCAAACCAAAGTACTGTCCAGTAATAGTATCGATGTTAGTGCGAGGGATTGACTTCATTCATTTCGGTGTTCATGCACCGATAGTAATGTACTTGCCGATCGATAGCCTAATGAAGACAAAGGTCTCTTCTATGATCTCTCACAGTTCTCTCATGTTCTATGGTTCCAGACATCGGAATTGCGAAATTGTTAGCAATTAAGTTGATTATTGTTATATTTGTTAGAACACACGTACAGAATTTTCTATGCGGCATAATGCGAGATACAGTCATTACTCTCGTATGATATTTTTATAAAATAAAGCTAGAAAGTATTTTATATTTTAAGCTGTTACTTTCGATAACACAAATACATAAAGAATTTCGTATATAATGCAAAATAAATTTAATGTAATGCAAAATTATTCGCATTATATATCATAAAGTTCTAAAGTTAATATTGTCCTTCAAAGAATGAATTTTGTTGTTGCTAAAAGTTTGATAGTAATTTGATAAAATTAGTAAAAAGTACATCTTCATCGACGCAGTTTCTATCCGACGGCGCGTGATCTCTCGACGCTCGCCATTTTGTCGAGGGTTGCTGGCGAGAAGAAAGCGAATCCATAAAAATGTTATTACATGTATGAGTGGCATCGAAATCAATGTTACATAAAAGTACGCATCTTTTTATATTTGCATGCTTTGAAGCTCAAACAAGAGCGCGACAATTCTATTAGTAATTCACGAAGCGCGCATTGAAAATGGGTAAATTTTTTAACGAGCAAATCTCGAAGAAATTGTGAGAATAAAAATGTAATTCTTTCGCGAATATTTCCTTTTTGACTGATTATTGACGAATGCAGACAAACGTAATAACAATGAGTCGAATGAAAGTAACTTTATTCAGTCATATTCCTTTACGGTTCGAATAATTTATTTTAAACGTCAGAATTTTAATCAATGTCGCACTTGAAATAACATAGGCAAACACTGAACAAGGAAAATGGACGTCCTTTTACACCTCATTTACATTTAAACAACTCTTTAAAATTCGTGTACACGCTGCGTTTGAATTAGAAAGTGAACACATTGTGTCGCAATTATTGTTAAGAGCGTTAAATGCAAATAGAGTATCATTTAACGGCAGTAGTACACAGAACAGTTGTAAAATTCTTGAAAAATTGTTAATCGCCAATTCTCGTCATGTTCAATCGCGCGCCATTTGCAAATAGCATTATTGCATTATCGTTTTTATCATCCGACAAATAAACGGATTTTTCGGCCAACTTTTTTCGACTCGTGTCTCTTCCAATTATTTGTAAGCATATTATGACATTCCAATTACCAAAACTTTAATCATTGTAACATATAAGAAAAACATGTAACACGTGAAAGTCAGATGTAATCGTATGTAAACGGAAACTTGCAATTAAAAACTATATTTATGCGAGAAAATTCACCCCCCTATATATAAAACGATAAATTTTCATTTCTTGAAACGAGCGTCACAACCGCGACAATAAAAATACCTCTTAATCCTGGACAGGAAAGTAATAATAACGTTCGCATCGCTAATAATAGGCCGTAACATCTAATGACGATATTTGTCGCAAATTAGAAATAATCACCGATTGTAAGAACAATTTACAGCCGACAGAATCCCATACAGCGCGGAGCCAACAAGCAGTTGTTATCAATAACATTTCTGCAGAGCCGTAATATCCCGGGAAAGTAATTAGAGTAAATTCAGGGGCTCCTGGCGACCCTTCCAGCCGCACAAAATGGCGGCGGGAACCGCCCTTGCGAAAAAAATTAGGCCTCCTTCCGCCGCGCAGTAAAATTTACATGAAAAAAAGGAACGCCCCGCGCCCGGCATTCGGGAAACGGAGTTTCGACAATGCGGCTATTTTTATGGATAAATCGAAGGGGTCCGCGTACGTAGCTAGGAAATGCCCGTAATTTATGTCACTGGAAAACGCAGAAAGAGTCATAAAAAAAATATCTCGCTGCCGGTAATAAGGCGACGCCAAAATGCGATCAATACCATGATATTCATTATAACACCGTTATTAAATCCACCCTTGCGATTCGTCCAAGGACATTCAGACGATTGTCAATGATGAGCATCGAATTATACATATATTGCATTTCTGAGAAAGTACGTAGACTTAATTATTTTTAGAAATCAATATAAAATCTCCGAGTTATATGGAAATATATTACGTTACTTGTTCGTTTCACGAAATTATTATAGAATCAGGAGGACTCTGAGACCATATATTTGGACATTAAACAATGCACGTTTATGTAACTCGATATAATGACGTGCATTATTTTAATCATAGTATAACATAGAAATTTTAAACATATATGCGGCTCTCGGCAAATGTGATCATTTTCATCAAGAGTGCGATATTCTTTTCGCGCCCTTGATTTTATATATATATAGAATATCGATTAATATACATAAGCAGCTCTGAGATGATTTCTTACTCGCGGCACATCGAACGTTAATATCCAGTATGTGATATATGCCGATTAATACTCGTGTTAAATAAAATTATATTATATACAATAAATTATATAAATATGTATAATTTTTTATAATAAAATGTACACGGTTTTTTATTAATATAATGTACAAGATTTTTCCAACGTACTCTCTGAGAACCACTGATCTCTATCGACATGCGTACAGTTGTGTATGTAAAAACCACACGGAAGCTGTACCACCGCGATGAAAAATTCTTCCGCATCTACAATGGTTTTTCGTACTGACACATACAGATCGTGAAGAATAAGCACGCGTGGAGGAGCATCCTAATTGATTCCCAGAAAATCCAATTCGCGCCTTCATACCCGGGTAACGGGTGGATCCCTCATCAAACCGGAGATGACGGAGGAAGGTGACCGGGGGTATCGCGGCGATATTTTTTTCACCCTCGTAAATATTCCCTTCAACCGGCCATATTAGCAAGCGGTACGTTCTTGGCAAGGAGCCGCTGCTACTGACAGGACATTCATATTAGCAAACGACCACACGTCGTCCATTCTTTCTCTTCCTCTGTCTCCGCGTCTCCTCTCCTCATCCCGTCTCATCTCGCGTTCACCGTGGAAACCGTACCGACCCTCCTAACTACCGTCCTCGAGAGAATCCGAGAAGTGGGAGCTGCTGATTGGTAATCGTTAATTACTCCGAGGCAACTTCCTCTCGAGGAGCTCCCGTTCCAACGGTTTTTAAAATACTAGGCATTCTACCACATAGATGGAAGGTGTCAACCGCGATAGAAAGTGAGATCGGAAAAAAAAATCTTTGACGGCGCGACACGTATCGGGATACAGTTTATGAAATCGAAGCTATCCTATGTACACGTACCACTTAAAATTAACGGACTCTATGCTGAAATTTTACTCTGTTATTTATTTCACTGATGATAAACGATAGTGAAAATACAAACAAAAGATTAAAGAAATTACAATTGTCTTTTATACACATTACTTTAGTAATATTTATATAAACAATTAATTGTACTCTCTCCTTCGAAGAGTGTCGGAAAATTTGATCCCCCGAAAACCTAATATCAAATAATAATTATTTTTCTTTCTGATAATAATTATTTTCATACTACGTCACCAGAGATGACGAAGAAAAAAAAGTTGAAAAATAGAATATCTCGAAATTGGAGCGTCGAGATTACGGTGGGGACGGCGCGCCGAGCCGTTCGCCAAAGGAGAGGGCGATACGTTCTCCATTATTACTTTCGCGGATGCCGGCAGCGATAAATCATCACGGTACATTGCTCGATAGAATTTCCCATAATTCCTGAAATATATTCCTGGAGAGGGCTACCGCTAAGGCCATATCGCACATACAGGCGCGCACACGTACGCACATACGTACACACAGTGATGGTAACTCCCGGGCGCCCTCTCCCTCATAAGATCCCGGAGGCAGCGGGACAGGAGGACAGTAGGAGGCTGCAGGACATTAAGGGTAACAAATGAGGCCGCGCGCAGTCCTCCCGCAGGACCCTCTTCCGACTGAGGTGGCGGGAATGAAAATAAGTGTACCCCGCTTCTCGCCCAGGCGCCTTTTTTCATCATTTCCTCCTCCCCTGCCCCCGGACGCACCTTCCTTTCGGCCCTGCGATGTCCGCCAGGAGGTTTTCAGGTAGACCCGCGTTTCGTTTCCCCGGGATTCTCTCGTTTTAAACGACCCCCCCGCGACTTCATCCCCCGGAAAACGCCTTCCGAGATTTACGCGCGCGTACAGCCGTGTCCTCGTAACGGCGCGCAACTCTTGGCGACCGTTACCGATGGGCATAAGCGAGGGGTGGTTCACGATTATCGCCGGTACCAGCCGTTACCGGCCGCTACAATGCCGCGGCGGGTACGGTGCCAGGGGCAAATGCGGAAATATTCAGCAGTTACCGGGGATTAAGGAATGCGTTAATTGCGAAATACTGGCCGCGCGCCGCCGCCGCCGCCGCCGCCTCCGCCTCTTCGTTGCACGAAACGGAAATGTAACTTCCTCCGCGTTCGCATATTCACATGTTGCGCAACTTCTGCCGCCCCGGCTGACATTTTTTCGCATTTCGTTTCTTTTTTTTTTTTATTTTTTAGCGTACCGTGCTTTATTAAAACTTCTCATTTATTTTTCAAGCGACTTCCGCCGCCCGGGTGATGCGCCTCGCAAATGAGGAGCCCGGCTGTCTTGAACTGGCAGGCTATGACGCAAATTAAGAAGTTAATAAAAATGTTTGTGATTGTTAAACGATCCGATCAGTTATTTCGACATGGGCAAAAAGAATGTTGTATCCCATCAAGCGACTTTCACGTGCGAACGATAAATCGAATAAAACAAAAATTATACGAGTATGCATGTGGCAAAAAGAATCGGGTCGAATATATATGTATATACGTGTATACGTATGCGCGCGCGCGCAATGTGCACGGATGAAGTGACGCGATTGACACTACGTCCGAACGACCGAGATGCGCCAATATTGGTACGCGGGCGTCCTGGTGGAAGGACGCCACAGGTTGATGCCGAGGCATCGCTCTTTATCGGTCGGAAGATTTGATGAAACGGACACGACGTGACGCGCTGTAACGGGATTTTTTATCACCCAATGTACCGGACCGTGCTCTTTAAGGTCCGTATATATTTTTTTTTATCGATGCACTACAAAGTAGCGCAAATATTATTACTTGAAAAAATTCATAAAATCACAGTTGGAGTTTTCGTAAATAATAATCGATCTCTGAGCAAGAATAAAAGCCGCGCGTAGCTTTTAGATACTGCCACATATTCAGTAATGATTCTTTTAATTAATTAAACTAATTTAATTATAGCTTGTTAAATTAACTTTTGATAATTTGATTGATATTAAAATTTTTTAATTTCGGAAACATTTTCTATTTTTAAGAATATTGAAAATAGGCAATCCCTGTTCAGATTAATTTAGAAATTCTATCTAATAAATTAACATAATTAATTTATAATAAATAACATAATTAATAATTAAAAATTAATTTTCAATTAAAAAAAATAAGTTATTGGAAAGACTGCAAGGTGGATTTCTACAAAGAACAAAGAAAATGAAAGTAGTTAATCGATAAATTAACGGATCAATTAATTAGCGGAAACAATCTCCAAATACTATCGAGAAGAGACGGATGTATCATGATTTAATTAAATCGGAAAAAAAATCCTCAAACTGAAATTATTCTACTTTGATAGATTTCAAAAAATAAATTCTCCAGTGTGTTAATCGATCAAGTATAAGACATAAGATGGATGAACGAAGAAAGGTGGAACGTAGCTTGGAATAATCAATTGAAGTGATAGTCGATAAATCGGTCGAGTGAATTGAAAGGGAATTGGGAGGGGAATGTTAGCAAAAATAAACTATCGCCGATTATCCAGTCCCGTCTGTAAATGCCACCCTTTTTGCGCGGCATAGGAATTTCACGCACACGCTCTCGTATCCCCCGCGGGGCCGTACCGCGCTCGTGCAACGCTCGTCCCTCGCCTACCCAAAACAAATTCGCGGCCATTTTTCTGTTCCGTGCCCCGCATATATATCCTGGCGTTTCTCCTTCCGCGGAGGCGCGTGTTCCGCGCCGCGAAAAAGGCGCTGGGAGGCGACAGTCGGTTGGTCAGTCCGCTTTCTGGACGTCGGACCGAGGCTGGTTAACGGGATGAGGCGAGAGATGGGACGAGACTGGGAAGAGGGCGGCGGGAAGTTAGTGGGTGGCCGGGCAATGGGGGGTGTGAGTTCGTGGACGCCGCGCGGCGGCACAGTCGGTTCCAGGGTTCGCTGGCAATTTTTTCTCCTCGAGTTTAGCAAGGGAAATGACCTACGATATATTTCTAAGGGGTTTTTGCTGGTTGGTAAGCGGGTGAGACGCCGTTATCCACCCACAGGAGAGGCCACCGCATGCCCCCTTCTGGCCCCCTCCCACCGGGGGTTACCGGACAATTTGCATTTCTCAACCATTAATCTAACCTTCGTCCAGCTCTTTTTGCCGGTGAGACCGACTGCTCCTCCATCTCGCATGTCCCACCTTCCTCGTCCTCATCCTCTCCGAATCCTGCGACCGCGAGTCACTTTCTAGCCACCGCGTTTCCACTCCGTAAACTCGACAGAATGCCTTCGGTGATTAAGAATCCGCTAGGCGCGCGAAGAACATTGAATGCATAACGCGTGTCAGAAAAGACGACCGTTCTTCCATCCTTTCCCCGTTTCGATTGTACAACATTGAAATTAATAGATATTCCAGCTGTTGTGATGTATTCGCGAATTGAAGATCATCGACGATAACTACACTGACGCTAAATATGGGATACATGGCGGGCCACAATGTGCGCTATACTAATAAAAGATAAACGCAGCGCTCGTCACTATCGTTCAATTGTGACTCAATCGACTCGTGAGGAAGGGAAGGTATATATTTCTATCTGTGGAGGTAACGAATTTCCACGCGTAATTATCCAGCCGTCGAAACGAAGGGAAATATTTTGACAATGTTCCAATCTATCGCAAATAACGCCATCGAATCGTAACATTTCTCGCGGAATTGTAAAGTAGTTCAACCGCCGCGTAGCGCCGACGCTTTTAAAACATTTCACCGATGTAACGCAGCGCCGTAACATTTCATCGCGCGAATTATCCATGAAAATATTCAGTCTTTTGCCGTGAACCGTTAAATGGAATCCCAGATTTTAATAGTTGCCGTCGCGGGGCCGCACTGGCCGTGCCGCGGGGGGAGTGGAGAAGGTGGAAACGGCGGACGGGGGGAGGGAAGGGGGGCGCGCAACGAAAACGGAAGGATAGAATTTCCTATCTGCGATATGAGACCGCGGGCGGCGAGGGCAGTGATGAGGGCTAGGAGGGCGGATGCGGACGGGGGCGAGGGCGAGGGACGCGATCCCGACTGTGCGATGGTAACGCGGCGCGGCGATGGCCATGGCGGACGGGAATCCGCGGGACGCGGGCTCGGATATCATTTTTCAGCAGTTTTACCTCGCAAGCACGTCCCAGGTATAAATGAGCTTACTATCTCCGAGCAACTCTTCCCCCACCGCGACGAGCGAGCGAGTGAGTGAGTGAGCGAGCGAACAAGCGACCGACCGACCGGACGGCCGGACGACCGCGCCGCGCCGCGCGGCGACCCTTTTCCACCGATCTATGGTGGGTGCGGCCGAAGCGTTCGGACATCCGCGAGAAAGCAAAACGAGGGGGACATCCGGCGAAATGAAGCTACCTTGGCGGTAGCACGAGGCGAGAATACGCGCGATGTATGCGCGGGGATTTCCTGGCGATTCCCAAGACCCAAGATGAGAGTGCGCGTTCTACATATCCATGCACATACTCTCGTATATCGGCGTTTCTACGATCTCTTCCCGATGGCGATCGCTCGCGATCATCTCGCAGAGACGTACATTCGACAGCGCTCGCGAGAACGTCACGGGGATGCTGTTTTTATTGCACGTTGGAGCTAACGCGTTTCCACTTTTTCTTTACACGGAGCAAGGCAAGGAAGGACGCGTATTTGATGAAGATGACCGAACAAAAACGTGAACTCGCAATCGTTAGAACGGCGGATGAATCTCGTGTCTGGCGGACGTAGCGCGGGTAAAGGGACATTGTAAATTCAGACACGGTACTGCAAACTCCCGCTACGCACGTACGCATTCATGCACGTATGCACGCGTGCACGTCCGTTCTTTCGCGGACAGATGAAAAAGACGGGAAATGAGATGTGCTTCGAGCTTGTAGCCCTCTCGCAGAGATGACTAGTAATTTGTTAAAGGATTGACGTCTCGGAAATTGGATATTAAACGAATTCTTTTTTTCTCCTGCGCGATTCGTTCTTTCTCCTCCCCTCTCCCCCCCCCCTCTTCCCCGATTCCAAACGTCCTGTAGATCGCCACTTTATATTTCCAGCCAGTTATCGATTCCGAAAAGGACATCGACGATTAGCGTCACTTTGCAATCGATTAAGTCTATCTTTTATCCGAGAGAATCCCACGATAATTATCATGCGAATTAATTATTATACCTGAATGCACCGAACGCATTTGGGGGTTTAGTATCAAAATACCATCGCAATGTTTACGCTTATCTATATAATATTGGTTGATGGACATGTTGTTTCATTTTACGAAATTTATATAATCGCTGTGCAAATTAATATTCCATAAAGTTTAAATTTGTTATTAGATGTACAGTATTTAAGGAATGTTTCGAGATAAATGCGGAGTTTAATTCGCATTTGATGAATAAATAAATAAATATATATATGTATGTATATATATATGACGCACATTGTGCCCCACATGTACCTACATACTTTAATAAAGGCAAATCTCATGCAATTCCTATCTCTTTCGTAAAACGAGCTATTCTTCTGAGCAAATGTCTTCCTCCCCGGAGAGTTTCGATTTCGATTTCGGCCGTCAAACGCGCCGCACGATTTATTACTAGTATACAACTAACGCGAGCTTGTCGCGTCCGGTAGTGATTAGCGACGCTATTGGTTAATCTGTCGGCGATTATGTCGAATTCATCGGTGCAACGTGCGGAATTCGCTCGACTTCCGATTTAATTATTGCTATTTACCATTTCGAATTCATGATGGAACGTTGCTACCGATCGAATCATTGCCCTTCCACTACAAACGCGGAGCTCACGATTGGAATAAAATTATGCGCCGGATTTTAGTCATCTTACAAAATTATCACCAGTAGAAAAATCTCATTGTATAAATACAATGTTAATTATAAATTTCTAATAACTTTGAACAAAAAAAATAATAAATGATGTTGACATAGCTAGTTGATTATTTGGAAAAAAATTAATCTTACTGTAATTTTTAAAATTATATAATATATTTGTACGAAACGTTTGATACGTAATATGTCGGCATTCCGTGACATTATTAGAGTGACAATCCACTTTCTTCTCATGAATGATCACGAACGGGCTGATCGAAGAACGGCGCGATAATTCGAAAAGGTGAACAGACGAGAGAAAAAAAAGCGGGAGGCCGTGAGGTCTATGTAAAATGCATCGAGCGACTAGAAGAATCCTTCGTATGCCGTGTCCTTTCCCCGTGGGGGACCTTCGTTCTCCAAAATGGCGTGCCGCGCGATACGCCCGACCCTTCTCTCTACGTCGTCGCACATGGGTGGAGGCTAATTTATTCATTCGTTCCTTTTTACCCGGCGGTAACACGTACCGTACTTTCAGGGCACCCTTTGTAAAAAGGGTGGCTGGGCGGACGCTTACGGCGCATAGCAACGTGCTCCGTATTTACGTTGCCCGATTTCCCGCCTTCCCACTCCCCTTCCCGCCACCCCCCAACCGCCGCACACGCCGTTACTACTTTTCCATCCCCCTTCAAACTCACTCGTTCCCCCCTTCCGACGTTCCGTCCGGCCATCCCGGTCTCCCGCGTGGAATCCCACCCTTACGTGGTCCCTTTCAACGAACCCTTTTTGTAAGGAGACTGATTTTTCAACGCCCTCGCTGACGCAGGGGTGATGGGCGGGTGGTACGGACGGTTGGATGTCCGGGGATGTTTCGCCTCTCGGAGATGGAGCGACAACTACTTATTAACCCCGGCAATGTGGCCTACCTTTGTAGGTGAATGCCTACTTCGGGCGCGCACGTGGTCGTGCTGGATACCGGCCGGATCACGCCGTATTGGTTCGCCCTCGTGACGAGGCCCGCGCGTCACTGCGTTCGATCAGCGCGTGTCAATACGCGCACGCGTTCTCCGCGGTTCGGGACACGTGCGCGCCGCGATCGGCTGCCGCCGTCAAGGTATGCCATCATCGCGGATGCCCATCGTTCCGGTTTCCCGCAATGAATGTCTTGGGATCGCTCGCAACGAGACCGTCAATGTTTACCGTCGACATGACTGCATACAAATCGACTTCTCTGTATACATTATATGGACCAAATTTGCAATTATTTTAATAGATACGAAACATCCGTAACTGTGTGAAATGAATTTTAAATCATTTCTTTTTTAAATATTTTAAATCATGTTATACATTTTAAAGTTACTAATTGTGATTTGAAAAGAGATTGCAAATTGCTAATTGAAATTATCAATGCAATCAAATCTTGATATTATTTATGTATAAAATAAATACGATAGATCATTCTCGTCTATCTATAATATTGTGATATTGTAATATTGTAATGATTTTAATTTTACAGAAAAAGAACAACGTACATTCATTACTGTGTAGCATCTTTCAATAATATAATGTCTCTGAGGATTTAAATAAACGTACAGACACAAGTTATAAGTATGCATGTAAAAATATCAATAAAAAATTTGTATACGAACATACGTAGGCATTAAATAATTATCAAATGCAACCTGAGCTCTTTACATCATTGTTGATATTCACACACATACACACAGGCTCTAGATATAGACCGTATAAATAATCATAGAAAAGGATTATTCCGAGAGAATGTAAAAAACAATAGTTAGCTACCAGCTGAAATTCTATCGGAATAACATATATCAGCCGGTGCGCTTGTAATGCGATATAAATGTGGCTCCTCGTCATGTATAGTATGGGATGTACTATTGTACACGATGTCTCTCATATAAATCGCGCCGGTCGCATTTCGAGAATTGCTAAACAGGTACGCGCGACACAAGTTGCCCTTAACGAAGAAAAGGACGAAGGTTCTGTCTGCGTTACCAGCTGCGCGATCACCTCGCGTCTACACCTCCTTCCCCCTCCTCCATCGTGTGTCAAACAGCCCCCGGCCATTCCCCCCGTTTTCCTCCGTTTGCTGCATTTTCTCTCCCTTTCGCGGAAGTAATAGAGTCGTCGATTGCAGTGCTGCAAAAGGAAAAGTGAACGAAGATAGAGACAGGGGAGGGAGGGGGCCGAGGGTGAGCGCTGGTGTTCGTCGCCTCCGCGTCGAGAAAAATTCCCACCACCGGAAATCGACCCTCGCGTCCCGCAACGGAGAGACGAAGAGTCGGAGACCCCTCGACGCTTATCGTCGCGCTTGAGGATCTCCCCCTCTTTATTGCTCTTGTCCTTGCCGTCCCTTTTCGCGGCGCGCCCTTCCACACGGTTGTTCTTCGAGCACGAAGAGCAGGAGAAAGCAAAAGAGCGATCGCCGGAACGAGGACGGAAAAGGGACAAGCGCGAACGAAGCTGAACGAGCGCGATGGAAGGGCACGGCGAAAGAGGGACAGCGAGAGGGTAGTAAAATGGTGAAGGAGAGAAAGCGTGTCGGAAAGAGGGATGAACGGGGGCAGAAGAGAGAAAGAGGACGGCAGTTCCGGCGTCGGCCGAGCAGAGGGAGCTAGCATTTGAAAAAAATTGGCGGGGAATGATGGCGCCGTCGCCCTCGACGAGTGGAGCAGAGGGCCTGAGGCGGCGGTGGCGGCGGCGGCGGCGTCGGCGGCGGCGGGGAAACCGCCTGGCATCCTCCCCGTTCTTCTTTCCTCTCGCACACGTACACGCAGGCCGCAATGTTACACCGGCGTGCCGGGTCCTCCGAAAGCCCAGCTGGGCTTCACGCACACGTGCCGAGAACACCGCGCTCGCGCGGCCGGGGCGGTGCTTTTGCGCAAAGTTTTCAACGAATAAGGCGCCGAGACGCCGACGCGTTGCCACGCCTACGCTACCTTTCCAGGCACGCACGACCGGAATTTTCCCTCTTTCTCGCGTAATCAATGAGAGACGCAAGCCTGGGCCACCGTCAGTCGGCGGCGGCAGCGGCGGCGGTGGTAGCAAGCAAAACCCGTCGACGACGATGCCGCCGCCGCCGCCGCCACCGCCACCGCCGCCACCACCGCCGCCGCCGCCGCCACCGCCTCCGCCGCCGCCGCTGCCGCACGTCGGTATTATACTGGGTTACGTACTCGGAGATATACCAACTCAGAAAACCATACGAACTCATACATCGGACATCATACTCTCTTGCTCGCTCACCAATTCTATCCTTAGACGCAGCTTCATCCCTATTCATATTAGCGTACAGATACGTAACCCTAATGACGTATAATGAGTTGACTCAATTCCAAAAACCTGCGAGGAAACTCGTGTCTTATCTAGATACCGTCATACATCTTATATCAATATCACATATATTAAGATTTCCTCGCGATATTACAAGGGCGATCAATTCAAGGATGTCGGTCGGAAGGTCTGATTGAAAGTATGCAACTAGCAAGTGGTACCTTGCCAGCTCGCACACACAGGAGGATACTTCTTTCACGTACGTGGACGAAAGCTACACACACGTGGCGAGCGAAGCGACGAGCTCTATGTGCGAACGCACACGAAAGTGCCGATGGATGACCAAGCGGCTTACTCGACACGAATGCGCGCGTGACACGGGACGAAGGGAGAGAAGCAAACGACTGGAGGAAGGAAGAGGATGGGGAATTCGTATGAGGGGGACTTTGAAGATAGAACGAACGGGCTCTACTTTCCCCCTGGGACGTCGGAATATCAAAGTTCGGCTCGCGTAAGCCGCAGAAACATGCGGGCTGATTCTCATGGACCACCGTTCTGGTGCCATCGAAGATTAAATCGATCCTACCGCGACCGTCATATTTTTATCACGATAATTTAATTGCCCCCATCGATAGATTTCGATTATGTCCTCATTTGATAATCTCCGCTTGTATCCGTGTTCGGTAAACTTTTCTTTCTTTTTATGTTTCGTTTTTTTAAGAGTATTGTTTACGTTTTTATTTTACCGCACTCGTGTCTCGATATCGAAATAAATACTGCGAAATTTTTACACGTAGGAACGCATATAAAATTTTTGTAATATTACATATATAAACATATGTATATAATAGTAAATAAAAAAAAACTATTATATATGTATATATGTATATAATAATAAAACCTAAAAAAATGAAGAAGTTGCTGATTGATTTTCTGAGTGTAATCATTTCGGATGTATAAATAATTATTATAATAAAAATTAATAAATTATAGAACTTATTTAACAAACTTATTTAACGAATTCTGTACTAGACTCCACAAATTAAAAATGCCTATTATACATTTTTTAAAACATAATTATTACCCTAATTTTAATGAATATTATTTTTATTCTAAAAGAGAAGAGAAAATTTTTATTCTAAAAATTTATCGTTTTTTTATTATTTTCTATTCTTCTTTATTTTCTACTATTTTTATATGAAACATAGTATAATCAATTCGAATTTATAAGTAATTATTATAATGAAAACTAAAATTATGGAGCTTATTTTATAAACTTATTTAAAACCAGTTTTAGACTAAAGCAATCACACAAATTAAAAATAAATATAATTCATTTAAGTTATAATTATTACCCAAATTTTAATGAATATTATTCTAAGAAAATTTTTCTAAAATCTATTTGCTATTATTTTCTACTCTGTTCTATTATTGTCTACTATTTTCATATGAAACGGAGTTTAACACGAAATAATTTTGTTTACTGTTACTTTCTCATAAAGAACTAATCTGTGAATGGTAAAACAACACATGAATAATAGAATTCATGAAAATTTGTAACACGATATTTCAAGAATATAACACGACTATGAATATCATCAGTCAAAAGAATATCTAATTAACGATTTAGAATTTTATTCATGCAAAAAGTAGAATATCTCGAAACATTGAAATGTCGAGAAACGTATACGCGATTGACAGCTGTGTCTGATTCGGTTACGAAAACGTAGAAAACAGAAAGACAAATAGAATATAACGTCTAAAAAGAAAATTTGCTAAAAGTATCGTGTTTGCGGTATTAAAGCCGGGTGGAGGAGCATTTAATGCCAATGCCAATTAAAAGTCCGATACTCGTCGTCGACACGCCCTGCCGTTTACAGAACTCTCGAATTCGCCTACTTCAAAACTGACGAGATCATTTTTCTCGCAGCTCCATGTTATTCGAGAATAAATTCGTTTCCAAATAAAACATTTTTCCTCGTCTAATAAAAATCGTAGTAGCGAGGTATTAATGCACAGATACGCAACTAAATGCGACGATAAGAAAAAGAGGAAATGGACACAAATGTGTATATATATGTTAGATTGATTTTTACAATTTAGATTACTATTTTAAGAAGCAGTTAAACTTAGGCAAGTATAAAAATTAATTTTACTTTCAAATAGGATACTGATAAAAAATTATCTTACAGCGAATATTTGTAAAAGATAATTTTGTTTACTTTCAAAATTATATATTTAATACCTTTTTATTTCATTTTGTTATATAATTAATCACGCTTTTATATATATATTTATACACACACACATACACACATGATCTTAATTTAAACAATCACAAGACGCGTAATTTCAAAATCACATCCTGTTCAAATTTTTAATAATCACCTATCGAGACCACGAAGATATTCTTACCTTCACGAGACTGCCGTATTTTTGTATCGGTTTTGGGGAGTTAATTAAAAAAAAAAAAAAAAAAAAAAAGACGGATCCACGCATATATTTGTCACACGTACAAAGGAGAGTCCTAGGTGTATCCCGCGAAACTCTACCGCCAATCAATATTTTCGTAGGATTCAACGGGTGTCCTGTTTGTACGACGTCAGTTTACCGACGCGCTCGCTTCAGGATGTATGAGTTTGCCGAATTAGCGTGCTGTTTAATCAGGCGCGAGGATTGTGTCCTTCCAATGCTCGCGTCATGCTGCGGAAATATCGGGAACCAATGACGCTCGGCCGGGGTCCCCACATCCACGAGACGCGTGATTTTTCGATGATTCCCGGCGGAATCCGCGCACTCACCCCGCCCCCGCACACGTGGCCCTCGGGCTAAATAAAAATACAAAAAATAGAGCGGCGCTTCGCGCGATGACCGATCTGGGAAGTGCAGTTCGGTGTCGACCGCGCCGACATCGAGGAAATTGACCGGCGTTTGCTACACGCAGCCGCGCACTCGAAACGCTGGGGAAAAAAAAAAGAGTTTTGGAGCTCGCGACAAACGCGGGCAGCCGAACACGCGCGAAAGTAAAATGATCTTTATAAATGGGTCGATTAAAACGATCGTGGTGTAAGCTACATCTGCAGCGAAAATGCATGCGTTTTGTTACCAAAAATATTCCATCTATATCTTTCTCGTGTCTGTTAGAAAGCAAACGCTTATTCCGCAAATGTCCCGCAAAAATAATTCCATGATGAATAAATTGATTAAAACCAATTTGAATATGTTCGAAAATATAAAAATCAATTTGTGGCTTGTATAATAAATTTTTTAGAGCAAACAGAACCAAGTTTAAAACGCAGATTCAAACACTTTATTTATTTAAAGAATTAGTAAGCGTTAAATTCTACGAGATATTAGCGCTTAGCGAAAAAAAAAATATATATATATACATATATTTATATGTATATTACTGTACAACAATATCCCATCGAAACTTTTCTCCTTGAAAAAATTCATCTCAATTATGGAATAGAACAATTAAAAAATAAATGGAAACAATTTCCAGATCGTGTTGATTTTAGTTAGTTGACACTCGGGCCGGCACGACAGGCACGCGAAGAATTGTCACCGCGGAGAAATCGACTATGGGAATGTGCGAGCGCGCGAACCGTCATCCGTAAATCGATATGATTTATTCTCGCGGATAGAGAGCGACGATTGTCTGCGAAACGCAACGCGGAACGAAGCCGTCGAACGACAACATTTTCCCGGTGACGAGCGAGCAATAAGCCGGATGAAGCGAACGCACCCATTTCCTCCGGCCGATGCACTTCCTTCCGGATCCTTACGGCTCTTTTTGGCCTTCCTTTTTTTCCCCTCTCGGCGTAATACCCGACGTCATCGTCGTCGCTGTCGTCGTCGCGGTTGAATCTCATAATCGCGCGCGGCGGACGAATTTCGCCACGACAATGACGGCTCGATGCTGCGGCTAGCCGGCGGTTTCTGGCAAATCTGCGAAAAAACCGCACGTCGGCCGTGAATTCGGCCGGGCCGAAGATTTTCGGGCGATTAATCGGCATGCGGTTTCCGCCGAAACGAGAGCGATAACAGGTTGACCGTTGCAGGAAAAAAGAGGAAAGAGCGGGCCGCGAGCGCTCGGTGTTTTGACCGTTCTTGTTTCCCCCGACACCCGATATTTTTGCGGCGTTGCAGGAGCCGCGTGAGAAATTAACCGCGGCTGGCGAAGGTCACGGCAATTGAACGTATAAATTCCGATAAATTGGTGCTCCCCGATAAATCAAGTTTTCCGATGTGACCGCGACAAATCGCCGAATTTCATCCCTTACCGACTCGCTGCTGCGCGGCAGAAAGCTCTCTTACCGGCGTTTGTAAGGGGATGCAACGAATTCGGGGTGGACGCGAAAGGGTCGCTGCTGTCGGCGAAAGGAGTTTAAAAAAAGTTTCGTTAACTTTTTCATATATGTAATAATTTTCATATACATAATGATTGTATTAAATGTATAGAAAGAATGATAGCAATCAAAAATTAAAAGTTGCACAAAGTGCTCTTAGTTAAGTCATTCATTAAGATAAATAATCAATCATTAATAATAATTAACAAATATTAATTAAATACAAAATTATCATATAAAATTTAATACGAAATTATTAATAGAATTTTTTGTTTAGATTTCTAAATGTATGAGCAAACTCCAAGACAATATTTTCTTCCCAACGAATTAGGGAAAAACAAGATAGATGTTAAGTTTTATTATATTCCATAATCAAATTGTCAAACAAACATAACGAAACAGATGTATTTTTCTTAGCATCAATTTAGCAAACATGCATCATGATTTTTCTCTAATAGCAATGATTGATAAAAAATGTGGATCAAAGCCATAGATCGTAATTATCTTTGTCGCCATTTAAATTAGCGTGCGGAGGATATCTGAAAAGAGTGCTAATGCAACTTTGTAGCAACGGCACGGCGGTGCCGCCACCGCACACGAGCCGCATCCATCCGACGCCGGGCGCGTATTATATCCGGCGGCGAAGCGGATAACGCGCAAATATATTCGAAAAGCCGGACCGATACAAAAAGGAAGCAGAAAGAAATGGGAGAAGTTCCTCCACTGACCCAGTGCACGCGTGGCGCGTGCGCGCACCCTCGGTCGCGGCGTATTTACACGCCGCGGTGACAAGCGCCGACGATACATCCGCCCATTTTTTTCCCCCATAAACGCGTATCGAAGCGATCCGAACACGGGCGTCCCCCGCGCAGCGAGAGCGATGAGCGCGAGAAGGACGACCTGGGGGGGTGCACACGTACGCACACGCACGGTTGTATGATGTACGTCCCGCATACCAGACACACCAGACGATACATAAACGTCGGGCGAAAAAGCATTGGTCGGAGAAAGAAAACGTCGGGGTGAACGGAAAAGAAGCGAAATGGAAAGAGAGAAAAGAAGAGAAGAGGAGAGAAAAATAGAGAGCGGTTCCGAAGCGGATAGAGACAGAGACGGAGCGTTGGAAAGGGTGGCGGACGTGAGCGAGAAGAATGCGAAGATGCACGCGGCGGCGCGGGGCGGCGAGGGAGCGAGCTGGCGGATTCGATGAGGACCGAGCGAGCGAGCGAGCGAGCCGCGAGAGGGTGGTTATATACCGCGGCGGAAAGAGAGGCAACTCGAAAGAGGAACAGTGACGCGAGAAGAGCGGAGGACGTGCCGATACCAACGGAAACGNGAGACGAGAGGAGGGACGAGCGACGAGCGACGAGCGCGAGAGGAGACCGAGAGAGTACGAGCACAGGGCGGACGTGAGCGAGCGAGCGAGAGGGAAATGGGGGGATGAAAAAGAGAGAAGGTACGCGAGGAAAGAGAGGCGGAACGATATCGAGAGGGAGCGAAAGAGAGAGGCCGCGCGCGAGGGTGAAAGCGGGAGGACGAGAGAGAGAAGGCGCGCGTCGGCGTGGCCGGCGGAGGGAGCGAGACGGCCGCATATGTGTTCTGAAACAAACGTTCGATCAGAGTGCCGATTGTTGCCAATCATACGTTGCCGCGGCGTACCCCTCTGTGCCCGTGGCTGGTCCGCGGATTCAGTTCCGCGTTTTTACGCGGCGCGGCAACCAGGGCCCGTCCGCCGCGCGCGGCTATCCGCGAAAACCGCGCGCTAAATGTGTCGCGAGCCGTGGTCGACGACCGTGCGGCGTGTCTCCGACTTAACCCTCGCCCCTCGAGAGGGTCGTCGGGGCCGTGAGATCGCGGCGAGAAGGGTGCGGTACAAGGCACTGCACCGCGGGCCTTTTCGTCGCGGTGTAACCTGCGTATCGATATGGAATGGGCGGCGTGCGTTGCGTGGCCGCGTACGTGCGTGTGCTTTCTGCGGAAAATGTCGGCGCTGGCGGTGGCATTCGATGATTGATGACGACGGCGGCGGACTATACGGCGGATGGCCGTATGTGCGTGTGCGTGTGCGTGTGCGCAAACGAGTGTGCATACTTCTCATCCGCGGCTGGCTAAGCGCGCGTACGTGCTTGTGTGTGTGTGTGTGTATGTGTGCGCGCGCGAGAGAGAGAGAGAGAGAGAGAGAGAGAGGCCGTCGTGCGTGTATGTGCATGCGTGCGCTCTCGTGCGCGCACGGGAATGTGTGAGTGCGCGCGCGAGAGGGCATGATGATTTCGGAAAACACGGCGGCCCGTGCCGACCAATGGCAGCGCGTCTACTCGCCGGCCGGGCGACGGCGATACGCGATGACGAAGAGAGAGGGAGAGAGACGGGAAGAAGGGAGAGAATGACCGGGAGGGATGACGGAAGTGGAGGAGAACGGACGGGGTCCGCGACGAGTAATAATGAATGTTTGTTGCCGCCGGCTAAGCCTTCATTTTCGCTGCTTCAACCCGCGGATGAAGCTCCTCGCGCGTCGCCTTCCAACCCTCTTGTTCACGATCGCGCCCCGATTCGCCCGGTTTCCTCGTCTCAAACGCGAGCAGACGCGCAAAGACGGCAGGGGGTTAGTCCGCTATAAATAAGAGAACCGGTTTCATTCCGGTGAGCTCCAGATTTCGAGACTATAGAACGGAAATGATCCCTACGACTATTCTTCGCGATAACTACGCGACGAGCGTAACACGCATTTTCCTATCTATTTTATTTCAGTTATTGAAAATTGAAAAAAATTTGCAAAAGATTATGCTTTCGTTTTCTATTTCGTTATCGAGTTTTTTATTAATGTGATTTTCATTAATGCGATCATGCCATTGTGCAAAAATGTCATTGTCAACATTTCTAAATATCTAATACTATCAGTATAGAGTATAATCTCGTCTCTGACGAAATTGAAAATAGGAATCGTGAAATATGGTCAATCGCAAACGAAAAATGTATATTCCTGAAAACGATATAAACAGAGTCTTCTACTGACTGAAGTAGAAAATTAAACTATAAGGTATTTAACTTATCTCTTTCTGTAAATTGAATATTTTTCAATATTTTATTTTTTCGCTTTCAATTATTTAAAAGTCTAAAAAAATAAGAAAAATAAAATACCTAATCATATCTTAATATTCGTTAAGAGATCGCTGCTCCCTGCAAAAAAATTAAGCAAGCAAGCAACATAGAAAATAACTCTAATATAAAAGCGCGTATCTTCTTGGGGAAAGTTAAAATGATTAAGTCAACGCTGGAGCGAAAAACGGCGCACGCGCGTAAGGAAAGGGATTCCAACTTTCTCGAGGGCGCGAAAAAAGGCGCGCGGAATTAGCGGGACTTTCTCCGCTTCTTTCTTTCACGATTTTCAAAACACGATGGAAACGGGAGGGAGATAGTAACGGCAGGGTGCAAGTTAAACATTGCGCAACCCGATAGTACTCTAAGAGCGCGAGAGCGCGAGAGGGATGTTCGCAGAACGAGAACGAACGCGGGAGAAGCGAAGGTGAGACAAGGACGTTGAGGCGGACGGGAGAAGGAGGGAGAAAATGAGAGCGGGAAAGGGATGGGACGGAAAGATGGAAAGAGAGAGCGGGATGGATGGTGGGGACGAGTGCTTTTCACGACGTTGGTACAGCTCGTAGGCGATAGTGCGGAGGGCAGCTCTGGGCGCGCACGCGCTTTTTCGAAAAATCAATAAAACGAAAAGCTTACCTAATGCTATGTTACTACGGGGGTAGACTCCGCCTTCATCTACTAGCTATAGATACGGTCCGATCGCCGCCTAGATACTACCGCGACCCGACCAGATGACCATCTGGATCGTAGATGAATGCGGGGCTGTGCGCGCGAGCGCGCACAGGACGCATCATTTCCATACTTAACTGGTACACGCGCGACAAAGTTCATTTCGCGCCGATCAAGGAAAAAAAAATGTCACCCACCCCATTCCCCCGCGTATGTCACGGTGGCGAATTTTCCGCGTGTGCGTTCGACCACAATCCCAAACAAAGTTTAGGCTGATTATTTAATTTCTCGTGTCAGGGAAAGGGATACTTTTTGCTACCTGATCGTACAAATATTTTTGCCTAAACTATACAAGTGTCCAATTACATTTGTCAATTACTCTTAAGCAATTATTGTTTGCAGATATTGAACTTGTTAATTTTTCATAATATCCAACATTGTTTGTAGTCGTTTGTAATCGTAGTAAACAAAAAAAAAGTTGTATATTTAAAATAACCTCATACTTTTTTTTTCCAAGTACCACGTTGCATTGTTTTTCGCAGATTTGACGAAAATAAATGCGTTTAAATGCGTTCCATATTTTACTATATAGTCATGTGTTGCATAAATAATCCGATGCGCTAGCGATTAATGGTTTATACGACGAGGTTAACATTCGCCGATATTAAATGATATATCTTGGTATCGTCATAATTCCCTTAGGACATTGGAATCTCATATGTGCACATTAACGAGGTATTTCGTGCACGTTCGTGCTGTTCGCACAAAAGGTATATAAATGCCGCAAGATATGAATAGTTGACTAGCCGGAAGCTAGTACAAATAATCTATTTTGCCGACAATCTTAACAATTTTGGAAAAATCTTAATTCTTGTATTTAGTAGAAGCCTAAAGATTATAATTTTTAAAAACAGAAAAAGAAATTTTTAAACAAACTGCAATAGCTAAAAAAAATTCAAAGTACGTACAAGAATAAATAATAAAAATTATATTAGAATAAAGATTAATTGGAAGCGTAGTATTTCTTGTCAGAAGAGGATGCGGACGAGAGGTATTAGATCAGATTTCTAATTATAAACCGATAAACAAAACCGTAAATGGAACGCATGAAGCGATCGCCGGGTGACCAATTAACAAGCTTCGCGGCTTCCAAGGAGCCGCGATATAAAACGACAAGAAAGAAGACTACAGACCCCACGATATCCAACAAGCTCCTGTAAAATAGGGGCTTGCGAATGCGGCGAGCCATGATTAGATTGTGGCTTGTGCTCCAGGCGTCCGACTAGGTTCAGCACGTTAGCGAATTCGGTCCGTTGAGTGTTGACAAGTCCGCATCCTCCTCTCCCGGTGCCTTTAGCGCCGGCCGTGTAACTCTAACGAGCTTAGGGCGCGTTGGCTCTCTGCTCGAGTGCATTATCTGAAACCGCGAGGTGTTCTTGGCCAGAGTGGATGCGTTTCCGGTGCCACGGCGTGCGCGAATGGCATACCCGTTACGTTGTCAACGGTCAGGTATCGAAAGCGGATCGATTCGTGAGAAAATTCCGCCGAAAGCGTTTTCTCGTCTTGTTCCTTACAAAAATATTTTTTCCTTTATTTTTCAACATATTAATACTCGATGTAATTAAAATTATTTTTCTACCAATTTTATTAATTTTCAAAAATTATCATAATTGTACGTATTGTTAGTTATTTGTATATTGTATATAATGTTATTTAGTTAAATCAATCATTTTTTATCCGTAAAATTGAATAATTTCACATCTATGAATGACTACAAATCGTTAATTAAAAAGATTTAAAGATGATAGATTTAATATAATATCATAAACACTAGGATTATAATATTCTCTTTTTCAAAAAATTATGAAAAATAGAAATTTTGATACTATTTAGTTTCAGTAATTAAATAATATTAATATCTGTAATTTAATAGATTTTAATTTGTAGTTTATAGTTATTATATTCTGTAAATTTTAATTTGTAGTTTATAGTTATTACATTCTGTAGTATAATAGTTATTATATTCTGTAGTTTAATAGTTATATTTTAATTTAAAAAAATTTATTCGCAAAATTCTATTTGTTTATATCTATTTGATTATATGTCTAGCACTTATCTTTGTTATTACTTTGTTCCCGTCTATATTTCTATTGTCATTTCTTGTACATGTATTGTCATTTCTTTATAACAGCTAGAGATAGCGCAATCGTCATTCCTTTATATGTCTCCCTTTCTCTTTTTTTTATCTGCGAATGGATATTTCTGCCTTGTGTCGACAGTGGCGAAATTATATAAACGGGAATTCTTCCCATGGTTCAAATCGAGCCGCGGTAATGTCGTTACTTTTTACTATCTTCGTAGCCAATAAACATAACCGTTTTCATAACTGCCAACCTGGAATAGTCGTCTCCGCGAGAACAAATCGAAAAATATATCTAACGATTGCTGCACAAGGCCGAGGAAAATTAGCCACTGGTGAAAATTTTTTAATTAATAGATATAAAGCGGGAGATATACACGTTATGCGCATACATGTGTATCTATTGAACCAGTAATTTACTTATATGCTTATATGTGTATATAAAAATACTCCTAGAAGAGTACGATTTCTTTTTACGATTTACTATAGTAATATTACAATAAATTTTTAGATCAGAAAAATAGAACGTTCAATATATAATTTTTTTTGATAATATCATTATTTATGATAATATCTGTTTGTCTACAAGATCAAGCGTCGAACTTCTTAGCTTCGTCATATCGACTTTAGAATGCTTAAATAATTCACGAAAATGTATGATTATGCGTGCGAACGTGGCCGGGCAGACGAGAACCTCGGCTAAGTATCGCGGCAGAAAACCCCGAAAACCCGGTCATTAATTGTCTTAGACGTTTAAGCGGTGTAAACACTGGAGGTCGCGAAAGGGAAAGCCCCTGGGTAAAAGCTTTAGCAAAAGTATGAGCGCCGTTAGCGCAAGTTTTTCCGCGTAACGACGCCGCGGTCCGTCGGCAGTTTTCACAATTTTGCGGAGACTGTACCGCGGGGGTAACCCTTCAAGTATAAACCACCCCCTACGGTAACCATGGCAACACGGACGTGGTATTCCTACCCGGCAACTCGCCCCGTCCTACCTCCTCCTCTTCCTACGTCCTTCTACCCCCCACCCCCTACTCCGACCCCATGCCTCTCGCTCTCCACCACCGATACCCGAGCCTCCACCCTAAAAACAAGAGTGTAGTTGCCGGATCACGTGGTTCCGCCGCTCTCAAGGGGTGGGAGGTCGAAGGGAAGTGAGGATAGAGCCAGAATAGGATAGAAGGGGTAGTTCCTAATTGCACCGGGTGGGTGAGACACTAGAGGGGCTCCAGAATTGATGCTGGAATTTTGAGGCTAGGTTAACTCGCTCTCGCTCCCTCTTTCCCTCACAACCGCTTCTTCCCTCTCCCTGCCTCTTTCTCTCTCTTCGTTCACTCACTCTCCATCGTTCACTTGTTCTCCTCCTCTCTTCTTCCCTGCTGCGAGCACCTATCTCTCGCTGGTCGCTCTCCCTCGAGTGAGTCCAGAGAAGCTAGTAGGGGTTGGTCCCCTAGACTGAAAAATGCTGCGGTATACCGGCCGGACATGGGGGTCCTTTTCGAAATCCTCCCGAAACTGTAATGAGAAACTCACTCGCCGATTTTCAACGGACCGGGCTCTCGGCCCACTGAGAATCGCCGAAATGACCACGGCGGTCCGCTCGTAATTCTATTTGCCACGTACCGTACTTAACTTGCAAGCTCTTCGCTTTTTTTCCCATAACTTAGATTGAACCGGCTGATATTTAAATGACTGCGACCCTCCCATCCGCAACACGAAGCGTTCAACAGGAAGTTTTCGTATATCATCAATTCTCTCACAAAAAACTCTCCTTCTACTATAATAAAATAAATATTGTACCATCTCTGAACATCTTTAACAATAAAGAAATTAATATATTATTGAATTGAATATTTAGAGCAATAAAAGAAATTTTCAAGAATTTTTTCGTATACTTCTTTTCTCAACCTTTCATCCTTCTTTTTTCCCGCCAAAAATACAAAGAATGATAAGCAAGATTTTTTACACTTTTCCATTTTTTTTTATTTAAAAATTTTTAAATTTTTTTTTACATTAGAAACCCTCAGAGATTCCTGGGCTCCGCCCTGAAAGTCGAGAGCGAACGAGTCCCTCTTGGGCTGCCCGGCCAACGAAGAGGATAGTTTGCATACGTGGTGCAGCGGAGAGGGTGGCAGCCGGACACAGCCCTCCGATCAATGAAGGCGAAGCGCGCGCAGCCCCTCCGGTTTTTTGAAAATCTGCCCGCCAACCTGGTACCTTGTTTATCCCCTCCGCAGTGTCTACATCTGAACCACATACCAAGATGGGGAAACGTAGCGACGCCGTGAATACACCATTTTGCTGTCAACTTGTTCGATTTACCTAGCATCGCCATTTTGCCCGAAGAAGTTGCTTTTAACGACAAAAATTGTCGACAGCGATGCACCAAGATGTGAAAAACGATACGATCGATATCTTACTATCTTATACAAACATTCCGCTTATGCGAGCGTAAAAAATCGCTTTCTTTAAAAAATGAATTCAACCGTGGAATTTCCGCGCGCAAAAAGTGTTGCACAGAACCGCCCTCTCGCTTTTTACACGTGGGATCTCCACGCGGAAGGGCTATAAAAAAACAAAAAAGATTCTTCGTTCTAAAGAGGAAACTGCTGCCATCTGCTGGCATTTTTTGTACAAGTCATTCTTCACCCCTCAATCCTTGCGTGCATTCGTCGAGCAAAAGCACGTATGAGTTCATCAACCCCCTGTAGGATGGCGCCACTAAGCAAATTCCATTTTAAAAAATTATTTGCATTATTTTTTTAATTTTTCATCATTTAAATTAATAACCTTGCCTTTTAAAAAATAATATATAAATATAAAACAACATATCAGTATAATTTGATGCGATATTAAACCATAATATTAAATTGTAGTATTGCTCTAAAATCATTGATTATCGAATTATTTTTGTCCTCAATGAAACTTACAGGGAAACTTTAAACTTGCTCTAAAATTATTGACTATCGAATTAATCGCAATACAAAATATATATAGTAAAGTCTAGTAATAAAATTTGATGTAATTAGACAAACTATTTCATTTAATCAGTAACAATTGATAAGATATGTATTTATCTTAAGAAAGCAAATTATTTTATCATTTTAATATTATCTGGTATTCAATGTTATTTTATTTACAAAATTTTTTGTAACTGTTTTATATTATTCATAAAACTTCAGACAGTTTAACTATTGGATATGATATATCGATTTCTTCATTGATATCAATTAAATTAATCTCTATTTGACGTGCGCAACCTTCTTGTTCTACATACCTATTGCGTGCGAACTCTTGATTAAACATCATTAGATAAACCCAGTTTCAATACATATTATGATTGAAATTTACTAAATATCGAATACTAATATTCATAGAATAAAAGTTATCTTTTTTATAAAGTAATTTATACACATACGTATACAAACATAGTGATATTATATCATTATATTTTGAAAATTATACTATTGAAAAATATAAGAAAATCTACCTTCAAAATTATATTCTTTAATTATCAATATAACAAATTAAAAACTAGTATTTAGTGCAAATATCGCTAAATATAGTTACTTCAATATGTTAAGCAACTTTAACGTGACTGTAATTTTTGAATATCGAATTTGTTACTTTTAATTTTAATCACTATGTTACATAGCGATAGTTGTATAACAGATCTTTATGAAAATTGTAAATATTCTGTCAGCAAAGAAGAAACGAACATCTTTCATGATTACAACGTGGATCACAATCTCGAAACCCAGCTGATGGAAGGTCGAGGATCGGTGCATATGCACGACACTCGTTTCCCGTTCGTAGTTCCTATAGTTGCGTTCTTGTCCGGGTTTCGAGAGGACGCGGTAGTCGGTGCGATAATAAATTATTCGAGATAGATGATGTTGCCACGCCACAACGGGTCTGGGCTTGCTCTCTGCTCCTGCAGTGTTCTGCAACCGGGTATTTATGCCGAGTCTGGCCGCCATGCTTCATACCACCGGGATAGCAACCCCCCTGAGTTATGTCGACCGCGTTGGTCTTGATAGATTTTACAATTTACGATCGCCGCGTACACGCGTCGCCGAAATATCAAGCTGTCGCGAACTTCTCCGGCGACGACTTCGCGTTTTCGGCGATTGTGCCTTTCACCGTCGAGACAAAGTGCACTGTGCACTTTGACATCATCGGACTACATGACGATATTCGTCTAACTTTGCGGCGGTTATTGTTGCTCATGTACGAAGTCTCATGATCTTTCAGATCTGATTACATTGTATAACAATATACATTTAAAAATGTTAGCAAATGTATAAAATTGTGGAATATACTAATTATAATAAACCAATATATTAAAAAAAATATTTCATTTCTTCCATCATTAATTTGAGAATTAAGCATTTGTCACTCATCGTAATTATGCATGTTGAATTTCGCATCATTTGTCGAAAATAAGTCACGTGCAATGAAAGTTGGACTAATCTTTTAAATTTCAAAATAATCGCGAATTGCTGGACTGAAATTTGAAACGAGTTTTAAAACGAGCTGTAGACTGGTATCCGAGGAGCGCTCATCATCAAGCGGAGAGAACGGGTTAGTTTTATGGTCCTACAAAGATAAACCTCTGGCTGTTACCACCACGCCGTATTATCTCTGGGTGCGAGGTGGAAACATACTATACGCCGGTATCGCACTGGACTAGACCGCCATTTCATAAGTTTTCACATCATTTTACCCGGATACTAACCACCGTCGGCTGATGTTCCTCACCCTTGAATCTCTTCCGATGCGTCGCAAAGTGCCAAGTCAGCCGGATGGAATAAATGCAGACGGAACGCGTGGATCGGTTAGAAAGAGGACATCTTTATTTTCCATTCAATTTAGGGATATGCATTAAGGGAGCGAAGTCTTTAATATAATTACAATGTTATTAAATTATTAGTGTTTTTAGTAACATATTTTTTTCTATTAACAAACAACAATTATATACGGAGCTTGATTTATAAACGTTTCTATAAACCTTAATTTTTATGTAGAATCACAGCAGATAGCTAATCACAAATCAAGTTCATTTATCATATATTATTATGAATGCAATGCAGATAAATTTTTAATACGTGTATGCTAGCAGAAAACTCAACACAAGATATTAGAATGTGTGTGTATGTATATATATAAAACCTTTCTCTGTATATTCTTATACATCTATTTCTGCATATCGATTAATAATTAATAAATTGAATATATAATTAATTAAAATTAACGCTTCGTTTGTTACAATTTATTATCATGTAATTACTTATATTTCTCGAATCGTCTTACCTCTACGTCAATAATATTTCTTCTATTACCATTACTATGTTACTTACTGGTATCTGAAACATAAAATAATAAATATGAATTAATAATACAATCAAATAACAGCTAATTAATAGCAATTTTCTAAATATTTACATGTTACATATAATTTATATTATTCTCTTTTTTCAATTTTTATTTTTGATGTTATCATTTTTATAGACAAACAATAATTTTTTTGCTATTTGCAAATATTTTTATAATCTATTGCGATTGTAGTTCCTATTTAAATTTTTGTTATTGAGTATCGTAAATGTTTACATTTAATATATTGTAAAATAAAATGGTACATTTTTCCCTTCATACGAATTCGATTTCGTGTAGTTTTCAGTCTTCAACTACATATCTCTACGTACATGTCTAACACTATCAAAGGCTTTAACAGGCTGCTTCACTGACTGCGACCCCAATTGAAAAGTCTCCTCGGTACGGAGACTTTTGCGATGAAATACTAATGCAATTAAATGCCGCCGACGAGCCCACGCCGGATATTGGCACTCCTCGTGGCCGTGCAATGGTATTACCCTTCCGCCTTTCGACGCAAACACGATGATGCGTCTCCGTCGTTCTCACCCCTACGACCGTTGCCGGTCGTATCGTAGCCGCCACCACAATTGTCATACCTCTACACCATCCTCCCATTTTACCCAACCCATTTCGTAACACGGCACAAAGGAAGTGCCGGGAAATCATCCAATATCGAGTGAAGTTCTCGAAATCCTCGATATCACTTTCCCAGTTGTCATGGATTACGCGACGACGCGGAGGTTCAGAAAGGGTTGACGGTGAGGCAGTCCCGGATCGCGGAGGGTACGACCCGATTAAGCAACGACATTCTACGACGCTCGACACTCTCCGCACGTACGACGAGAACTCCCGCAGCTGCTCGAGATTCCATTCGCGCCAATTTCGGGAGACCAATGAAGACGGAGGGTAGCTTTGGCATGTAGCGTAAGAAGTCGATTATCATCCGGCTCGCAAAATACGTGCGAGAAGCGACGCTATTACGAATACGAGCGCAAAACACGTAGTCGGCCTTTGTGAAATCTATACAAATATTACAATAAAGATATCTTCAAGAGGAATCAAACAACATGTTTACTTCACGTAAGGAGGAAACATTGAAAAACTCGTAGTGGATCAATTTACAAAAGTTAACTTAAACTTCAGGCCAATGAATAACATGACAGTTTTCAGACGATTATTTAAAAAATAAAAAAAAATAGAATTTCTTTACATTTCCTTTGCACACGTGAGATATAACACTTCTTATGACGAATCGTAAATTTGCGTATCCATTTAAAGGGTTAAGAGCCGAGTTTCCTCAATTTCTGGTAAAAGCTCGCTGGGATATTGTCGCGGGGATAGAAAGCACGGATGGAGACGGCGAGTGTCGTGAGGGACGATAGGAAGGAGAGATGGACCGAATTTGTCAGGCTAACAAGGTGTTAGCTTCTCGCCGCGGCGCGCCTCGACATCTGTAATGCTCAAAGTTAATTTCAGCTGCTTCGAGGGCGCAACATCGACCGTTTGCCCGCAAGAGACGAACATAAACGAGATTCCTCGTCTAAAACCTCTGAAAAACGCTTTCTAGATGATCTGACATTGCGAAAAATTCAATAGAAATTAGCTTCTAAGCTTGCAAAAGAAGGCAAAACATAAAAGAAATTTGTACCGAAATATATCAGCTGACGTCAGAATAAATAATACTACGTATTAGTTATCACTCTTAATATATCATTCTTTATTATTCAAAAATTTTCAAATATATTTTGAAATGATTAGAAAAAGTTAGTATTAAAAAGAAATAAAGTTACGAATAAAGTTGTGAGAACAATATAGACTTCTATGATACGCAATACTTATAATGAGATGTTGAAACAATAGCAAAATCGATTATTTAGCGCTACAGCATTACGGGAGAAACTCGCTAAAACATTAGATAACGAATTTTGGTGATATACTTATATAATTCTTAGACAAATGTCAGATCTTCTAGGAAATCCTTTGCCCGAACAAAATTGCCTCCTACTGAGAAACGATCAAAGTACGAGGTTAACAAAGTCGATGGAAATTGGAAGCGTCACCTATCTTATCGTCACTACGACCGAAGCCAAGCATCGTAAAAGGGTTGGCGACGACGGAAGGGAATAGAGTTGGGTGGAGGTGGAGTAGGAGGTAGCGGTTTGGCGAGGACACCGGGTGGAGTCGACGGCGTTGCCCCAGCATCGACCAGAATATTATGGACTTATCAAGCCATCCTAATAGTCTCATCAGGATGCAAGCCTGCAGATCTCATCATCCTCGGCGTCCCTGGACCACGTAGGAACGAGCGAGCAATGGCGTTTCCTGGCGTAGATAGCGTTATAGGAAGTAATAGCGGACTGGCATGATTACATGCTGTTCTAAGGTATGGACGACTTCGAAGGATGTCAATTCTTGGTCGAGAATTAAGATAAAAATTCAAGACTTGCGTTGAATTTCCTTTTTTCGTTACCAGCTATACTGGTAACGGACATCCTCACATTGAAAATGCCATTGAAACTTTCGTTGGTTTAAAAATGGGCAAATTTGAAATAAATGATGAAGAATGTTAACGAATAGAATATTTGTAAAATCAAAAGAAGTATTTTTCAACAATTTTTTTGTTTGGACAACAAGTTTGTATATTGGTTAAGAAATTCAATACAATAAAATTGCAAATCTAAAGCATTACGATTTTTCTGTAGCTGTGCTGATAGTTATAAGAAATTTTACTTTCAATATTTTCTATTCAACAATTATTTATACAAGTTTTGTTCGTCTTATTTTTTTTTTTGAATTTTTCATCTGTAAATGTTATTCCTGTATCTATTAGTATTTTTTTATGCACTCGAATAGACTAATGGGTAATATATTTTATTCGAGAGATCATAAATTATCAAAAAGGCAGCACAAAACAAATTAGTACTGCGACCAGTTTGCAACCCTCGCTACCACATATTGCATACCGTGTACGCGCAAGCACGAGGAATTACATAGTTTTGGGATATATATTGTTGTTTAGTATGGTTTAGAATTTCCATAGATAACGGAGAATTATAACGGAGGCCGCTGTCGCGGGACCGAGAAATCGTATGCCGTATAGGTATGCGTACACTTGCACGTGAACACATAGAATCTTTCTTTCGAATTTATTCGCAAAACGAAAAGGAGAGAATTCGTACCTGAGGTGTTACTGTAGTCATCATATTCATTGTCTCTATTTCAATTAAGAAAGAGTCCAACTTCAAATCGATCAAAGAATCTTATTAAAATTTAGACTGAAAGATCGAGGAAAGAATTTGAGATATTTTACGTATGTAAAACTTTCGATAGAGTGAAAAACGCAAGATCAAGAATTTTGTAAGCATGAATATAATTCGGAATATAATTCGCATTTAATTTACCAACGCAGGTTATCAGTCATTAATCATTGTTCTTATAAATAGCAGAAGATAGTATGCGTCGCCTAAGTAAGTAGCATAAATTGCGGCGGAAGTACAGCGGATCTGATAAGCTCGCGCTAAATTGCGCGAGGGCCGTCTGACCTCCTCATCTTCCCGCCAGCTCCCTGACCCCCCCTCTTCCCCCTAGCCGCAACTAATAACTCGGCTTTTTCTTTAACGACGAACTACAAACTAATCTACGGCACACGCGCGCTGTCGCTCGGCGGATATACTATTGGCGACTCAAAACCGCTGTTCGCGCTCTTTCTTCTTACGCGGTGCATTCCTGCGAGCCCCTCTCGCGGCTACGACACGAGCGGGCGAGAGCCGCGACGAAGCAAAAATGGTGCGGCATTGGCGGTCGACCGGGACCGAGTAACCCACATTCTTTCGGTCGAGCCGCGGACCACACTTGATCGTCCCGTGTACCCGTGAGAGAAGGTTAGGTTTAAGCAACTCTGTGGAAGTTGCGGGCAGGGTCGGTTGGCCCGAGGGCGGCGGCAACTATTATAAACTGTAGCACCTCGAACTACCGCCTCCAGCCTTCCTTCTCTAACACCGGACGGACCGCCACCCTTCTTCGCCCGAATGCCCCTCGCCACCGCCCTTTACCTTGCTTCCACCTCGAATCCAACACCGTTCCCCACACCCACCGCCGGTTTCACCGCCGCCTTCACCGCCGCCGCCGCCGCCGTCGCTCTGCGCCAACCACCCCTCGCCCCGACTCCAAATAACCCAGGAAACCCCCTGCCGAACTAACCCGCACCCCGGAACTCTCCCGGTTTCTCTCCTACGCCGTACCCTCTAATCAATCAATCCCCAGGCATCTCGGCCGGTCTGCACCGGGGATCGCCGCTTTCCAGTCTTCACAGGAACGTCTCTCTATCTCGAAAGACGAAAGCGTCGGCCGGACCCGTGGGTAACCCTGTTGCTGCACAGTCCGCTGCAAACGGCATGTGTGCGGCGCACACATGCGGCCACGTACACGTACACGCATAGGCATGCATTCATCGCGCGACGTGGAATCTCCAACTCTGCGGCGAGCAAGATCGAAAGGTTTCGGGCAAACCTCCGATCGACCTACTTGCCGGACGTTCCTGATTAGCGTCTTGTCTATTGATTAATGCTCGTTGATTAATGTGAACCCGTCGCCGGGAGCTCTCAAAGGCTTCTATGTTTAATCTGTGTCTAGTAAGGTATAAATTATTTACGCTCGAACGGCCAAACTGGTCAGTTTGACCGCTAAATACTTGTTTCCCGCATCAGCCACGAAGCATGTATTTTTATATATTTTTAATTAGCGTTAGTAATGAAAAGCGTGAAAGGGGATATTTCATTCAGAGTTGAAATCGTATCCTACTTTATTTAGTCCAAAAACAGAAACAGTGCCAGATAATATAGAAATCTATTCTTCGAAGTTCTGCTTAATAATAACTCGGCTTGTTCGTTCAATGAAATAATTTATACCGTCCCCTAAATATCAATCATATGGCAAATTTATATCTTTTTTCCACCCAGCGTTGATTAAACTATAAAGAACCAAGAAAGCACTTTGGCATTTAGCCATCTAACCGAGAGTGAACATGATTCTTTACGACGACGACGACGATGGTGCCAGGCACAATACAGTTAATAGGTAATTATCGCGGTACAATTTTGCTCGGCAGCCATTCCCGTTCATTTCCTCGATATCTTCGGACAAGCCGCATTTCGCTGTCTCTCCATCGTTTGGTCCCGACCGTGCATCGCGTTCCAATATCTGCCGTTTTCTCCCATCGATTTGGCCATACAGACCTCGGCGTAACTATACGCGTGAGAGGAAATGGAGTAATTATAAGGAAATAACGGGCGTTGTCCGTGTGGTGGGCATTGAGACCTTGGGGAGGCTTTTGCTTCCCTTCGATAAACCGCGGCTCTCAAACATGAGAATCCTAATACCGTACGAGATTATCGATATACCATAATGTATCGTTATTTGTATCATAATCCTACGATGCATATATTTACTGCGTTTTAACTTGATTCGATTTTGTCGCCGTAAATATGCATTTTACAAGAGTCGATGCTCGTATTCCGTCTGAATATCTCGTTAGCGAGAAAAAGTAAGAAAGATGTGAGGAACATGGAAATCGGCAGATAAGAACAGATGTAGCGCAGTAGCAGAGCAAAAAATACGTAATTCTCGATACGAATGTACAATGAGTCGTGCATCTCAATTAATTCCTTCAGACGAAAACGTCGGAAACGGAGCTACGCCGCCGTTGATCGCACTTTCCAATTACAGGGGCCAAACCGCGGACATTTATTTAACAACTCGACGCTCGCCGTAAAGTCGACGCAACGTCTCTCGCAGGGAGACGTTAATTCGTTAACGTTTAATTGCGCAACTTGGCTGTTCCCCGCTTTCCTCCCCCCCTGATCCAGTACTCACGCGCGAGGCTGCGTGAACGGCGCATTTGCACGCGTGTACTTGCATGGAATTAACCGACGGGCCAATACCTCTCGTAGCGGTCCCGGGGATACGCGATGCAATTAATATAATTACTTTCGATTACACGGAAGGTAGGAAAACGAGAGGGGCGAGAAAGGGAAAGAGGGGGGCCGGCCGTCTCTCTATCCTCGTTTTCCAGGCTGCCGCGTCGGCTCGCACGAGATTGCGTGCACGGACACGTATGTATGTACGTGCACTTCCGTACACACTCCAACATTCTACCTTCATTTCATCGACTCGATCTTTTGACTACTTTACCGCGTCAGCGAGAAAAAAGAATGCAGAAAAACTTGGACTACATCACGGTACTTCAGTGAATAAAAGAATGTCATTAAAGAATGTTATTTGTGTTTACATCTTCACACTAATATTGGACTTTATTTTTTTAATAAAAAAACCTCCCTTCCTCAATACTTCACTCCTATACGTTAATATTATTAATATATTTCTTTACTTATGCGATGTTAGAAACTTCAGAATAAAATATCTTAATTTTCTTCGACATAAATTATATAATTATATTATTTTCAATAGGAATGGTAAAAAATTAATTAAACTGAACTTAATTCGCAAACTTTGATAGTTTCAGCATAATGCGAGCCACATTGCTATTTTCTGTCTAAGATTGCTTCTGCGATGTAAAATACATATTGACCTTTACTCGAGATCACTGTTGTACGACCTTTGTCATTTCTTTACGTATATGAATAACTCAAGGTAAGCCTTAAGGTTCACCCTTTGTACTAAGTTTATTTCTACCGCAAACTTACTTAATGCGACACTAATCATACTCGGTATTTAACTGTTCAAATTCTAATCTATATTTCACGATGGAAACGAATTTAATCGTTCTACTGCAGCCCAGTTTGCGCTATCAATATTCAATTGGCACGTGGCTACAAAGAATTATCGTGCAAATGGTGCACCTGAAATATGTAACAGAACGAGAGATGCCCTTCGCGTTCAACCAAAAGTGAATCCTGCTCTGTACACGCTCGCGGATACACACTCGCGCGCGAACAACTACTCGTGAGTTTACCAGAACGAAACTACATGCGTGGTCTAGATGTATGCAATTTTGACTAGATTAACGCTGCATTATTCAGCTAATTAACTGCTAGGAACCGGCCCAACCCACTATTTTCGGTATCCCCCCGTGGAAACAACGTCGTTTGTCTTGCACCTCTACTCTCGGAGATACTCGCTCGGCACCGTCGCAGATGTGGGCTCTTTGCATTATTGGTTTCTCAAAACGTGTCTGTTACATTTACTGAACATTCCATCATCCATGAGAAAAATACTGATTGATCGCGACTTGATGGCTGATTCTCATTTCAAGATTTTTAAATATATTTAAAGACATGAAATAATTTCAATAATGACTAAATATAGCAATTACGATAAAAATTAAATATTGTGTCATTCTGTACATCAGCAAAAATCTCTAACGATATATGTATATTATTTGTTGAAATCACACTTATTACTAAACCTACTATTACTATTATTAAACCTTAGTAATTTCACTTAGTTTATTTACTATTGTTACTATTAAATCTAATAATTATTATTATTAAATAAACCTTAGTAATTTTAGAAAATATGACGACTACAATAAAGGAAATATTTTGAGAGTGAAAGAAATTTCTAGACACGTGAGAAACTAATCGAGATATGGAAACTTATATTCAACCTGCCATCTGCCTTTCGTATTGATTTGAAGAGCAGCGAAGCACGAACGAGCTATTCCGAGTTTGGCAATCATGTTCAACGTTGCGACCGCCATCTTCTTCGGGAACACTACGCGATATTGCAGTGACGTTCGGCGTTCCTCTCAAGCGCGAGCTCTCTAAACTTTGGTCGAATCGAGGAGATGGCAAAGGAGGATAAGAGGAGGGAAACGGGAAAGGGGAGCGCGGCCGCAGAGAAACGGGAAAGGCGATGCTGGAAATGGGAGAATGGCTGAATATTCCTCGAGGACGAGTACTCTGTCGGTAGCGGCAACGGCCGAATCTAGGCGTAGCCTATCCAGAAACCAGAAACCAGAAACCAGGTATAGCTTTAATACAGAACTATCTTGATACCGCACGGATGGACATGCGAGGTACCTTTGCCACGTTTCAGAGCTACGCAGTTTGCAAAATCATATTTATCTCGACCTCATTCCCCTGTCGGCGAAATCGCCAAGTGAAATAATTGCAAAATAAAACGGCGGCAGCTTAAAATTCAACAACAGTCGTTAGAAAAATATGGTCAAACCATCTTTTTTGAAGTAATTACGCTTCACCTATTCTTCACTCGCGTGAAAGGATATATCGTACGTCTCTACAGTCATTTAATACAAAATGTGATCGTCCCATTCCCGTTGTTATCTATTTATCATTCACGTTCAGTGTCAATGTGAGATAAAAATTATACGACCACATTTAGCGCTAAATGCGCCGTGAGAATACGGATCGTTGCCTTTATCATTAGTATGGCACTAGAGCTCAAGCTGCGCAGATCTCCCTTTTTAAAGATGACCTTCGTAAAAACTCATCTTACTTGCTTTATACAGAGATAACAGATGCAAGAGTCTCAGGTTTCTCGTACTCTAGAAAAAAGAGTCAACGATAAAAATATCTTTTTTTTTATTATTATAACAAAAATCAAAATATTAAAACGCTACATATTTATAGCATTGTTCTGCAAAATCGATATGCCAAAAAAAAAGTTAATTTTAGCATATATTTTTTACATAAATTTTATTCAGTCAAAGTTCATAAATATCTGCATACTTTTTAGAAAAGATTTCGATACGTTTCTTATACTTGTTTATAAAGTCTTAACTTAAAAGTTTCTCAACGATGGTTAATGTTTAAAGGGCGTTTGAATTTTTTAAAAGCTGCAGAATATCGCTGTAGAATATTGTGCACGTGAATGCAATTTCCAAAGTATCGTCATAAAGCTAGACAATAACGTGCATCGTTCCTGATACGTCTGCAAGTCTCGCAAATGGGCATCTCGAGTTATCGGTGGCTGAATGTCGGCGGTGGCAGCGATCCGATTGGCGTCGCGAGTGTAAGTTCAAATGTGAAGGTATGCGAAGGTATACGCGAAACCAACGCAGGCATTTCGCCTCTGGAGGGCCCCACGGCTACCTTCGAGCAAGTAGCGCGATCGCGTTATGCCGCAGACTGGAACTATCGTTTGCGTAGGTGTGCGCGAGTATGCACGGAGACTCCGTACCGCACTGTCCCCCCTTAGCCCGCGAAACCCCCCAAGTCCTCCTCACCTCAGCGAGCCACCCACGACCAAACCACCCATCTCCTCCTTCTCCTCCACGAAAGCCCCGTGGCCACCCCCTGCCCGCCGTTCACCCTTCCTTATTGCAAGTTCTACGGTCCGTGCATTAAACTATGGAGTTGCCCAGGCATCGACCCGACCCAACCCGCCCACCCACCATCTGGATATGCGGCCCGCGCGCATATACGCTATGTACATTTCTAATCAAGCGATATTGTAACTGCGGTCTAACCTCCAAACACCACGGCCTCCACTACCGGCAACCACCCTCTCCGCCCCCGTTTTCCACCCCGATCTTCTCTCTCAGTCATTCCCACCGGTCGACCTTCCCCTCTTTCCTCTACCACCCTCACTCGGAGTTTCATTCGAGTCCTCTCCTTCGTACACTATCGCGTTCGTATTAAATTGCCGACTTGCAATCGTCGCTATCCACCACGCGGTTCTCCCCTGGGCGGGCGAGAGGGGAAGAAGGCGATTGACTCTGCGGGATGCAGTCACATGGTCGCGGGACTCGGAAAGACCGTGCACAGTGTTTCCAACTCTGGTTTCGATATTGGAAAGTGGAAAAGAAACTGAGCGAATCGCTACTGTATCGTAGATATAGTAACTACGATACTTTGTAAAAGAAAGCGCGAATCTTCATTGTGATCCATGACATAATTAAATTCTTATAAAATGTTATATTTTCGTTAAATCTATCGAGATTCTATATTTTAATTTGCGTTAAAAAAAAAGCGTAAGACTTGTCCTAAACGCAAGACAAAGTAATACTTTTTTGCTCTTAAAATTGCATGGAAATTGTATCAGTTATATGTAATCTAAATGTATATACAGATATGTATACAGATTAAAACACTTTTGTAGAAAGTAAATACCAGACTAATATATTTATATACTCAACATTAATGCTATTAATCACACTGATGTTGATTTGAATAGCATGATACCTTTCAGCGGAGTTATAGCAAAATGTCTTCGTGCCTCCTCTGCACATGGCGCGAAATTCATGGAAAATCAGCGGTCTCTGTAATCGCCGTTCGCAAACCGCGCAAATATAGCTGGAGTCTCGTGACTGCCATTGACTAGAAATGGAATTTATACCCGATCGTAATTGAAGTTACCGGAACCCCGTAACCGTGGAATAAGTTTCCATCGGGTGCAATAAATGCATATGCTGCAATATATCGATACTGACGTCAATGCGAACTCATCTGAGTCGCCGTTATTAAACTGACGCCGTAGAGAAATTAATGTAACGATACTGAGAAAAACAAAAAGAAATCGTTGAACCACCGCATAATGTTAAGTACACATTTGCATCGTAACGATATGTGTAGGCATTGGATTTAATTGCGCGTATGAAATAACTGCCACTTCCGTTGAGACGATACGGATTTCATTTTATGGAAAATTCCGGCGTTGAGGGTGAACTCCATTTCACGCCAAGTTATTTGACGCTCGATTAATAATACGTACATTACGCCCCTAAACCGTCTGCTCGAGCCCTTGGTTGCTTAAACACCAATGTGTTGTAACACGATTTTGCAAACGATAGGTCCGTATAATCCTCGAGGAATCGTAACGCACGAAGAAGAGAAGAAACGGGGTGAAAATTTGGAAGGGACATTGCGACCCTTCGATCTTTATTAACAGTCTCTTTCACTTTATTGTTTTAGAAATTAAACCATTGGAATTAGACTTATACCATAGAAAACATACGTCTGTCGGATGTCTAAAATCGCAATTGTTGTGATGCAAAAAATTCAAAAATAATTATTATTGCTCTAATTTTTAATTCATATTTTTCTAATTTTTAACATTGTATTAATAATATAAAGAAAACCGTGCGTCGTATGTATAATTCAGAAACGTATTCTAAAATGTATTTAGAAAAGTGAAACGAGATGGATGAGAAAAAGTAATCTAGCCCTGGACCAAATTTTCGAAAACCTGTTTCGTTGAGAATGCACTCACGGCTGGGAGGCTTTCTCACGATACCGATGACCGTCGGTCATCTCACGAGATGCGCGAATATCATGCGGAAGAACGTATCCCTTAAATTATTTTATTTAGGGGATGAAACTGGTTGGACCAGGTTGATGATAATGTGTATATATGAGTTAAGTAGCAATATTCATCTGTCGTACTCGAGGATACACGAAATTCTCAATAACATCTTTGTAATAAATCTTTACAAAAAATATATTATGCAAATTATGTTGTAATTACGAAGTCTCATTATAATTATAAGTAATAAGTAGCCGTTTACTATTTTAACGATCCAATTATATCTAAACTGATTTATTTTATATAAACAGTTTTGTAAAACTTTAATAATAACATCTATCTCTATTCTATTTAATTATATACCTATTGTTTTTTATTTTTATTTTCTTTATTGGTTTTGATATTGTATTTTTTATACAGATTTATTGGAATAGCAGACCCTCCCTTCATGCATATACGATGAATACTTTTTAATATCTGTCAAGCATCTGTGCGTGCCGTTAAAGAAGTTAAATTAATACAAAGAAATTCGTCACACGCTATCTCCAATGGTTTCGTAAAGCACGTGTCGCGTCGGTGAATAAATTATGCCGTTTTCGCGATATTGAGCGAGAAGAAAACCTGTTCTACCGCGCCTTCATCTCGCTACTTGACCACCGCGCGTTCTCACGGTAAGCCTGGACCAATGGTGATCTCCTGCATGCGCTCTCGGCGGAGAAGAAACTAGATCCCGTAAAGAGGGGTGGCAGGTTCTTGAAATCTAAAGACCGAGATTCTGCGTCGCAAATACACGCGTGCGGTAACCCGCGAGCTGGTTCCGCGTATTTCAAGAGGCGAAAATCTAGGTCTGTCGGTCAGTATCGGGGATGCTGCGGTCCACGCAGCATCCCTCCTGCTCGTAAAACAGTTTTTCTCCCGGCGGGCAACTTCTCGAAATTTACGATCGTTGAAATTACGGCGCGCGGCATCGTAAAACATCTTTCTGACATTCGAAGATTCTTAGCGACCCGGCACACATTAAATTCATCATCATTATCATGCAGTTTCTCATCCAGTCATCCAGCAACGATCATTTATACAATTTAGCGACTCATCCAATCGGGCTGCGATACTGTGCGCCACTTGAAGAATCTCATCGATAAAACACATAATTTTATCATTATTCCTGCTGAACATGGTAAGCCAATTATTTTTATCAGATTTATATTAATTTTATTATTTTATTCTATACCTACGTACACGTCATAAAAATTGTGTTCTCCCCTCTTTCTCTAAAATTTCCGGATTTCAGTTATTCTTTCGGCATTCAAATGCATTACGCACGTAGAAATTAAAGAACGACGCATGTCGGTTTTACTGCAAATTATTAAATCGCCCTTAGGGATACCAAGCACGAAGTAATATTCAGGACGAAGGAATATCGAGTTACATCCGAGCGTTCGACGTCCGTGACCGAGCCAGTTTGAGGTTAGAATTATTGATCTAATACTCGAGGAAGCTAAGCCGGGTGTCTACGTTGGTCCTGAGCGTATCTTATACTTCCCATCCCACGCGCCGCGCTCCCGACTGAGCTCAAAGCCTCGAGGTTCGCTCCAAAAGGAGCCCCATAATTAATCGCGTCCCGGGCGAAACACCCCGAACGGAAGTAGCTTGTCGCTATAGCTAAATGGATTCCCCGTAGAGTTCCACGAAGAGTCTCTGGAACTATCAGATATGCAACCCAGCTCGAATCTTTACGAATTATAATTTTATTAACCTCGGTAAAGGATATTTTAATTAATTATATAGTTCTTTTTACGATTAAAAAGAAGACAAAAGAATCAGGTTGATTAAATATAGACGAAATTATTAAAATGTAGACTAAACATGTTTAACGTATTAATAGAATGATGAAAAAGATGAAGTATATAACAAGCAAGAATTTATCACATATAGGACATAAATAGATTGCTTCATATTTAATTGTCACCTAGCATGTCGTCCGGCATTTGAAATCCGATAATTCCGTAGGTATTAAGAGTTACCCAGTCGCCTACGTAATAATTAAACTTCTTCTGCAATGTTCAAAATTGATTGATCCTAAATTAAATAAGGACTAAGTCACCGCTAATTGTGAATGGAAAAAATACTACGATCATCAAATACGAGAAAATTTCGTACGTCAGTTCGTATTCTCAGTTAACTTTTTCGAAAGTATTCCTACCTACAATACTTTCTTTTTTTCTCTTTAAATTCCAAGATGGATATAGTCTTTGCTGTCAAAGTTCTACAGTCATTGATGTTTTCTGAGGGCTTCGTGGGCGCGAACGCCCATTACCACCTCGATGATCCCGAAGCTGAAGCATCGACAAACACTCGTAAACGAGGTACATACGCCGGAGGTGGAACCTTAGAGCGAAGTGTTAGGTCGGTCGGTCGGTCGGTCGGTTGAGAGGAATAGGGGCGGAGGGAGACGAGATGCACGAGAAGGCCAGGCCAGGTTGGAAACTACGTGCGGCCGGTGATTACGTCGATCGTCGAAAGAACAAACTCCGGATTGGATTAAGCACACGGTGCTGCACGGCACGGCGCCTTCCCCATTTACCGGCCGTGGCCGGCGTCGCCCCGCCACGGTTTACCATAAAGTTTACAACTTCTGTCAAGCTCCGCGCCCGCTGTAACCATACTAGAATGACGACAGACCGACCCTTTTGGTCCTCGGCGTCCCTCCCACGATCAGCTCGCACGAGTGCGAGCTCAAGGCTCACGTTCTCGCTCGCCCACACCTCGCGCCGCGAAACGAGTGCACCGGCCGAGTTAACGACTACGACTTCTCATTGTACGCGCGAAAACACTGCGATCATTGAGTACGAGGGAAACTTTGGCTTGGGGGATAAATAGCCGGTAATTTCGGAACTCGCCACGATTTCCGCCTATGTGTCGCATGTTAGACATTTTCAGAGCACGTCCCAAGATGTTTTCATCCTCATTCTCTTTATGTTAATTGAAAGAGGTCATCGTTTTAAAAGATGCAAATTATTAATTAATATTAATAAATAATACTAATTTTATTAATAATAATTTTTAGTACTTTTAGAAAATTGGGAAAGTTTCGTATATAATGGTTGCTGAAAATATTTTATCGGTATAAATTTAAATTTTTAAACTTGACTTAAAAATTCATTGATTTAACTTTGATATTTAACTTTGATATTTCTATTAGTTTTAGTTTCAATTATTATACAATATTCAGCAACTTGAAAATATTTCAAAATAGAATCTATTAAAGAAATATCTAAATCATTGTTTTTGATCTCTCAAAAATTATCAAATATCATAAAATGTATGCGTTAATTATTTCCCTGAATTTAAAAAATAACCGCCTCTACCTCTTTAATGCTCTTTAACGCTTTAACGAATGGCCGCTATTTTGAGTCTGACGTACACTTCCTATTTGTACAAAGTCATAAATATAGGTCACTAATAAGCTAGCGGAAATAATAAAGTACTTAGTGACGATAGGAGCGATAGTAACAAAAAAACTTAATTAAAATCGAACAAATACAAACATTAGTCAAATTGTTGTTATAAATTTAAGAAAAATCATAATTATTATTTCGTTTTTTTTTTAATACAGCATGAATTCACAACAGAAATGTGAACGTATAAAAATGGACGCTGTCAAGCCCCTCGAATGTAATTTACATCAACTATTCCCTCGAAGGGTTTCAAGGGTGCGTCTATCTACGAGGGTCGAACTACCCTTTCCTTAATTCGCAACTAAGATGGCAGCCGACTCGCCGGCCATTTAGTTTCCCCAGCGATCCCGCAGGACTTCTTGCTCGTCGCTATAAGCTCCTGTCTATGTGTCGGATCGTATCAGAGGGGAGGGAGAGTGTATAGTGCCGAGAACCCCGCGGTCATCGTCTCCGCATAACGTGGGGCAGGATAATTTTCTCAATTTCGCCGTGTCTCTCGTGGGGTCGGTCGTTAAGGGCTCGAAGTGAGATTCCAGGGGGTCGGGGAGGGGCTAGTAAGGGTTAGACTGTAAGATAGTTTGATAGGCTTGGTTGCCAGGAGACCTCTAAGGCCTTAGCCCGGCCACCTAATGCCGAGAAAGGCTACCCAGGAATACATATATACAGGCCCGGGCTTATAAGTGATCCTGCCTATGTACTCGCCTGCTCGCACTCACATTATTCGCATCCGCGTCCGCGCATCGTCTCGACACTTAAAGTGACGCGCATTAAATGAGGTGATAAGAAATTAACTCGTCGCTAAAGATTAAGACCATTGCGTTTGTACATAAAACGCAAATGCACCAGAAAAGATTTGAAGAGGACAATAAAATTTTCTCATTCAATGTGTAATTTACAGAAAAGATATTGGATTTTCTATGGCCAACTTAAACTTTTTAATTTTTAATGTTATATATAATTTTGCGAGCTCAAATTAAAATCCTGTCAAAAATAAAATTATAGTTAAAGTTACTGTACAAAAAGAATGAGAAAGATATTGTTAAAGTTAAATAAATTAATCCAGTTGATCGTGAATCTCACGAACGTCTCTATAATGAGAAAATTCAATCACAATCAATGCCAGATAAGGAGAACGACGAATGGCTGATTGTGCAGCATAGACAATTGTGTGAACTGGAACAATTCCTAGGAAACTTGTTGAAGTTTCTTCACTGGAAGCGCGCGAATGTTCTCCACAATCGGGCGCTTCCTTTAAACGCTCGAAAAGTCGAACGAACGAACATCGAATAGATATCTGATTGTCCATCCAATGTAAAGCGATTCAGGAACAAGTTCATTTAACTTAAGACATTTTTTTTTTCTTTTATATAATCATCATTAAAATAGATGAATAACTAGAAAAAAGAAATTAAATTAATGCAAAAGTGCCATAATTCTCTTTCTGTATCTGTGTTGAAATATCATAATATTTACAATTTAAAAAGACTAGTGTGGTGGACGCGATCATCAAATCATATCCCTACTTGTATATTAAGCTATCCGAGTTAAATTAATCACAACGTAATGAATAAGATATGAAAATTATTTGCTAATTTTTTATTATTTTAGCTTCTAAAATTAATTTTTGTGTTTCACTTTTAAAAAATTTAATATTGAGCTATCGAGACTCTCGTAACTTTTTAAAAACTAAAGCAAAAAATTTAGTTTTAGAAGCAAAAAATAGCAAAAAATTAGCCAATAATTTTCATATATTATTGCTTACTTTCGCAATACAAAGTGAGCCAAGCGAAAAAATCAATCAGCAAAAAAGACAACAATACTTCGAGACTTTCAAATATTGATTTAACACGCCTTTTTTAAAGAAGTGAATATTTTAGACAATATAATTTTATGGAGATAACATTATTCCCATCTATTTGCAATTACAAAAGATATATTCACATTGCCACGACGCAGGGTCAATTAAAAAATTGTCCGAGTTTAAAACTCATTCACACGCGCGCGCATACAGACGGAAAGACATTCTGCCATCTGATGCTATGCTTGACCAAAGATCATAATGTCTGACCTCGATGCGAGCGAGCGTGACAGCTTAAGCAACGTCTCGACAGGGTTTACAGGGTTTCAGCGAGTCTTCGCTTCCTACGAACGATTTTAGCGCGCGAGCATTAACGTCGCGTAATGTACCTCGCATGCATACCTAGCAGACAACGAGTATAAGGCCAGAGATACTCCCGCGGCCAATGGCTGGACGTGGTAGTCCTGTACAGAACAGTTTTACCGATAAGACCCGCCGTGTTTAACAGCCCCCGGCTAAAGCACCGCTCAAGCCCGCCCTTCTCCCATCTTCCCCTGCCGACCCACGCGCGACCCACACCCCATGCTCATTCACCATAGAACATAGACCGTGTTATATTATATACGCGTATCTATGAAACTACCATGGAACATCCTACGTAATCGTTGCGATCTTATAGCGATCTAGTCTGAAATGTCGACAGTCCAAAGGGAAAGCGCTCGTCGAGAAGCTATAGAAAATTGTACGGTCTTACGCAGAATATAATTCATCAGGTTTAGAATTACAATATTGATTCACGGTATAATAGGAATTCTGAACTCGTCTTTCGTGAAAGCAGACTGCAGAAATCTTGCTCTAATTATCTACGCTCATATTATATCTCCGCAGGCGAGAAAGTAAAATTAATTTATCAGACATTAACAATACACGAGTTATGTATGGGAGAATATGCACATTTAATCGCGAAATGCTCTCGTCGATGTTTCATCAAAAAGCCGATTTGTTGAAAGAAGAAAAAAAGGAGACGGACGTAGAAGCATTTGTTCTTTTACATAAAAGCCATCTAGACACGCGCACTACATTACGCGCGGAAAGCTCGAAAGCGCCCGACATTGTGCCAAAAGGCGGGAGACGTGCAAAAAAGCTGTGACGGAGAACATTCAAGGTTACGGAGTGCGAAGTAGGGGATGAAGAAAAAAAAGGATACGACGAAGCTTTCGGGCGGCGTTGCGAGATCCGTGTAGCGGTCTCCGGGGGCGCAAGAAACCGCCTTAGTGCCGGATCAATAGAAGAAGGGGGAGTCAGTACTCTCCTACCATGGAGGGAGCGGACGGGGTGGCCGAGCTACAGAGAGAAAGAGAGGGAGAGGGGGAAGAAGCAAAGAGGGTAACAACGGCAAGGATGGAAAAGCGAGGGGCGAGGGGGGCAAAGTGGAAAAATCTTAGGTTCCCCGCGCGCGAGGAGGAGACCGTGCGGGGAATGAGAGAGTTCACGGCGGTGGGGGTAACCTTAGACAAGAGGCGTGGTCTGTACGTCGTTCTCACCCCACGGCTTTCCACCGAGAAGCAACCCTTATCGCCGACGTACTGGAAGCCACCATGGACGTCGGTCACGACGATTGTAGCGAAACGTACGTAGGTGGCGGGTGGCAAGACGCCACCTCAGAGCATCCGCCGGATTTTCATCTTCTTAACACTCTCTCTCACCGTCCGTTCCCACCTCCTCGTCCCATTCTCATCCGTCCACTCCCGTATGGACGCACTTCTTTCTTCGCATTGCGACATCCTTGTCGAAACGAAGCCGCTGCACTCTTCTTCCTTTTCGACTATTATTCGTCTTGCTTCTTCCCTCGAGGCAACACGAGACGAAAATCGCACGATGATGACGAGACGCAACGAAAATAACAACGACGACGACAATGACGATGACGATGATGATGATGAAAACGCGAAACGCGGACGAACGGTATGTCCGCGACGAACGAGAGCCGCGCAAGCGGAGCTTTTTTATCGGGCAATGGGTAGACGAACCCCGAAGAGTGAAACGAAACTCGTAGCGGCCGTGCTTTTTTACGGCGCATGCGGCTATTCCGCGGGAAAACCAGTGGTGGGGCGGAAAGAGAATCGAACTCACCACCCGGTTCACCCTTCTTCTCTCTCGTTCCTGCACGTTTGACGTTTATTTTTCGGAGAAAGTGAGCGAAATACGATCGATCCATCAACCATATCGAAAAATGTATTCGAGCAAAAAAATATGCAGAAGCGGCTTTCAATAAAAATCAACTTATCAAAAAAAAAAATCGCAGCATATCGTAAATTATATTGAGAAAAAAATTCAATTATCTAATACTAGCAATAATAATATTTTTATAACATTTCTCCATTTAATATATTATTTTTTTTATGTTGTTGTAATGATATTTATAGCTTTTACATCTTTAAAGCAAATCCTTCTAACTTTCTCTATAAAGTCATTTTTTTAATATTATTCAAAAATATTTAAATTTGACACTTATGTTATTCTGCGCTTTTAATTTATTAACTCTTATTATTTTATACTATACGGCAAAACATGATGTTCTACCACCATCTTTACGATCGACAGTCTACTTCCACGCGGCTTTCCGAGCCCTTTGCGTGGCTTCACGCAATACATACTCGCCAGCTGATCGTAGCGGAGGTTTACCGTGCAAATGTGGCAGTACGAAACGTTCATACATTTCGGTTACATTACCGTAGACATCATCGGATGTGTTGACGGGAAATACGAGCATAACTCAGCCGACGCTACCTGCCAGGATTTCGCGAAAATCCCCCTTCGCTCTCCTCTCTCCCTTTCCCTCTCTCTCTCTCTCGCTCTCTATATCTGGCTTTCCTCTGTCTCGAACAGCTTCCACCATCGTCTCGTCCTCTCGCTACACACTTCTCTCTCATCTCCCCTCGTCTCTATCTCTCTCTAACGTTGCTCTGAGTGATGACGTCATTTCCTACCGAGTATTATACATCTCGCAGCGTATTTCCGGCGGCCGATTAAGATTCGCCCGACATTCGGCGGGAGAATGAGATTTTCCGAGGATCCGACGACTGCGTTAGACAGTTAAAACTATTAAACGAAGCTTAAGCGTGAGCAATAACAAATAACGTGTAATTAATTTTCAAGGGATGAAATGGGAATTACAAAAAATATCACGTCAGACTATCTTCAATTCATACGAAAATGTCACTTTCATCTCATACCGTGATTACGGTACAATTTTTATGGGAAAAGAAAAATGTGCAAATCCTACAACCTGAACAGTTAACTTTTAATGAAAGTAGTATACATGTAAATATATTTTTCCCTAGCTGTTCCCTCCGATGCTTACAGCACTCTCGCGAATCTAAGGAATGATTTTCGCAAACTATTAGAAACGCAACGGATAAATTTTAATTTCGACGAGAAAAGATAGTATATCGGAGTGTGGACGATGTTAAACAAGTTATCTTGATTTATGCGCATAAATATTTTTCGCGTATTGAAAGTGCAATGTAAAGAAAAAGTTCAATAGGTCATCCAGCCTCGTCACTCCTGTTTCTCTCTACATCCCTTCCCCTCTTTCATCCTTTTCCGCCATAGGAACTTATCAGCGTGTAATTAATGACGAAGCAAAGTCGTGTCGTTGCCGGGCAAAAAGGTACTCGCGCGGATACAATCCCGTAAATTTCCGGGCTGGCGCGGCTCTGCCCCCTGTCCAATGGCCAGCAAGAAAACCCGTTGTTCGGTGTTTTGCACACGGTGCGCGACGCGACGTGTTCCCCGGAATCAATTGTTGTTTCGGGGTTTGTTTGCGGCCGAACTACGCCGCGGCCACGCAATGAGACAAGCCGGAAATATTACCGTTGCACCGCGAGAAATTATGCGATCAACGTGGCTGTAACGCAGCGTCGAGCACAGTTCAGCCCGGATGGCAGCGAGTTTTAGTCGATAACCTACTCCCCCGGCGATTGATATCGATCACTCCCGATGTAGCGGCCGCAATCATTACGCGCGATTACTAACTTAATTTGCGTTGTGAAAATGTTGAAAGTCCGCTAGCAGGATTTCACGACCGCAGTTCAACGAAATTAACGACGTGCAATTCATGTTGTACTCTACGAAGAATGCACTATGCCATTTGTACAAGAAATCAGACACATTAATCTGATCATCCGATTAATCTGATATCGTTTGATAAAAATTATTCAATGAAAATTATTAATTTAATTATCGATAAAAAGTATTTAGTTATTAATTCTTTATATTGTTTCTAACGACTTATCCATTTTTACACATTTTAATCTGAATATTAAATTAAAAATAATTTTAGATTTGTGAATGATATTCAAAATATCACTTGATCTACTAAAAGTGATTACTCTTTTATACAGTCAGAATTGAAATCTCACGGAGTGTCTTCTGAACAGCAAAGCCTCTGGACCGCAAGATCCGGATTTCCAAGCAGGATAACTTCTCCCGTCAGGAGGGAAATGTTTTAGAGAAGTCAAAGATCGTGGGATAGATTCATCTTTATAAACCGGTTCAAGACGAATTTGAGAAGATGTCATTTCATACATGTTATGTTGGTTTTATTTATCGATTTCAAATCTCGTATGTTATAACTCGTAAAAACTGTTTCAATAATTTTAAAAAACATGGAATTATTTTTTCGAATAGTATAAATTTACGTATATTTACATGAATATCACTTACTTTATATTTGAAATCATTCACGTAAATTAATAATGTTTTATAATGAAATTTGCATCAATTATTGGAAAATAAGTCTAAACTTTGGAGAATTTAAAGAGAGTATTATAAACAGAATTTAATTAGAAAATAATAGAGAAACATTGCCGTAAAAAAAATATCATTAAGAAACGATTGTCATATCGCATCACAAATATTAAAGGTTCTTTATCATGCGAGATGGTATCAAATTATAGCACAACGGCCGGATGTACTCGTTAATCGTGTTTTCACCCCTTCACATCATCCTTCGTATCCAGTCAGCGCGATAGTAACGCACGAGTCTCGGTAGAATCCAATTAATGCCGACGTCTCTCTCCGCGTGTCTTTCACCATTTTGAATTTTAAGCGACGTAATATGCCAACTGACACGGCTTGTCAGCCTCTCAAACTACCTATCACGTCTTCTTTCGAACGAAATCGAGTATCGTTCAAAATGCGAAACGACAAGAGTGCAACAAAGAATTTCTATAAAACTATGCTAAAAAGATTAAGAAAAAGATATCGGACAGAAAAGTGCGTTATTTCACATGATATATAAAAAGAAATTTTTATGATTTCGTATTTACGATATGTTAAAAGCACCAAATCCAGGATAAATGCCCGGAGCGATACAATGAATTTTCATGTTAGCATTATGCATTATTATTCACGGTACACAAGACTTGATACGATATGACGTGTTTACCGTAGTCGAAACGCTATTAACAAAAAATTTCTCTGGACATCGCGTTTCTAACGCTAATAGCTGTTCAATGCCGGATTTCGTTAATATACGCGAGGTACATATCTTCGATGTAAAGTGAAGGATTAGAGATAAAAGGATTGGAATTAAATAGTCATGTTTACGTTGTTAAACGTGCGGTGAGAACGCGGGACGAGGAGTATATTGTGCGAAAAGTGTTCGGTCAGGAATTCAGAAGATAAACTGGAATTTCTGGCTTGCAGATGTAAGCTCGTATTTAGCGCTCCACGCTCCGCCGAGGAACAACGTGCGATAGTTTAATTCGAACTTCGTACGAGACTCTCGTATATGTCACAGCAATAACGCGGAAAACAACGGACCAATCTAAAACGATTGTTTAAAAGTTCGGTTAAACTCGCTATTAAACTTGCCCAGGAACTGTTAATTAATTCGAGACTACCGTCATTGCAGCTGCAATCGTTTCAAGGCCGTGTCTATCGTTAGACGCGCTTATAAAAGAAAGTGTAGGACGTGTTAAAAAAAAACTGTCTGTGGCCGAGGGTGAGACTGGAGACAGGCGTTGAAAAAAACCGCATAAAAAATTTATATAAAAAACAGTTGCCATTATAGAACGCGGGATAATAATAAAGCAACTAATATTAACTTACATATCATATAAAAATACGGCAGACGTGCTGCGAATAAAATGTTTGCGTCAAAAATAGAAACATTATATTATTCCGTTTCCTTTTTCGACATTCAGATACAGACTTTTTCAGTCTGATAAGATAACGAGATCTGCGTAAGTAAATGGAACATCGTTTCTTCCCATTTATGGTCACTTCAACTTTAACGGTAGAATGCACTAGTTGGTTTAAATAAAATTAAAAGGATTTAGACGTTACTCCTTGTGAAGCACATAAATCTATCGCTATTTACGAGCGATTTAAGATGCGATTCGTCGCTCTGCGTAATAACTCTATACAACAGAACGACGAACAATACCGCGATTCCTTACCTAATCCTGAAACAATCCCTCAGCCGAATGGCGTCGGCGATTGTATAGGAGAGTAAGGGGATGCACGATTCTCGAGGGCGAGAAGAGAAGTCCCTTTAGCCGGTCGGATGTGGCGACGGCCGAATGGTGGGACGGGGCGAAAGCGGGTGGAAGGTGGAGAAACAGGAAGAGGCGAAGGTGGAGGAGGCAGAGGAGAAGAGAGAGAGAGAGAGAGAGAGAGAGGGCGGTCACTTGGCGATTAAGAACACGTACTAACCCTGCCTGGTTTTCCACCTCTGCAGCCTAGGATCAATACAACTTAGTTTCCCGTCTCAACCCTCGCCACCCCCCTCCCGCCGCTCTTCTCACCCCTAGCTACCCCTTTGCGCCACTACCGCCGCCGTCACCGCCGCCGCCACCACCACCGGTGATGTTCTTATGTCGCGAACCAGCACGGCGAAGCTGCGCTTCTTACGAAGCCGTGGTTCTGCAAAACCGACCTTTGAATCTGGCGGATGCAACGGGTGGTCCAAGATAAAGGGATTTAAATGTGGCGGGGAATGCCAACCAGCGCGCTGGGAGCACGAGTCGTTGCCGCGACACGACATGCTCGCACAAAGTGATTTAAGAACGTTTCAGCCCCGGTTTTTATGTACCTAGGTGCAACGCGCCGCAGACGTGCAGTGTCGTAATTAATAGCCGGCCACTTTACAGAAACGGAACACGTTACACTCAAAAAAGAATAATCGACCACTTGTTACTGCAATAAACTACTTAAATAATCATTGCTATAAAAAATTAGATGTCTTGTTTTATAAAGATAATCAACAATATTGTAAATAAGAATGAGTTTCAAAATATACTGTATGCTTTATCACTTTTATATTTAAATATCGTTTTAAAGAAGAAGAATACATAAGTTATATGAATTAAAATAAAATAGAATTGAAAGATAAGATCTATATAATTTTAACACCAAGTAAGAAAATTCAATATATATATATATATATGAAGTAAACACAAGTACTGCATACAGTTTTAAATTTTCAAGGCTGCATATAGTAATTTTTTTTTAGGTTTATAGGTTTTTATGCATTTTTTACTTAAAGCTCATTAACTTTTTACCATACTTTAATGTAATTAATAGTATTAATATTGATCTAAATATACGTTGAATTTCCATTATAAACGTGAAAGTTGAGTAACCTATCAGACGCGAGAAGAACTTGCGAGGTGCGAAATCAACCGGGAAGCTATGAAGTAGCATGAGTAATGGAACGCTGCGTGCAATCACGCGGATGGGCAGCCGCTCAGGTGCCTCGGCCGGTTTATTTATTTATACGCGATCCACCCAGTATAGGACGCAACGCGAGGAAGTGTGAGGTTCGTAGGTGTGGAAGTCTTCTTACGATCGATAGAGGTTAGTCGCGCCCAGTTCCGCGGATGAAAGCACCCACCCCCTTTTCTAGGCGCTGTGCTAGATGGTAGTAGTCAGCTCCGGCTATCTTCCCGAGGTAGAAAGTCGTCTGTCTGATTCTCATCGTTTTCTTCATCTTCTTACTTATTTCCTGCCTCTCCGAGCTTGGCTGAAAACTCGACCGACACGCTCGCTTACTTCCTTGCTTTCTAACACAACAGAGAGATATATCCGTGTGATCCTTCATCTGCCCATTTCTCATACTCCTGCCATCGTCATCTTTTGTTTAACTTTTAATTCATTTAATCGCTTTCTTTTATATTTTAGATAATATCGCTTTCTTTATTATTTTAGAAGCAACTCTTAATTTTTTCATATTTTTTACGTTCTTCTTATCTTTAAGTTTTTCGTTGACATATCATTCATATCTTCCATATCCCTCATCTATATTCTCTCTATAGTCTGTAAATTTCATTATTTACTTCCTTCTTCGTGTCTTTGTTATTTCAAATAGTTTTACGTTTGTGTCAGCTAAGATATTCATTCTCCACCCGATTATACCCCTCGTGTGCGTCGCTTCGTTTACTTTGGGTTCTCATTACGCTTCGTCTTCGTCCTTCGTTTGCGCTTCCCCCCTTAACCGATTGTCCTCGCCACGTTCTCGCTCGTTCCGCCGCATCTATTTCGCGCTGTTGTTGAGACCAACCTCTTCGTTCTTCACTCGCGCTCTCCTCACAGTCTGTCTTGGTCGTCCCCGCTCTCCCGCCCTTCGCTCTTTCGTACCTTTCGTCTAGCCACCCCCCGTGACCGGGGGAGGCCGCGATCAACGCGCATGCGTCCGTTCTGATGCAGTTTCCGCGAAACCACCGCGATGTACACGCGATGCCTGCGGTAGGATCTCACGAGACGCAACGTCTCCGGGCGAAGATACGCCACGACCTACCGAATGTCACCAGGGACGAGAGCTAATTTTCTAAATTGCTCCGTTTTCATCCTCTACAAAATTTAAATCGCATGCCAGAATGAGGTTTCACCTACTTTCAAGATTTTATACTTGCCTATGTTTAGCAGAACAATTTATCTATTTATTCTCATTATTATTCCCATTTGTAATTATAAATTACAAACATTAATACTATTTATATGTACGTATATCGGTCTAGTCATTCTTCTCAACATATTTAAAAATACGTGAAATTAAAAGCGAAGCGAGCAATGCACTCTTTCGATATACATATTAAGATCACGCGTTAACATTACAAAATATCTCTAACAGCTACGGATTATCGGATTATTAAATTTATAAAATTAAGCAAGTAATTAATCTTTTATATTTTATTATCTTTCCACAATTTGTTTACTATACCTATCTGTATGTGATTATCACGCAGTTTCATTTCCACGAACACAGAAGAAGAATAAAATATTTGGCAAACAGTAAATTAGTTATTGTGCTAAATCCACTGATTCAGAATTCATAAATACCTTAGTAATTATGCACAGATAACTTTTGCGACATGTGCGTTATTATGATAAATATAAAATTTATTCCTTGAATATATCGTACACTGAGATAAACTTGAGATAAGTTAATTGTACATTCATAAAGTAATTTGTAAAATAATTCATACAATTATATTTTTCATTTTTATTCGATTCTGTGTTAAATCATAGAAATTTATCATCATATTTTATCAACGATAAATACGTATTTACATTTTTAAGGATATGTAAGAGACTACTCCAACGTAGCAAAGTTATCCGAAATGAGTTTGTACTACACGAATGGAATAAAACGATATGTAGATTCAAACCCACCAACGATGTTTCGAAAAGTTGCGTGGCGAACGTACGAAAGAGGATAACGAGTACTTCAAACTTTACATGTCCGATCCTAAAACCGATGTACCAAATTTCTAACACACTCATCCGCGATATTATTATGCTTTACCACGCATGTATAATGCTTTCTAGACATCAAAACAGCCAACTGACATTATAAATGTGTGAATATACGTTAATAATGTTGTAAAAAGAATATCTTTTTCGTTTCTTTCATTCATGCTTGTATAGAAAAGTGATAATATGATTATTACATTTTTTCATTTTCATGAAATATAGATAAATAAAATTCAATAGATTTACGAACAGAGAACCGAGAATGTCGCTTGGCTGATTATACAGGAATTTTACTACTTTCCCTAAAATAAAGCCGCTAAGCTGAATCCTTCTTAGAAGCCGACCGATCTCGATGCATGCATACGAACTTCGCTATTGTCACCCGGGCATTTCGCCGAAGCTAGACGCTAAGTCGGCCATTTTAAGCGAGTCCCTCGATAGCTTTTCCTGGGGTACCTGGTGCCACCCCTCGGATGAGCTTCAGCCGGCAGCGTGGCAAGCCAACCCGGCAAAAGCGATTAATTACTTTGAGCAATTTGCTCACCAACTCCACTCAGCTCGTAGACCGACACTATTCTCATTTCTCTGTCCGGGCAGCTACCACCACCCTCCGTGTCCCGTCTACCCCGCGTCACTATGTATGTGGTCCGTGCACCAACACGCGCGCGTGAACGCGTGCACGCACACACACAAAAACGCGCGCTTTGATTGTATCGGTGCGTGAAACGATGCACACATACACACACACACACACACATACACACACACCGGACACAAGGAGAAAACACATGCGCGTGCATACACAGACACGCCACGGCGGCCATGTGTGTTACTGGTCATTCAACGAAGGTACAGAGTGACTTCCTGTAAAGCTATGTACATCCAACCGGGCATTCTCGTTCGAGTTGTCGAAGGGTAGAGCCGCCGTAGTCAACATCCACCGAACGCTATTTTCCGCCCGAGTACCGGCTGACGCGTTACCGTCGGATCGATCATACCGCTCGCTCCCCTCGTCTCCTCGCGATCGCAGACCGGCAAGAAAAAGAAGGTCGCGTGCTTTCTCACCGCAGCGTCACGCTGCTTATCCGAGCACGTAGGCAGATACATTCGCGTGTAAAAGTAGGGGATCTGCTTCTTTCCGCAAGTCGTGGGAGCGTTGAGAAACGTTAAAGATGACAAATCGGAAGTAATAGAAAATCGTGCGTAATAATCGCCAAGATTTAACAGAATCACGAGTTTATGGGGGAAAGAAGCTACGGGATTAGACAAGATTAATCGAATTTCCTATTCCTTTTTTCGTATGAAACTTACTTTTAAATGATATATAATTCATGATAAAAATTTGTTTTCATAATTTCACGTGCTCCTTATAACGCATTATAGAAAACATTTAAAGCTTCAGAATTGGCACATTACATATACAAAATACATATCAGAATATATGTCCATATATAAAATGTATGTATGAAATTATAAATAAAATTCGATATTGAGATTTGACGCAAATTATAGATTGCCTAAAGTGGAATTAATGCACGATGAAACCTATCATAAAAGAAAAAATTTAATACAGCCATATATTGGAATGTCTATACAAGATCCAAATACAGGGTATGGGATGTGGGTCCCATGAGCTGGTGGAAACTTGTGCACGCGCGACTGAGACGAAATTATCGAGAAGCGTTCGGCTATGCCGCCGTATTACGGAATATTACGAATAGCGCGCTCTGACGCGCCGGTATAATTACGTTTTTATGCTAATGCGATTCTACCGCTCCATAATAAAGGATTATCGTGCAGGTAGTTATTAACCAAAATTTGGTGTAAGCTGACGTAGATAATGTGCTAGCAATAATCGGCGTAACACGCACGCATCGGTTCCTCGAGAATCACGTTTTGTATTCGATGACCGACTTTCTTCCTTATACTTGTGTTTCTATCACGCATTATATACATGTGTAAAAAATCATTGTTAAAATGCATTTGGAATATTGCAAAATTCTTACATAAAATAAACATGTATTGAAAAAAATATTATAGTTATGATATTTTGCCTAAAAAGTTTTATTTTATTTGCGAATTCTCCGCGTAAAAAATCACCACGCGCACGTACGTCGACGGTTGATGGAATCACTTAAGAAACAACTTTCGAACAGAGCTAATGACTTTCTAAGCACGCCTGTGATATCCGCGACACGGAAACATCGCGCGTTGACAGACACCCGATACAAAAGATTCGAGTTTCGGATCCGCGGAGATATTAACGTAATGAGATTAATTAATAGAACAGAGCCGGGAGTTAATTTGGATGCGTACGTGTGAGAGCGACCACAGGGTTACTCACATCTGGGGTGCGCCGTGCCTCTTACAGGACGCTTCAAAATGAGCTTACAAACAACTAATACCACGATTTCCTATGTATTAGGTAGGACCGGTAATACCCAACTAATTATCCGGAAACAGACATCATACACGTACTCGTGAGTGAAAATCGAATTACTACCAAGTTGCTTCAAGCTGCCACGTTGAAACATCGCCACGTAATCGTACAAGCGCGAAGAATGCTAATCTAAACGAAGAAACTCATGGACGTTACTTTTTCGGTACGGTAGACATACCACATAGGGAAGCAGCCTCTTGTTTACGGATAAATGTCTTACTTCCCCTACTTCGCCAGTGGCCGCGGCCATCTTGTTACCCCGCCTTTCCTTTCGAATCCCCCCTGTATTCCCCCTGCGAACGTTAGACTGCCACCACCANCATCACTACCACCACGTAACCCTCGCAGTCCCTCGTCTTACCCTCTCTGGAAAATGTGGCTCCCCACACCATTCGCCCCACCCTCTTTATACACTATTCTGACTTACCCCCTCCAGCAGAAGGAAACATGGAAAGACGCCAAAGTAGCTTGGAAAATTTCTCATCTCGGAACCTGTAAAGAAATATCTTAATTACTTTATCTCTTAGTGCGCAACTTGTTAAATGCAATTTATTAAAAATTGCAATTTATAAACAAAATATATATTCAAAGTGCAATTGTGTCATTAATTGTTTGTTCTACAAGTGTTATAACTATCTCTTCCCTCCTCCCTCATTAGACATTAATCACATGTTATAAAAGAATCACGTATTATCAAAGAATTTAAATCACAAGTCTATTGCAATAAATTATCACGAATCGATAGAAACAATAAAATCTAAATGAAATCATTTAACTCCTCTTAAGCGATCCCTTTAACCGACACGCCGCGCCGCGGCGGTTCAACAGTAGGAAAGAATTATCTTTAATCCAACCATGAAACAATTGTCTTTATCTACACCGTATCCTTATAAAAAATATATACAGGAAAGATATATTACACATGCATTAATAAATATCGAGTAAAAAAATAATGTAATCTATTTTTTTTTCAAAGTAATAATTATTACATTTCGCATATCTTTCATTTTTTGTGAAAGAAGAAATTATAAAAGATGCATTCTCCTCTAATTAATAAAATTAAGCGCAGTCTTATTATCGTGTATTATTTATAAAAATTACTTTTGTCTCAATTGCATTTTGAGAATTTCACACGCAACTTTTTAAGTTCATTTGCATAATAGAATTAAGTTGTAAGTGTCTGATTTAATTATAAGGGCTTTGGTAACGCTTGGTTTTACACGAAGAACCGTTGCAAATAGTTTCTCAGCTAACCCACATCAAGCACATATTTGCATTTATTTGCGAGTGTAAGCATCTCGTTTAAGTATGTGAAGGAAGAGTGGTAGAAAGACAGAGGAATGAGAGAGAAATAGTGGTGGCTGCAGAACACGGAGTCAGATTGGAAGTATTAGACGGATCCTTAATCGGAGAAACCCAATCCTGTCAGAGAATGGAATGTCCTCATTCCCGTCGGCCCTTTCACTCCCGAAGATACGCGGTATTCCGCCAATAAAGATAAGAATCTTCGATTACAGATTATCGTGCCTTTCTTCTATCATACTCTTTCTTTTTCTCCCTTTTTTTTTGTTTCTCCCCTTTTCGTTTCCGTTTGATTTCACAAACATTTATTGCAAATAATTGCGAAATTCTAAAAATCATCGTACATCCATTATTTTTTTTCCCAACCAAACAGACTAATCTCCCAATTAACATTCCTCTGATTGTCAGAATATATTTTGTATAATCTCATTCAACACCTGACAGCTCTCTATATACTTTTTACATTAATTTAATTTAAAATTTAATTATTAGGATATATAGTTAATTTTGAAATATTAATTGAATACTAAAACATATAAAATTAATTATAATACTTGCTAAAAAAAATTAACAGACTTTATAAATACAATATGTATAATCACGTATATCAGTTCTTCAAAAATAAAAAACTACGTAAGAAATGTATTATTTCAATTGACGGGATATAGAAGCTATAGAAGTTCGAAGCAAGTTCCTCGTTGAATTGACGCATTTAATCGATATTGAGCACTACCCGACCTCACTCCGGGCAACTGGCATCGGTACAGAAAATCGAACCGTGGGATGGGACGATACGGGATGCGACTCAGGCCGCGGAAGGACGAGCAAGGATGTGTAAGGACGCGTTACTGCAGGTGAAGGAGAAGTAGGTAGAACGTGGTATTCTGGAACCAACGACGATCAATACCCAACAGCCCGGCACGTACGAGTCTGTATAACTATACCAGTGTATTCGGTGTACACCGTAAGGGGGTAGTTGGTAGAAATAGGGGTGGAAACATCCCCAAGGAGCCGATAGTAGCCCATAGCGTTGCCAACCCACCCCATAGTTCTGGCCAATGGATGCCCACTGCGATCTCTAGGTCTGTGCTACGAATGAGGAGCTTTCTCTCTCTGCTCCTTCTATGACTTCTCTCTTTCTCTCTCCTATAGGTATATAAGTATATACGTAGATATATATATATGTATATATGTACATATCTATCTATATTACAACTCCCGGGGTTTCTCACCGCCTCTGTCTTCCTTCCTCTCTTTCTCTCTCTCCTGCATCTCGAGTGTCTCTTAACATTTAAATGCACTTATTCGTTTCCTCGATGGGAGGCAAAGGAGCCCTTTTATAATGCACGAAGATACACTCCGTCTCGCTCTCGACTGCATACAGTTCGTGCTCCTTGCCAGCGGATCGCGCAATCATTTATATCTTTGATGCATACGCAATGAATCTTATGGGTACCATGTAAAGCCATGTAAATAATTGCTATTATCATACTTCAAGGATTAAATATCCCATTTAATTTTACAACGTTAATTTTCTAAGTCAACCTAGTGGTAATTCTCTTGTATCGAAATATAATATGTTTCTTCCATTATAAATGTAATACAGTAATGATAAAATGAAGTGTAAAAGAAGCTTATGGAGCGAAAATTATTGTAGAAAGTAACAAAGAGGGTAGAGCTCTGTCATTTGAAAAGCTCAAGTCTTCTTTCTAAATATAACTATCGGAGCTCGCCCCCTTATGAATAAAAGGCACTGCACGACTTCTCCACGTTGCGTGCGTGCATGCGGGCGCGCGTACATGCGTATGTGAAGTCACGTAGGAAGATCTTTCGACCCCGACCTCTGACTTCCATCACCCGCGTCCTACCTTTGACTTTATTACCAGAGGCCGCGAATGAATGGAAGGAGTATGATAAAGCGCGTTAAAAGAGGGTGGTGGGCCACGGAAGGGTGCGAGGTTGTCTAGCGTCGGAACGCATTGCCACGGGACGGGAGAAGGGTGTGGTGATGGCCGGAGAAGGGTTTCATTCATGAACGTGTTTTATTGTTTCAGGCACAACGCGACTGGAGAACAGAGGAGGCCGGATAATAGCGACGGGAGGAACCGGAAAGCATAAACCCACGCAAAAGTGGAGGCCACTTCAAGCGTTTTCTGCGGCGGTCGCGACCCTCCCGAAAATTATCCAGAACGACCTCGTAGCCGCCGCGGCCTTACCGCCGAAGAAATAACCCGGCTTGAGTGAGAAAAAATGTTTTCGCAACAATGAGATGTGGCCGCCGCAAAAGTATACTTTCGCTGGCAAACCGTGAAAATGAACTTGCAAGATTAAATTGCCTCTTTGCAGAAATAAATAAACATGCATCTTCCGGTAACATTTATCAGTTAAATAAGGTGACAGCGTATTAAAATGTGAATGAGATATAACTCAAGAACCGGAAAAAATAGGATTCAAGTCAAAAATATCTAAACGGATGATTCACTTCACATCTTTTGAAGAATGTCTACATGTCTACAACAGCAAAAAACTCTTTTCACTTATTTTTATTCTAAGGCAAAAATTAGATCTGGACATATGTATAGAACATATATATGAAAATCAATTGTCTTTGAAAATACAGCTGAAAATATTGACATTTTAATATATAGAGAAATAACACATACTTGCATAAATATTTTGGAATATTATTAAAATTTTTAAAAGTCTTGGTTAATTATGGAAAAATTTAGAAAATACGTATTGCTGCCTAATAAGTAATACTCCTCTCACAAGATAGATATGTTTCAACAGAAACTTTGAAAATTTTTCAATAAAAAAATTTTAATTTTCATGTTTTTCAACGTGTAATAACTGTAGTAGTACGACAAAAATACTTTTAGTTTAGTACTTTAATTATATTATTCGAACATGTTCAGCAAGGGGAAAATTTTTGCTGCTGGAGAAACATTTAACTTAATTTCCTTACCAGCTTTTATCTCTCTTGCAGTGGAAAACTTTAATGAGAGCGCAACGAGAGAATATGTACTAAAAGAAACTTTCATTATCTTAAAATAATCACATATGCATAGCATGTAAAAAATCACATTACAGTGCTTCTACTTATTTTAAAGTTTTCAATTCTTATTCCCATTGGGCATTTATTATTAATTTACTTATAAGCATTATTTCTTAGACAGAGTCTCCAAAAGCTACAAAACCTTTTCCCCGTGTTTTTAAAATTAAATTTTACTATTTGCATTCAGCGCAAACATTCTACAATTATAACTGCCGATTACAGCCGATAAAGCGACTTAAAATTTATGAAGAGATAAATGATAAAACAATTATTGCGAAAACTAATTTTCTATCAATGCAATGATAATGGCGCACGATTACGGCTTAAAACGATAAAAATAAATTAGAACCGGTCCATTTTCCAAGTGTGTAGCACGCCATTAAACAAGTTATGATCCTGCAACTTAAAGTACTGCCACGCCCCTATGCAACGACCTTAACTTCCGGCACTACATGAATTCTTTAAATCTCCCTTGTTGCCTCCCTTCCCCCAACCTTCCGCATCCTGGGTTGACCAAAGTTCAAACTCGTTCAATGGACAGAACTTTTTCCGTTTCGAAACCTCAACCACGTACAGTCAGTGAAGAAAAACACATAAATCTGTCTAACGGAAAAGCTTAGTTCTTGTATTAAAGCGTTTGATTATTGCATGCAGGTTTTTGGAAGTACGCGCATATTGAAAATTAGCTTTTATATAATTTCATCAAGTTGTCAGAACATACAAACGAAATTTAACATACGAGAGGTATATAATAAACCCCTACGTAATCTCCGAATTAAAATACATATATCACAAATTAATATTATCGCTACATAACAACTCAAATTATTCATTTCATCATAAAATGATCAAAATCTCCTGTGCGATGCAATTTAGTCGTCATATAGATTATTTTAACTTCGCTCGCTCATTTTAACTTCAGTTAATCTAAATCTAAGAAAAGTTTTGAAATCCAAATGAAGATGTTGAAGAAATAAATCAAAATCGAAAGATAAAAGTTTTCAAATATTGAAAAAATCTTGATAAGCCATTTTCTTAAAAACCTTAATTAAATAATTATTTAAATTCAATTGTCTCATCCGTTGAACTTGAAGAGCTTGAAGCTTCGTTGAACTTTATTCCGCATTCTCATATAACTTATAAGACGCGCAAGTTAAAAAAAACGATCTTGTTTGTGCATATCCTGAAAACGAGCTGATGAAAAATAACCTGAAAAGCACGAGCGACGCGTTAAAATATAAGCCAGACTCTTGTGTTAATCGCGTATCTCAAAATTCTCTCCGAATCAACATGCATATATTCAAATTAACGCGAGCCGCGTAAGTGAGCGCGCGAAGGACTCGGAGCCTTAATCTGTTTTAGCGGGGACGTCAGTAAAAAACCGGCAGACGGCAGAGGGCAGAGGGCAGAGGGAGTCGCGCGTTTTTTCCAAGACAGGAGGAAGAAACGGCCTCGGGTTCCCAATTAGCGTTCTTACCCCGTCTCGACGGCCGCGGGGCAAATGCCGGGCTTCAGGACGGCGACGGGATGCAAGAGAGCGAGATAAACCGCGCGATAAAACGGTACATGCTCGCATCACACCTACCTTCGCGCCCGGCTGCCGTCCTTCTTTTTTTTTCCTTTTTACTCATTCTAGCTTCACGCGCGCGTACGCCACCGGAAGGGCGGTAAAGTAGAAACGGCGGAGAGACACGGCCAAGAAGAGTTCATATCTCGCGTTGCATCCCGCTGACTTAGGTGACTCTCAGAGATTTAACATGTAAATAATACGGCGGACGAGAGTTCAAATATTTTACAAGCTTACACGTTGCAAGAGATCTTAATAGCGAAAACATCTGGCTCGTGAAAGAAACTTGATTAACATCACATGTAACATATATTTCTCAACTGCTTTTTTTCTGCCAAATAATGCTTTTTCGAAGCATTAAATGTCTTAGAGATTTATCAGTTCTTTTTAGTTACAAATTCTTTGAGTTATTTAAAGTTGAACTACCTTGAAAAGTTAAAGTATGTTAAAGTATGTTAAAGTACAAATATTTTAACTATAAATTATCAAAAATTTAAAGAATCTTACCTAAAAAGCTAAAATTACAGATAGTTTGGATCCACAAAAAGAATGTACTCTTTAATTTTTCAGATATACATTATTTTAACAAAATTCCAATAAAAAAGAGAATTCAAAAGTTACATTGAAATAAAAAACAAATTTACAGTTGATGCGATGTAGAATCCAAAATTAAAATTTTACACAAGTTCATATTTAAAATATGCACGTATCATTAACATTTATGTTGCAGATTCAAATTTAAATCTATTTAAAATTTAAAATTTTTGAAAATTCACAATAAAATGAAAGAAAGGCAATACAAATACGAAAAGAATGCAAAATACCTAAAAATTCTATTTCAGTTTATTTATAGTAAATTAAAATCTGTTTTGTTAAATATTAAGATATTCAAAGTAAAAGTACGGCATTAGAAGATTCGCTTTCAAGATTGTTATTGTGTATTTATAGTGAAATATTTCCATGAAGCTATTAACGCTTTTCATTTTACCACGAAATGTCGCATTTAACTCACTAATAAAAAATTCCGCCACTATTATGCAAACGTGTAATTTGCATTTCCGCGGAAGGGTGAAAATTCGCGAAGACGAAGGGTTGAGAGTCACCGGACGCGGGTAACTCGCTATTTTCAGGCCTTTACGAGAAATTCACGCCGCCGAGGTCACGCGAAGGAATTGTCCCCAGACTCGGTGTAATGCGCGAACGTAATACGGTCAAACACTTTCCACCTAGTTCTACCGGAGGCACCATCTTTTTTCTTACCTTTTCTTTCACGCCGGCGACTATTAAACACGCGCGGCTGAGAAACGCACGACAGTCGGCAGCGCAGCGGCTGCCGCGCGCGCGCTAATTATTTAATTATTTATTTACCGGCTTCATTTCACGGGATTATTGTCCGCGGCCGGACAAGTTTCATTCTTCATCGCGGCCTATTAGCACGACACACCACCACGTACGCTCCACCTTCGCGGCTCTTGCAGACGACTAATTGTTTACAAAGCGACTCTCCACTACTCGGTGTTTACGTACTAATCAGCCCTTGCACATTTTAAACGAGTTTAATTTCGTTCCTTTGACTTTGGGGACTGCGTTATTTATATTATGCGATGAAATTATTGCGTTTGAGAATTTTTGATCATTGCTATCTACCTTTGTTAATTACGGATATTATAAATTTTAAACAGTGTCTGCAGCTATGTACGAACGATATATTTGATAGTATTGCGGAAAAGCATAAAATTATAGATTATAGATTACATAATATTCTGACAAATATATCTCAAAAATATAAAATTATGATAAAAATTATACATAGAAGGATGCTAAAGTTTTCGTCCATATAAAGCAAATATCCGAATTTGTTTCTTTGACATAATTTTAGTATGATACAGTTTTTATCAAACTGACAACGATTGAAAATCAATATCCGAATTACATAATTAAAACGTAGAAATATATATACGTTGCTTGAAATTTTCGGCGCGCATGTAACAAATGAAAGTTGCTCATAAGCTTCATAAATAATCGCATATGCATGTATATTATTTTGAGAGTGTGTGAGTCAAGTTTTGAAACATGAAATAAAATAATTTCATAATGAAATACAAATTTGTGTGATGTATCGGCTTCAGCAAGGACATTTTAGAACATTTTCAACTAGCTAGATGAGTGACATATGTAACTTGATCAAATATCTTGTATAAAAAAATAAGCTTGTAGAAAATAGCATGAATATTGCGTTATTAACAAATTAAAATAACCACTAGCAAACAGTTATCATTTGTGTGAGCTGATGTGTAGTTCGACATGCGGTATTTTCGATTGATTATAATTTTCTCTAATAATATGGTACCTCTAATAACGTAAATTACTTCACACATGCCTGGCTAATGTAATAAACATTTATTTATTTATGAATCATAAATCCATTCTATACTATTCGCGTTCATATATTTATCAAACCTGTATTTATCGAAATAGATGTCAATAGCATGGATTATCGTCCAGACATTCTACAATGACAATGTCGATTAAATTATTTTTTAAAATTTATTGCACCTCAAAGCTAAACTATCGTAGATGTCCAAAAAATCAATTAAAAATTTTTATTTTATTGCATTATAGAATTTACAAAAATCTAAATGTTAAATATTTGTGTAATAAATTTCATAATAAATTTCTTACAATATCTATAATAAGAAAAAAACTTTAACACACAATTTATATCATCGAATATGTATAAAAAAAACTATATCTTTTATAAAACTTAAGACGTTGCATTTTTTGATAATATTAGAAGACAGACAAATATATGATAGATGGCTCTGAGGTACATAATTTATTTTGTACACGAACCCATCATTTGTTATATATGCATTGATGTATTTTTGGATAAACAATAAACAAATTTCTATATGGTCCGGGAAGAATGACAATAAAATTTACCCCACAAAATCCGCATCCATTCTTATCCTTTCTTTCATTTCATTTACTAATCGCTACTAGTCCAGCAGCTGAAGTAAACATCTGCTGGACCGGTCAGTCATCTCGATGTCCGGTCTCAAATTGAATCTCCAATATTTTTTTCTCGCGCAATGCGAACCGGTCGCCGCTTTGGTCCATCACGATGCTGCGCGCATCTCGAATCACAGACCAGTTCGTCCGTTACGGAAGCAAACGCGTTTGACCAGCTCTTAATTCCGGTAATGGGCAAGGACTGGTTTCGGAAAGTCGCATCTTCGCAAGGGATTCATCTCTCATCGGTCTTTGCGGCAAACCGTAGTTAGATCAGTAAACACCGCGACGGGAGTAAGACAGGATTCGATTCGCACAGTGGCGAGTGAGAATTTTAATAATCATGTAAAATTTGAAACGTCACATCGGATACACACAGTGCTACAGAAAACGCAAATCATATTTTAGAAACAAACTCTTTTAGGTGTTTAGACTCGAATTTGCAACTCTCTAATCCGTACTTCAGAATAAATAAATAGGTGCGTGTGTCTCAAAGTATTTAAAGAAATTCTTGTTTATGAGTAAAAAAAGATTAAAATCGAATTACATTTTAATTCAAAGGATACCGTGTAAGTTACCGACCAATTCTGAGAACAGAAACCAGAGACTTGCCCCGAAGTTGAGTAGATGGCTGTAGCAAAGCGTCAAAGCATCTACGATCAATAATTAACTCTCCTTCTGTGTGCTGGAGCAATTCGCAAAATGGCTCCATACGCCATCTCTGAGTAAGTCGCTGGACAAGTTACGCGGTTTGCTTTGTTTAATCAACAAATGCGTTTTCTTCCAAGAATTTCTATCAAATTAGATTCTCTATCATAAAATTAATTATCGATTTACATTTTAGTGTCGTCTCAAATAAAAAAAAAACGTTGCAGAAATATCGGCAAAGATTAAGTGTCAAGAACATGTTATATAATTAATAAAATAATTAATAACATAATTTTGCACAACGAATAAAATGTTTCGTAATGGTATAAACTCTTATCAATCTTCTGCCAAGTTTTACGCAAGTAAATTTTACTAGGGATGCAACGAGAGAGATGTTTTTTCGCGGCCGTAATTTACTGAAAACGGCGTGGCACGGACATCGAGATTAATTCAGTTGAAGTCGGTCAATCTTAAGGCGACAGCTGCCGCTGAAGGAATCCATTAGTAGGCTTACGGTCGTCGTCTTTGCCGGGGGTGACCAGCATCTACCTCCGACGAGGGGGAAGCATAACTCTGCTTTTGTTCGAGATAATAAGCCGCCATTGTTGAGATACGCGGATCCATCCAACGGCCTTATTGTCCATCGACCCGCTTCGCCGAGAATACCCGCGATAAGAGTGAAATTCTCGAGATTCGTAGACCGGTCGTAACAAGCACGGTTCGCTATTTTCTGTTAAGAACGCTTTAATGGAGTATTTTCAAACTCAAACTCTCTAGTGTTGTTTAAAAACTTATCTGACAAATTATTAAATCGGTCTTACAACCAAATATCTTTGCTTTAAATTTTATATTAAAGATTACATAGTTTTTAATTTTTTCATTAAATAAAAATATATATTGTTGTTAATTAAATATTAATTGCTCTTATCCATTCACGAAATGGTCCAATTTTATTTTGAATGATTAAAATAAAATGTATTTATACAAATATAGTAATCCAATACTAATACATGAGATTTTATTTGAGAAAACGATATCTATTTTGCTAATTACTTTTGATATATATTAATTAATGTGGATAACCTTTGATTTAAAATAATAAATTTTTTTAAAATATTAATTTAAGTATCTATAATTAAAAAAAAATTAATTAATATATCGACAGATTAAAATAGTAAAGTTCTAATTTAATGTAATGTTAAGATTCAATGCTATAATTATAGTCTGTAAAATGATAGAATAAATATATTCATTTTTCCCTTTGATAATTTTTAATTCATTTTGGGACAATACTATGTTTGGAAAATAAAACAATTTAATCCCGAACGCTTTCAGAATAGCAATAAATTATAATGCAAATGTAATATGTGTTGAATTTAAGATCATAGCGATCGAAAAACTTATAATAGTGGAGAGAGAAAGAAATTCAATTATTATTTTACAAAAAAAAAGAAGATGCAGCATTGCAATCAAAATATTTTTCAAGTGAAACGTTTTCTTCAGGACACGAGATACGCATAGCAATGATAATGCAAGTCGTACAAGGCAATGAAAATCCACAGCGAGCCATGGCTATGGAGTCGCCTTGGCTCGTGAAGCGGTACTGCACCCCTAGGAACAAAGTTATATCGGCTCCTGGTGCCGGGATCGGAGTCGTGGGGTGAGGCCCCGCTGCCCGTTCCCGAGGGAGCAGCGAAGTTCGGTGATTACCTAGGACTCTCGTAGGAGCCGGGAGTTTCGTACTTCGGCAGCGCACTGGCTTCGGGTACCTAACAGTCGAGCAAAGTAACTAAGGTTATTCGGGGGTGCGTGGACGGTGAGTGGCGAGGGGGACGAGGGTGGCAAGAAGCTCGCGAAATATCGGAGCCAAGAGAGAGGAAGAGGCCGGAGGGATGCATCGCGCGATACGTCTGCATCGATGTATCCCTCGCCAAGTAATCGCACCTTCGGGAATACCGGAAGATCGTGATTGAACGGAATCTCCCATGCGACGCGCGTCTCGAGTCAGTAAGTTCTTACTTAGATAAGCACGCGTTGACCGAGCACCCAAGATGACGAGTGATGCCAGGTAATAATTTCACTCCCGTGGGTATTCACGATTACATCGGACAAAGCCTGCAACTTTGAGAGAGATTAAAACTTCCGATGCAAAATAAACTGGGTTTAACATAAAAGAGATTCCGTATAATGTGAAAACTTCTCAGTTTCACTTATAACTTTAATTATATTCCTTTTCTTTGTCGTTAAAATTATAAATATATTTCTAATCGCATTCAAAATATTCCTTCTATTTTTTTTTCTTCTCTTATTAAGTGTATAAATACAGAGAAAAGCCGATACCTTTGCATCGTAAGTTATAATCTGTCAACCGTATGAAAGTCTAAGAACGTACAAATTCCCTTCATCAAACGGTTCCCTCGACCGCAAGCAAAAAAGTGACTGGAATTGAAATTCCGGTGACTTCAAAGGGTACGAAGTATCATAAGGACGAAATCTCGTAATAACCATAATTCAATATGGCTGGTAAGATGGTAGGCATCCCGAAACGATCTAAGCATGGACTTTCATAGAGGTCAGAAATGGGCTGTAGTTACCCTTCCTGCATCGACCACCCTCGACGATGTAGATACTATCTAAGAAGGGAATCCGGCGTCTACTATTGTTCTGTTAGAGAGATCTCGATGCTTCGGCACGACTGCATCTCCGTATTCCTTAAAGTTTACGACCGAAACTTTATCTCTGACATGAACGTCTCACAATCGGTATAAGTACAAAACAGCTTCGAATCGAAATGCATTATACATCTCTATACATAAAATCGCTTCAATCAATTTTATCTAATAACATTCAAATAAAAATCTCCTTTCTTTGGCGTGAAATTATTTAAAAAATATTATTTTAACACAAATATGTTTAATAAAATTGAATCATATTATATAAATTTGTATGTTGTATTTAGTTTTCTATATCTTATCTCTACCTGTATATTAAGTTATCTAAATTAAATCTAAATTATCAGACATAACCAATAAGACATAAAAATTATTTGCTAATTTTTTGCTATTTTTTTGTTTCTAAAACTAATTTTTTTTTATTTAGTTTTTAAAAAATTCCGAGAGGCTCGATAGCCCAAACATTAAGTAACCTTTTATCAACATCGCAGAAAAGAGATAACAATACTTTGAGATTTTCGAGTATAGATTTAACACGCCTTTCTTAAGAGTGGATTGTTTAATAAATTCTTTTTTATTTATATTTATTATATTTATTATAATTCTTATTTTATCTATCATAATAATTTCATTATTACGTTTATAATATTCATTTTATAAATTTAATCATATTAATCAGAATATTATATATAGGTTTTATAATTTTTTATTATTCTTCTCAATCTTACATAATCAACAACTAATGAAGTAATCAAGTCGCGATTCAGAATCACAGGATAATTTTATAGGTAACTAGCGTTCAATTTCCAATTTATATCAAAAGCCTATTTTTCTTAAACAACATGTGTTGCAATTCTTCTAAATCTGTGTTATTTACCGTAATTCTCGTCGGATAAAAATCAATCTCATCTCTTAACGATACCCTTTTTTGTTTCTTTATTCTCGTTCAAAACACAGCTATCATTTGGCTTAATTCAGATCTTGCAATTTTTGTTCATTATACAGAAGATTATTCGAATCGTTACCAACAACTTTCTTATATCATGTAATTTAATAACAATCAAATCATAAAATTCTATAGAAAAATATCATTAATACATTATTATTTATCTGTTTCATTCATGCATGTATAAAATATATGTATAAAATATAAATTTTTCATTCTTTAGTTTTCTTTTATATTTTGTAAACTTAAAATATTGGCATTATAATATCAATATTGTAACACTAATGTAATTCTTACATATACTATTAAAGTACATAAGGCTTACATGTATTATTGATATAATATTAATGTGCTAACATTAATTGTAATAGTAATATTAATATTCAACCGTCAAACAGTTTTCTAAAATAATACATATGCATTGAGAGAAATATTTTTGTATTATGAATCAAAGTTTTGTTGATATATGCTCAAGAAATTAACTTAATTGCTGTAAACAAATATGTTATTTGCTTATATCTTGTTAAGTCGTTTTAGAAAACAAAACAGTTTTGTTCTCTAAACAATTCTGTTTTGTTCTCTAGACCAAAACGACTTTACAAGATATAAGCAAATAACATATTTGTTTACAGCAGCTAAATAAATTTCTTGAGCATATATCAACACAACTTTTGGTTCATAATACAAAACATTTCTCTCAGTGTGTCATAACAGTTTCTATTCAATATCATTAAGATAAGACGTCTATTCTCTAAGAAAGATCGAACATTTTTCGTGATATTTGTCCAAAACAGTTCATATTTGCTTTGTTCATCGTTCGGCCGTTAGATCGAACTGCTCGGACCCCTTCAAATTGTATTTAGTCGGCCATTTTTCTAGAAAGCATACGGAAGGGATGAAATCGCTTTCATCATAGAGAAGAGAAAACAGGATGCTGGATGGAGGGTGATGTTGCCGAGCCAGCAAGGGTGGTGAGGGGTCGCCCAATCAACCCCCAGCAAGCCACGTCTTACCCTCTCTACAAAGTTATCTTTCTTGCCCCTGCCCTGAACACAGTTAGGGTACCCTCGAAATTCTCAACTATTGACCGAACCACTCTCGACCATCGTAACGATCAATCGGTGCTCATACTAAGGAAGACGCAAGTTTCTTTAATATTTCCTAAGGTCGTCACGGCACAATAATTCTGTTTACGGAACAAATATTCCGTGAAGATAAAATATTTAAAAATCAGAGTTACTAAAGAATATTGAGTAACTAATTCTTGAATGATAAAAATTAAGAAAATTTCATAATATAGAACAAATTTATATTTGTTAATATTTGTATTTGATGGGACCGATTAAATATTCTGCAAGCCGAAGAAAGAATATGTCCAGGTAATTCTTTAATTTTTCAATGAATCCCGACAAAATTTTATAATAAACAGTTAATTTTTTTAGAAATAAATAAAAAAAGAAGATAGATGACTTTATTGTATCTCTAGTTATAACTAACCTGCAGCTACTTTCTATTAAAGACAAGGATTTTATGAATTTAACATAATTAATATATATTTATACGACAATCGCATGTTTTAATATATGTCAAATTGTTCGTAAATATATCTTATTGCTGGAATATTGAATTAGTATAAAAGTATCAATTTCAGACAAATGTAGATATCGATAATATTAAAATTGATTTCAGTCCCATCACTAGCTATTTGTTTCATTTTTATTATAAAAATATGTATAAATATGACACTGTATTCTTTTTAATGTAAATGAATTATCTTGAGTCGCATTGCAACTCAACTGTATGTACATTACATCATTAAATGCAAAACTATATAACGTTCATTTCTTTCTTATAAAAAATATAACATACATAAAAATGCACTTTCGACTTCGAGGCGGACCTATTACGCAGCTATCGATTTTCCGCATCCAATCAGCATGAGTATAGAGAAACTCAGAGCGATAATGTCAATCCTATTTCGTGAACCTGCCGCAAAGTTATCCCATATAAACTTCCAGTAGTTTAAGCTACGCGTGCCCGACGCATTTTCAATCTCGTGGAGCCTTCAAACTTTTGCCATAGATTTTATCACACCAGGAAAAATAAGATCGAGCTACGAGAGCGCAGTATTTCACGACGCTTCGGTTAAATCGCTTTAGTGCAATTTTCATGAGTGATAATTCATCGTTACTACATCGTTACTACGGAATTTCAACTTTGCCGCGAGATCCAACTTTCTGTCTTTGTCCGACATCTCACAGAGCGAAAAAGTGTTTACTACGCAATGCATGTGATTTTCACATCCTGTAAAATCGTACAGAAGTCACAGATATACATGTATATAATGATCAGAAGAACGAAATACTAATGACGATGATGCCGTGCGACTGTCCAGTGAAGCGCCGATAATTCAGACCTGCCTAGTAACATCTCTAATTTCCTTGATATTCGCATCGAAGGGTCCTTCCGCTCGAAGAGCTTAAGGATGCCAGAAATACCTCCGTGAGAAGGTATAAACGCCTTGCAAGGGTAGGCCTGCAGGACTTGTATTAATTTCATATCCCTTCCGCCGTCTGACGCCGGGACTGCGTTCAATCATCTATTTATTGCCGGTCGCGTCCAATCCGGTAATACTCTATCTCTCTCTCTCTCTCTTTATTTCTCTCTCTTTCTCTTTTCAAGATATCGCCTAGATGCGAGGGAGTGGTGACTGGTTATTAATTTCCCCTTGCACCTCAATAAGGATCGCTGATAGAAAACACACATCATGAGTCTCACCTGTATAGTGGCCAAATTACAAAGTGACCGTATTGAAATTTGGTAAACATACTAAATAAATATTCCGATATTATCACATTTTCAACATGGATTTCTGGTTTATCTAATAATTGTGTTAATTTTGTAAAACAAATAAAGATCATTGCATTATTGAAATAAATTAACCAATAAACATGCTAATAATAATAAAGTTATTGTCATTAGCAATCTCTTAAATTTATATTTCATTGAATTATAAATATTAATGAAGTTACTTTACGATTTTTAAATGAAATTTAACTAGATCTAAGTTAAATCAATTCAAAGAGTATTCTATATAAATGAGACTATAATATTAAATTATTCGAAAAATTAAAAATAATCCTAAACGCATTAACATTACACAGATAAATTTTATTGCAATGGATATAATATGCAGAAAAAAGGATATAATATCTGCATGACCGATATAAACTCATAAACAAACGGAACTTGCGATCGAAATGAACCATGCAAACGTTTGCAAGCAGTCTCTACGGAGCTTTGCGTGTCCGGCGGCGCGGTAAACATAGAAATCCCGAAACGGAAATCTCGGAAACGTAGCGGAGAATTGGGACAACGCGCGCCCTTCGAAGTATCACCGAAGCTCAGCGGCGCGGGTTGCTCGGCGCGAAGTTGGACGCGCCCTATTAGCGAAAACGAGCCGATTCCTTGCTTCTAACTGCGAATGCGCCGCACACTGAACACCGTAAAGGAATTTGCGGTCCGAGTTGCTACGCTTTCCGAGATCTGCAGCGACCTTTCACCCTACACCCTACACCTTGAGCCCCTTGCCCATCGTCCTCGCCCTCGCACCATCTCTTCCGACGGTTTGCTTCAGCCCCGATCATCCGTAGCCTCCAGTCACCCCAAGGCTAGTTTCTCCCTGAAACCCTTAAGCCCAACTATCCGCAGAAGTTGGAATCTGTAGGTACCTACGCCGCGACGAAGCTACAAACTCGCCCCTTTTCGTAGCAACCTGCGTCGCTCGATATAACCGCAGCCGAAGATTTCGCGATGTGTAGATATATTAGTTCTGCTGATCTCGATGATCAAGAAGCTCCAATTACCATGACAAAGATTATGATAAAAGAAAGCATACAAGATTCTTAGCAATAAAGATTTCGATAATATGTAGGCATTACGTATATGTAATCAAAAACTTCTTGAAAAACAAGTTCAATATATTCTATTTTAAAATTATCAAGTATAAAATTACCGAGCAAATTGTTTAAAAATGTTCAGCTTTTATAAAGATCAAGGAAGTCGGAAACATTGAAAAAAAAAACTTGTTTTATTATATATTATCTTCTACAAAGATTTTTATTGCGGTTCCGGTTTTGATTCTAGTTTTCTTTTCAAACCGGTCAGTCTACTAGCAGCTGGACCATCTGATCTGTATGAGCAACTACTTTCAAATTCATCCGGAAACATAACGATGGAAATGTAAGGACATTAAGTCGATGAAGTAGTTTGAAGAGTAGTTAAGAAGAATAGCTAAATTTCAAAGACATGTCACATGGCGCATTTATTCCGTGCAAAATCGCCGTTGGCAACATTCAATTGAGATTAAATTGTTAAGAAGGGCAAAGAAGAACGCAAGTATAGATGAAAGAAAATGATCCTATGAGAATCAATGAAGGAGCGAATGAATGTGAGAGTGTGTGAGAGAGAGAGAGAGAGAGAGAGAGAGAGAGAGAGAGAGAGAGAGAGAGAGAGAGAGAGAGAGAGAGAGTCTCCATCCAACCAGCAAAGACGATATGCACCCGCGGGACCCTCGAAGGCGGGGTAGCTAGATTATGGAATCCTAAGCGAAACTAGCGTCAAGCAATTATGGATGCCGATTGCCAGCATCGATCTGACAATTTCGCGTAGACCGCCAATTTCCATGTGATCTAACCGTTGCGACTTGGAATTAATTAAGCTTAAGTTACGAGCAGGAGGCCCGCAAGGCGCAAAGCTGCCGAAGGTCGTCCAGGAGATCGTCGGAACTTAGAATGATTCGGATACGTCTCGGAGGAATATGAGATCGATGCGTCGTGAGGGACAAGCTCGTTTCAACGAGCTGGATTTATCTTATCTTAAGTTAGATCCATCATAACGATATATAGACTAGTGATAATATTTTTTAAATGTTATCAATTATTTGACAAAATTTTTTAGTTTAATTAATATTTCCATGCTTAAAAAATTGAAAACAACTCTAAAAAATATTAAATTCTGTCTTTTGTATTTATAATTAAAAAAACCCGGATTTATGTCAATACTGACATTATATCAATTGATTAATTTCCCCAACTAATGGAAAAAAAACTAATTTTTTAAATAAAAACTCACAATTATAACTAAAAAAATATTATCGCAAGAGAGAGGGAAAGGGGAAGAGGGAGAGAGAGAATTATGTGATTAGTTCATACATAAATAGAAGAGAAAGAATTTGCATTAAAGATGTTCTTCGAATTTTAGAAATTAGAAGTTTATGTCAGAATGTACGATAGTCGAAATCACGATCCTTTCTCAGACTCTCAATCTTTTAGTAAATAAGCAATTCAGGCGGAAAGAGGATCTTGGTTAAGCTTACTAATCTTCAACGATTGTTCTATTCTCCAGCGGCGAGACTACACAGTGGCCGATCAAAACCGCGGCCTAACGATATTACAGATCCGCCAATCACTGGCACGAAGAGATGAAGACAATGATGCCCGACACAGATTAACCGCTGGTAAATCGGGTAAATTCTAAATAAATTCTCTTTGCATTGCTGCTAAATTGAAAATTTATTCAATTAAATACAAATTCTTTAACCGCGCCTTAACTGCATTTGTATACAAAAATATTTAGATATCTTTCGTGCAAAATATCTAATCTTAAAAATACCCTTAATTTCAGAAAATTAATTATAATCGATATATCTATCGATATAATTACTATTATTTTTCGACACCTAATTTTAATTGTTATAAATAACTTTCTATGTTTATTTCTGTTTGTGCAATATAAATACTGCAAAAAGGATTTATTTCTATATTTATGTTTTAGTTATAAACAAATATTTTCGCGATTCTAAAAAGATTAGATAATATTATTGAAGAATAAGTAGAGGTGTGTTCAATGCCAATATGTTCATAACAAATGGATTTTGATTACGATAAAGTATCGTTTATGGCGTACGAGATAACGAGTGTGATGCATTTAAATATGCATCTCACATATTGTACGTGATTGATCAAATGATGATAGCATAATTGCACAAATTCGTGTATAATAATAAATGATACATTTCATCTGAATAAATATTTAAATATTTAAATAAGAAGTACCACAGTACACAACATGTATAGAAATCTATAAAAATGGCATAATTATGCCAATTCTGTCGAACAGAAGACTGATTGTACAATAAGTCAGAGTTTATCGCGTTGAATATCGTAATATGCATAATTGGAAAACATGCTTGATATTTCCTAATATTACTTTTTGTACGTCATCAAAGTTGCATCTATCGGCGAAAACTGACAGTTGTTGTCGAGTCGTTGTGTCAAATCATCTCATAATACGAATATCGTTTCATGATACGAAGATCGGGAATTTTTAAGTAAGGCTAACATTTAATTAATCAATATCATACTTTGTTCTAAGTAATATTTTTTTACATCTCACACTAAGATCGATTTACTTTTAGTTAAAATTTATATATTCCATTAAAATGTTTTATAAAATTGAAAAACCTATTAAACTATTAAAAAAAATTATAGTCATCGTCAAATAAAAGTTATATTTCAATTTTACAGGCATTTTATAATTAAAAATTAAAGAAAATATTTTATAAAACGTATAAATAAAACAGGATTTTAAAACATTCGCAATATGAAATGAGAACCACTGAATTGACAAAGTTCAATGACAAAGAATAAAGTCAAGAATTTCAAAAGGTAATTTTTTTCAATGGATGGTAATTTTGTATCGTTTTATATCATGCGTATTATACGCACGTAAGCATTACAGAATGAGTGACGTAACATAACATGGCTACGATAACCACATATATTAGGTGTTCCAAAAAAATGTATATCGATATATCTGTTCTAAACAATATATTTGCATTTATTTTACATTATAAAAATATTACTTGAAGTTAATTTAAATTTAAATTTAGAAAATGTAAATAATGAAAAACTCGTATTTAGTTTACAATTTATTTATATAACAATTTCTCTAAGAACAGTTTAATTAAATATTTTATGTTAGTAAAATTATATATAAATCGGATTTTAAATAGATGAAAAATTATTCTTTTTATGAAAGATTTAACAATTTATTCAATAATTTTAGAGTAATGTGTATTTTTAAAACACCTTGTATAAGTCCGGGTATCACTCGTAAACCGGTCGGGAACACGACAAGATCAGTTTGATCTACACCAGTCAGTCAATAAGGTCATAACGGTTTATATCTGTAGGAAAATTCATCAATTTGTGCCTGTAAAGAAGTAGTACTAACCGATTTAATCAAATGTTTTAATTTAGTTTCTAATTTCGATTATAAACCTACTATAAAATTATAAAAATTTAAAAAATTTCAGATTTCTAAACAGAACCATGTCCACAGACGTGCGAGGAGTTGTATTATCTGGAACTGAATTGGCAAGGTAAATGATGTTAATTTATTTTGTACAAGTACGTCGTTTCGTAAAAGAAAAGATTATTTACACTCGAATCATTCGCTGTATTTGAAACAGTAACATAGCGTTTCGACAAAAATATGTTATGAAAAAATGAGATTAAGATCAACAGAATATTAAATATTTACCAAATTTTCAGTCAGAATATAAAAACATAAAGATAATGTATTAGATAATATATATAGAATGTTTTAAAACGAATAAAAGGTACACGTATAAATTACACGTGTATCAGATATATCTTTATGAGGTTATGGTATTTTAAATATATAAAAATATGTGCTTTTATAATGAAATATAAAAACAATTGTTGAATATTAAATCCAATATAAGTATCTAAATTTCAGGACAATTTGTTCTCCTTATATCTATATTAAAAATATATGTAAAATATTGACTGTATTCCGATATTCACTGCTAGTACTAAAAATCTATAGTGTATGTAACGTAAAATATAGATTCAGTACTGGCACAGTGAATATTGGAACGCAGTTATTGTAAGTCTAGTAAGTCTAGTAAGTCTAGTAAATAATCCGCGAAATTCAAATATCTGTAGACTAAAGCTTTTAATTACGTACAAGTACATACATAATATGTAATATAACAAATAATCGCAAATTTGCCAATTATAAGGATAGAGTTAATTTAAAAAATATATATATAAATCTTCCATAGAATAAATTATAAACAACATAAAGGTATTTAAAAATTATTTACAAATTATTAAACTTTAAAAAAATCATCGAATTTTTTTTAAGAACGTCTTTTGTTTCCATTTTTTGTAAAAATAGGCAAATTTATACGAACTTATTTTGGCATATCTAACAAATAAATATAATAAATTTTATAGAGAAATTCGAGAAGGCCTAATCAAAGATGTGAAAGCCTTAAAAGAGAAATTACCTGATTTCGCACCTGGCCTGGCTATCGTTCAGGTAGGCGCAAGGGAAGATTCGAACGTCTACATAAAGATGAAAATTAACGCGGCCCGCGAAATAGGTATCGATGTTCAACGATGTCAGCTTCCTAATACCACGACAGAAATGGAACTCATCAACAAAGTTACCAAACTAAATAATGATCCTAATGTTCATGGAATTATTGTGCAAATGCCGCTTGACAGTGTCAATAAAATCAATTCTCATCTAATCACCGATCTAGTATTACCAGAAAAAGACGTCGATGGGTAACTATATAACTATTATTTAAAATAATATTTATATATTTTTATACAGAGAGTTTTTCTGAAATAGTACCTTATTGACTATTTGAGAGATGTCTTGCAACTTGTAAAAATGACATGAAAAAATTATTATTATTATAATATCAAATTTAATAATACTTTTTTTCTCAATTAACAATCAGTTTTTGACTTATTAAAATTTGATTTAGTAACTAGTTTAATTTTTTATTTCAAATACAATTATTCGAATATTTCATAAAAATAATTTATTTTAAAGTTCAGATTTGACAAAAATCTGAATTTTAATGTAATGTGATTTTTTTCTTTATTAATTATTAATAAATATTAATTTACTGTTACTGATGATATCTTGTTGATATATGCATGCGTATTCGTTATTACGAAAACATGATATATCGAAGGAGTTTTGTAACGCTTTGACCAATGATAAACAAGAGAGAAAACAGAAATGTGCCCTTTGACATACCACTTTGATAGGAAATACATAGGCGCCAATTTGGACAAATATGTTCTGTTTTAGAAATTTTTTCAGAGAGAACCTATGTATACTGTAATAATAATTTTCATAAAAATCTTTTCCCAACGATTCTCATCACAAAACTGTATATATAATAAAATTTTATTCAGGTATTTAATTTTTCAATTGCAGATTAAATACTGTTAATGAAGGCCGAGTTGCGATTGGTGAGATGTCTGGATTTTTGCCATGTACTCCGAACGGTTGTATTGAATTAATTAAGAGGTTTGCTATTGCTCAACAGATTATTTTAATATATTAGAAGTTTTTTTTATTATGCAATTATGTATTAAATTGGGAAAATAACTTTTAGGAGCGGTGTGACTATTGCCGGTGCTCAAGCCGTTGTTATAGGGAGAAGCAAGATTGTCGGCACTCCCGTTGCTGAACTATTAAAATGGCATAATGCCACTGTAACGGTTTGTCACTCGAAAACGAAAAATCTCTCTGATGTCGTAAGTAATCATTCACGATTTCTTAGTACTTGTAAAACAAAGTAAAACTTGTAAAACAAGCAGCTGTATTACTATAAATTCTTGTATCATTAAAAAAAATTTTTTTTAGGCACGTCAAGCTGATATTCTAGTAGTTGGTATAGGTCAACCTGAATTAGTTAAGGGTGATTGGATTAAACCGGGTGCTGTTGTTATCGATTGTGGCATCAATCCTATACCAGGTATGCAGTTATTTTTTTATGTAATATATTTGAATACATTAAAAGTCGATATCTATTACTCATAAATGGTTAAGTTGATTAAGATGATTAAGATATCTAGATGAAGTTAAGATGGTTAAGATATCTATTACTCATTTGGAAGCGAGAATACGCTAGTCTTAAGAATTTAGTAGTCAGTTAAAAAAAATTTATAGTCCCATTAGTTGAAAATCAAGAGTATAAAAATTAAAGGTTTAGAAAATAGTGAAATAAATTATAAATGATCAGAAAAAGAGAAAGTAAAAGAATTTTGAGAATTGCTGTTAATCTTTTATTCATTTCAAGATTTGTACGAATCTCTCTATAAATATTATATACATATACAATACACATACAAACTTGCTAATATAAACTAAATGTATTAATGTATATTATTACTGGTGAATTATCACTCTTTAACGTTATCACTTTAATGACTAGTATTTCTTCTCTTTTTTTTTCTACACGCTCCCTCATTACGATTTAAGACATTATCATATCCACATATCTCTCTGTTCATGAACAGAAAATACAGAAAACATAGTCGACGATTTAGTTTAAGATCAGTCGTGTTCGAGGACACGTCTTGTAAACACAACATGTTAGTTTCCGATAACACAAGCGCGTAAAGCATTTATCTCTAAAAGTATGAAGCAATACGTATAAGTTTACTATTATAAAATATATTAATTTACAATCATGTATAATTTTATTTTAAAGTAAATTCTCTCATTCTCTTTATCTTTTATATTTAAAATAATTTACTTTTTAAAAAAACTTTGAGACCGATAACAAACGCAATCAAAGAATTTATAAGCCCGACTAATATCACTTAAGGACGTTTCAGATCCTACAAAAAAAAGTGGACAACGTTTAGTGGGTGACGTAGCGTACCAAGAAGCCGCTAAGGTAGCTTCGTACATTACACCAGTACCAGGCGGCGTTGGGCCAATGACAGTAGCAATGTTAATGAAAAATACCGTGATATCCGCGCAAAGGTCGGCGCAAAAGCTCCTCAACGTCCAATGGAAATTGCGAACTCTTCCACTGAATCCTGTGAAACCTGTACCGAGCGACATCAATATTTCTAGAGGTCAAGAACCAAAACCGATTACTGTGTTAGCTGAAGAAATCGGAATAACGCCGAATGAGCTTAGCCCTTACGGTAGCAAAAAGGCAAAGATCGGTCTCAGCGTGCTGCAACGATTGAAGAATCAACAAAATGGAAAGTATGTGGTAGTGGCGGGCATCACGCCAACGCCGTTTGGCGAAGGAAAGAGCACGACTTCCCTTGGATTGGTACAAGCACTAACGGCGCACAAAGGCAAAAATTCTTTCGTTACTCTTAGACAACCTAGCCAAGGACCTACGTTTGGCGTTAAAGGAGGAGCTGCTGGAGGAGGCTATTCACAGGTACGACAGAGGAATTTCATCAGATAGCAATATTCTATCGATATTTATAAAGATATAATCATTGTTTTTTATCATAAACTAACATAGATTTTATTATAGGTGATACCCATGGAGGAATTTAATCTTCATCTGACCGGTGACATTCATGCTGTTACCGCCGCGAATAATCTTATGGCGGCGCAAATTGATGCGCGTTATTTCCACGAATCGACTCAGAGTGATAAAGCCTTGTATGATCGGCTGGTACCGACTATTAAGGGTGTCAGGAAGTTTTCGAAAATCCAACTGAAACGATTGCAAAAACTTAGTATCACGAAAACTGATCCGAACTCATTAACGGAAGAAGAGCAACGTCGATTTGCAAGACTTGACATGGATCCAAACAACGTCACATGGACGCGAGGTGATGCGATGCAAGAAATAAGAATTTAACAATTATATTTAAAAAAAGCTATTGAATTGCAATAACAATTTTTTTGCACAGTGGTGGATATTAACGATCGATTTCTGCGGAAAATCACCATTGGCCAGAGTCCAACCGAGAAAGGCAAGATAAGAGAAACCTCGTTTCGTATAAGCGTTGCGTCTGAAATAATGGCAATCCTAGCATTATCAACGAGTGTCGAGGATATGAAGAGACGGCTTGGTAATATCGTCGTCGGATTTAACAAAAGCGGCGAGCCTTTAACTGCTGAAGATTTTGTTAGTATAATTATATATGTACAATATCTAAATTATTCTTATCCGATATTACTATTATTTATATGAAATAGCAATTATTTTTATTATCTATCTTTTTAAACTGTTTTCTTAAAAAAAGATATGTTAAATCGATAGTCTCAAAGTATTGTCTCTTTTCCACGATGCTAATTAATTTTTCCGCTTGGCTCACTTCATATTGTGAGTAACCAATAAAACATGAAAATTATTTGCTAATTTCTTGCTATTTTTATATTTTAAAAATAATTTTTTTGTTTCACTTTTTACAAAGTTACTTAATATTGAACTATCGAGCCTGTTTTATTTTATACTATATAAATTCACAAACACCGTTCACAATGTTCTTTATATCGTCGTAATTGCGCATAAGGAAAGCAATTTGTAGCTTGTCTAAATATCTGCCTAATCCTCAGGGTATGACGGGAGCAATGGCGATTCTGCTAAAAGATGCTATAGAACCGACACTTATGCAATCATTGGAAGGTACACCGGTAATGGTACACGCTGGACCATTCGCCAATATAGCCCACGGTTGTTCATCCATTATCGCTGACGCTATTGCTCTAAAATTGGTCGGACCGGAAGGTATTGTAGTAACGGAAGCCGGATTCGGATCGGATATTGGCATGGAAAAGTTTTTTGACATCAAGTGTCGTACTTCCGGACACGTACCGAATGCTGTTGTACTCGTGGCGACTATCAGAGCGTTGAAGATGCACGGTGGTGGGCCGCCAGTAACGACTGGGGCACCACTAAAGAAAGAGTATCTCGAAGAAAATATCGAACTTGTTAGAAAAGGCTTACCAAATCTGCAAAAGCATATTAGCAATGGCCTGAAATTTGGCGTGCCCGTAATTGTTGCCATCAATTCTCATAGGTGTGTTTTTTTTCTTAATAATCGATAGTAATAAAAACGGAATTTACAATTTCAAAAACACTAGTCTTGAATCTGTACTATCTTTTAATACCGTTCATATGTAATTTTTATTGTAATCTTTATTTTACCAAACTATCAAATTTTTGTGCTATTTAAGAGCTTAGTATTTTGTAATAATTCTAAGAACTTTATTTTATGATAATTTGGCAATATCATTTTTATATAAATTTTATTAAAGTGGATACAAACTATAATGTTTAAATTATCGATCACATCTATGTTAATCTTTCAGTACCGACACTCAAGCGGAGCTAGAGCTCGTTAAACAAGCAGCATTGAAAAGCGGTGCAAGTGATGCAATAATTTGCACTCATTGGGCCGAAGGTGGGACTGGTGCTGTAGCTCTTGCAGATGCAGTGATTGCCGCTACCGAAAAAAATAGTAATTTCAAAGTATTGTACGATCTCGAGGCCAGCATTGAAGAAAAAATTAATAAAATCGCTAAAGAGATGTACGGTGCTGGTCAAGTCGTTTTCGCAGAAAAGGTAAACAAATATTTTCACGCTATACGTGTAAACTACTACCACAAATTACTAATATTTTTTGTCATTCGTTATAGGTGCAGAAAAAAATCGAAAACTATAATAAGTTAGGATATAACAAACTCCCAATATGTATGGCAAAAACATCAAATTCATTAACTGGAGATCCAGCTATCAAAGGTGCACCAACTGGTTTCACCCTCGATATTACAGATATATTCGTTTCGACCGGCGCCGAATTTATTGTTCCCATGGTGGGAGAGGTAAATAATTTTCTCGACAATACAATCAATAATAAAATTATCTACTAATTTTTTTAAAATTAATTTTGTTTTATTAAATTTTAGATTATGATGATGCCCGGACTTTCGACTCGACCAAATATTTACGATATGGATTGGAATAGTGAGACAGATGAAATAGAAGGCCTGTTTTAAATTGAATGTTTATTTTCCAACGAAAGAAGCATTTTCGCAATATGTGATGTGTATTAATAATTCTTTCAACAAGTTCATATAACAATGTTGCCAATAAACTTTTTTGTATTCAAGAAGCTTACATTCTTCATTATTTATGTACAGCATAACAATATCATCCTGTCGAAATAAATATATCGTATATATTCCAAGTATACTAGCTCAAAAAGTTTGTACATTAAAAGAGTGTAAACTATTACAACCTTTAATGTATTGTATATAAAGATATTTATTTCACTTTCTTAATAACGCGCAATTTTGCCGATCGTGATCTCGGATTTGTTTCAATTTCTTCAGCAGTAGGTATCAAAACATGTTTATGCGTCATTTCCCATGGTGTTTCCGTCAATTTTTCGATATCGCTCTTATCAAACACCTTACCATGATGCGCATACTTCAATGCTACGGTATTAGCTACATTATCTGTTATATTTCCAGAAATATGTCTTTTGACTATAGTATCTTCGAGCGAATGAAAAGAGATTGTAATTAAACGGCCGGACAGTTTCAAATATACTTGCGCAAGAAGTATACCATAATTAATTTCATTTAATTCATTATTGACAAAAATTCTAAGCGCTTGAAATGTTTTCGTGGCGCAATGCGAAAATCTACCGAGACTATCTCTCCTGATTTCACCGCCTAGAGTGGATTCGACCAGCAAAGCCAGTTCCTTCGTCGTCTCTAATTTTCTACACATGTATCTAACGTCAATAATGGCACGCGCAATTTTCTTAGCACGCTTCTCTTGCCCGTAAATTTTTATGATACGAGCTAAATCCTGCTCTGTTGCCCTCTCTAATACGTCCGCGGCAGTAACTTGTCCCGGACATCGAAGTCCATCCATTCTCATATCTAATGGTCCATCCTTTGATAAAGAGAAACCCCTATCTGCCACATCAAATTGCATTGACGAACAACCAAAATCAAACAAAAAACCATCTAAACTATTTTCTTTAATGTTGTGTTCTTTAAGTAGCTGCGGTAGTTCAGAGAATTTACCTAACAAAGGAATTACTTGTCCTGGATATTTCTGTGATAAGTCTTTTGCGCATTCGTATGCTGAAGGATCTCTATCTAACGCAAATATTTTTATATCAGGTGAATGTTCTAACAGTTTAGTGGCATGTCCACCAGCACCAAATGTCATGTCTACGTATACCTTGCCTGGCGACGGAGCCATATATGTCAGCACTTCTTGTGCCATAACAGGCACATGAAGATTTTTGTCAGAACAGATATCATATTTAAACCTATATTGCCTCACGTTAACTGAACATAGGAAGTTAGTTTTAGTTAGCAATGCTGTTCTATTAATAAAACACCTATTTATAAACTTGTATGCAAAATATACAAACTTAATTGTTATCATTTTTTCCAATATTTCTTACTTTTTTATAAAATTTATAAATTATTCCCTTTTCTTCTTCCTTCAAATACTCTAACATTTCTGAAGTCAACACCAAATTACATTGTTCCTTGTTTAATCCGCTCGCAGTGCTTAACAAGGAACGTTTATAAAGATGCCCATAATAATTTGATGAAATCCTTTTCAAGCTTGAATAATATCGATTGCACTGTTCCGGATTCGGTTGAGTAGTTGCTTCACCCTTTGCAAATGCAGACTTCAGCTGGTCACGAATGTGTTGTCCCAAGTCTCTAAAAACCATCGAATCAAGCAGATCGATAGGAAGATAGAAAAATTTAAATACGTCACAAAAATTAATAGTTCGCGAAATTACATATATGTTTTCTGCATCAATAATCATCGAAATATAAAGAATTATTCTAACCTAGCTAGCAATATATTTAAAAGCAAACACTAATACGTTGAATGAAATATGATAAGCCATTGCATCCAAAACAACTACATGTAGAATACTTTGGCGTCATATTTTAACTACCTGCCAACTTTGCCTTTGTCCAGCGGCCACGATTCCAATAGTTTCATATAATTCTTATAATTACCGGCCATGACGTCCGCGAGGTTTTAGATTGCGGCACGATGTTATCGTTGATATGGTGTTGGTGGCGTTTGGGGGCAAAATGTTTTACCCTACTATAATAGATAATTTAGAGTGCTATACCTACTGACTATAGATAAGTTGAATAACACCTGCAAATTTATTAAATAATTTTTAAATACAACGTTTACGATATTTTTATTACGACGTGTCTATATTTTTCTATCTTTGTAGTCTATTTTTATTTGGAACAATGTATTCATTAATTAAAAATTGCATTTGGAAAAGGTATTTTGAAGTCTCTCTGTCCTTGTCTCATCTTTTCTTTGAAGCAAAATAAAAGGTAGTCTATCTAATATAGCAGCTGAAGATTTATAGTTCTATTTACCAGAAATATAAGTAGAAAATATTGACATATAGCCAATCATTGATAACCGCGATAGCAGATTTTCATCTAATTCCACCTTATGCAAATCAACTGTAAAATATAAGATAAAAAAGTAAGAAAATTAAGGAAATGCCCGAAGTATAAAATATATTCAAATAAATTACAATCATTCTCGAAGTATAATTGAAGTATCGATTTTGTAGAATGAATTAATCTATGTAATCCCGGGAAGCAATACCATTAGAGATAAAACGTAAATAGTGAATTAATCCTTTTTAAGCTAATTTTATATTATTCGTGCTCCAATATTATTCACTTGGAATTACTTGGAATAGTTGGAATTTCAGTCGACTACTATTTTCGTAAATCTTATTACCGATCGAAGATGGCGTATCTAAAGATAATTAGATGAAAACCGTGGCGCGCTTTGACTGTTGTATAGTCAAAGGTGGCGCGCTTCTCTGTTAGATACTTCAGATACTTCTTGCGTCTGACTACTCTAACCTCTAGACAGTTCTAAACGCAGTGTTTTAGAAAAAAAAGGACCGTATGTATGAATAACAATTCAGAGCGAATTTTAAAAATTTAATCATCAGACATTTTCGTCTACAAGAATATTTTATGGAATCTGAGATACTCTTAAAATGGTATGTGTAAAAGCTGATAGATATTTGTTCCAATTTGCATGTTTCAACTAAATCATTTTATACAAGGGATTATTTATGCACATGTATAACCGATCAAATGGAATTATTTCTTTTCTTATAGTTGTAATTAATCAAATTTATGTTATGTAAAATTCTTAAATGTTTTTACTCTATTAGGTCATATTCTAAAAAAAATTTATTGATGCTAATATCTAGGGAAATATCACATTACTCCAAAATATAAAAATTATTTTTGAAAATCGTTGATAAATTTTAATATATAATTTACAGAAATGATAGAGATGGAAGTAAATACGTGTCGTCTGTGTGGTATGAAAACTGAATCTGAATATTCAAAGTATATCTTTGATGAAATAACTAATTTTGCACAGATAATAAATGAAACTTTACCAATTAAGGTACGTTAATTAGTTAATTACTATAAATAAGTATATCGATCTTCATCTTCAATATTTTTTTAGGTCTCACAAGATGATCATTCCAAATATATATGTCTAGACTGTTATAATAAAGTTATCAGTCATTATGATTTTATTCAAAGTGTATTGGCATACACGAAGGAAAGTGAGACAAACATCGCTTCTTTCTTCGAAGTCAATAGAAATGAGAAATTGGAAAATGTGGTAATTTCTAAATTGAACAATGATATGATATATACTTGTCCGAATTGCAACAAAGATGTAATACTTTTAATAAAGAATAATTTTGGAGATAATGATTGCACGTTTGAGATTTCATTGGCTGCTGTGGATCAAATAAAAGAATCGATGGGAGAAAATAGCCAAATATCTGAAGATATAATGGAGTTGGTTAATATCAATCAATCAAAGACAGTAAACGAATTACATGAATTATCACCGAATTGTGATATCGTTGACAGAAATATGACAAATAATAACAAAGGGGATATTAATGGAATATATATAAGTTTGCAAGAAGATACCAACCATATGAATTCTTATATTACATTGGAAAATATTAATGTATCATATGAATTGAATAAAGGTATAAAGAGAAAATTTCAAGAAAGTAAAACATCTATTAACTCTATTAAGGTGCAAAAACTAGACGAAAGGTTAGATGTAATGGAACAAGATGCCAATGAATTGAACAATGATTACGATACATCAAGTGTAACTGATTTGATAACATTTCAGTCAATAAACAATAGCATAGAATCTCCCAGTGAAAATATAGAAGTTCAAGAGGAAAATAATATGGAATATATGGTGGAAATGGAGCACAGTGACAAGAATCTTATTAAATCACAAATATTAGAAATAAAGTCAGATACAAAGAAACAAAAAGAAAATGAATCGGACAGTGATTATGATAGATCAAGTACTGCTGGCCTGATAACATACCAACCAGAAAACAATGATGATGATGGCATGGAATATGTCAGTGGTGATACAGAAATTGAAGATGGCAATACAATAGACGATATGACGAAAATAAACGAATGCGTCAATAAAGATGATACAAATGATACTGACATTCCAAAAAGTAATGAAAAACAGGTGTGTAAGTTGTGCGGAGCTTGTTATATTTCACAGGTAAAGTACCAGTTTCATATGGAGAGACATAAATTAAACAAAATAGATAAATATGTCTGTTTAATATGTGACAAAGAAACCAAAAATGAAAACTTATTGTGGGATCATTACCTCTACATACACAAGAACACAACGCGGTACATTTGCTTAGACTGCAACAGAGCATTCACGAGAAAACCATATTTGAATATGCATCAGAAAAGACAGAGACACACTGGTTACAAAAAAACGCTAAAAGTTGATACAAATGAAGATAATAATCAGACGCAGAACGATATTAAAAAATTAAAGCGAAAATGCACTGTTTGCAGAAAATTGATAAGAGATGTAGATCCCAATGCTATCAACGATCTAAGAATGTGCGCCTCTTGTGAAGAGTCCAATGGATTTCTGATAGTCAACGGGGAAGTAAAAATAATATCACAGCGACAGTATCACTGTTTGAAGTGCCGAAAGCACTTTATGCGTCGGGAAAGACTCGAGTTCCATGAAATGCGACATAATGAGAATATGGACGAGTTTATCTGCAGCACATGCGGTAAGGAGTTCAGCGGAGAAAATTCTTTGTACGAGCATTATCTTTTCGTGCACAAAGGGGCTAGACCACATATCTGCGACGTGTGCGGCAAGTCGTTTCAACTGAAGGCACGATTGAAGGAACACCTTCGGAAGCATACGGGTGAGTTGCCTTATCAATGTGAAATATGCGGCCAGCGTTGTATGACTACCCACGCACTGAAATTCCACAAGAGGTCTCATTTTTCCACTCGCCACAGTTGTGAGATATGTGACAAATCGTTCATCAAGAAACAGAATTTGAATGAACATCTAGAGAAGCATTGGAAGAAAGACAAGAACATATCACTTTCGCAAATATTCACGTGTCCCATCTGCAACTGCGAGCTGCCAACTTTCCGTATGCTAAAACATCACATGCTTGGAATCCATCAGCTCGAGCGTCATGATCCCTTAATAACGAAACAAAAACCATTGTACGAATGTAACGAGTGTCAGGAGAAGTTCAAACATCAAATGTCGCTCAAGGCACACAAGAAGGTGCACGAGGGTAAAGGTATGCCTCCTCGTACATTTCAGTGTGACGTATGCAAAGCGGAATACAAAGCCAAACAGATGCTAATAAATCACATTAAGAGCAAGCACAGCAATGAGAAACAGTACGAGTGTGCGCAATGCAACAAGAGATTCGCGAATGTTAAAACGCTGTACAGTCACATTTTACTACATACTAATAGAAAGCCGTTCACCTGCGAGTACTGCAACATGAGCTTCAAACGAAAAGAGATCAGAGATGTTCATCGCCGTAAACACACAAACGATCGACCTTACCAGTGCACAGATTGCAACAAGTCATTCAGTAGCTATTCCAGTCGCTCAAACCATCGCAAGAAGGCACATGGGGATAATGAAATTGAATGTCCGGAATGCAAAGCGAAATGCGGTGATATACAGGAAATCAGAATTCATCTCAACAAACATCTCGGTGAAAAATTGAGTAAATTAGAATCCAAGTAATTTTGTAAAAATGACTTACAAAATCCAATGACTTACAAAAAATGATTGTAATATTATATATAAAATATATCGATATTGCATTATATATGATGAAATTTTAACACTTGAACTCATAAGCATTCTTAATAATTAAATAATGTATATATAAATTTATTTTAAATAAGTTATATTAAATATATATACTTATTTTAAACTATATCAAGTGATGATTAAATTATATACATATATAAAACTTTGTGTTGCAATGTTTTTACACGTTCAATACCATATGTTAATTTTTATTGCGTCTAGATTATACATCTTCACTGTAATATCAAATATTGTATGTCATACGAATAAATGTTTTTCAGCTATATGCAAAATGTAAAATGTAATGTGTGTATGTATTAATATATTTTTAATAGATAAATATAAAATTGATGCGTTCTATCATTTATTCGTTTAATTATAATTTAATTGTTTAATACTAGGTATATTTTTATATACATGATAATCACAAAATTAAACAGTGCAATCTTTAATCATCTGACTTTATTCGATGCAATCAGAAATTATGAATCTTTTTATTTTATTCTTAGAGAGATTATGCTACATCTCAATGTCATTAACGTTATTTTTATAATGTAATAACATTATATATATATATCGTCGCAAACATTCTCATCACGCAACATCGACGGGATGACAAAGCAGCGTGGTCATTCTCATTCAAATTTAAATGGCTACTACCGTGCGCGCGTCACGCAGAAATTTAAATGGACGCAACGTTGGTGCAAAAATCAGGTGGTCACCCGCGCCCGTCCATGAACGACCGTACAATCAAGATGAATTCCCGATCGCCGGCCGCGATCGCGAAATAACTATTTCAGAATCGCGAAGCCGCCGGCGTTGCGCGGCAATGATGCACGAAAGAATTTCGAAAAAAACGGCTCGGGACTCGTCAAGTCACGTGTGGTCTGTCGAAAATCAACATGAAGAGAAACGCACGATGGGGACTACTTTCTCGCGGAGTGATATCGGCGAGAGGCTCGTCGGCGAGTCGATATTCGAATGGATTTGCGAAGCCAAACCGATCGTCTCTCCGTCGCTGGCTCGCGGACCAGCGACGGAAACGACGGGAATTTTCACGCCGACCGGTCGCGGAAACTCGCCGGGGCGGGCGATTTTCCGCGAGGTCCGGCCATCGCGGGATCTTCGCGACGGCAGAAGGGTTGCGTGCAGGGCGCGCGCGAGCGCGCACTCCGATTCGCGACGGTCGAGGCCGTTCATTGGACGAGAATTCGAGGTGAAACGAGCGATTCGCGGCGCGCACTCATACTGTCGTGCGATCGCAAGTGTCTACGCGCTGATACGAGCCGCGGTTTTGTATTCGGCGCAGAGTCGTCGCGACTCGCCGTGGAACCTGGCGCATCCACCTGGAAATTGCATCCTCGGGTCCCGATAAACACCAACTAACATTATATCAACATTTATGTTATAATTTCCCACTCAATAATTTAACACACGTTTTACATAACAGTTACATTACTGATTGTAAGAAATTATAATTTAATATTGACGCAATGTTTATTGAGATGCCTTTCTTATGCCTATCTGCAATCATACCTACACGACTCTTTATTGAAAATAGAAATACTAGAAATAATAGAAATGCCACGCACTCACGGCGTAGAAATTAGAAAAAAAATATTAATCGACGTTCAACTTGTTAGGAACATCGAGATGTAGCGATATCCTTCCGTACGTTTTATTGATATAGTTTAAAAAAACACCGAGAAAATAATTATAAAGGCTCCCAAAGAGCTATTTTTGTAAACAACTAAGATTTTTTCCTCTGCGAAATGTCGGCTCGGCGGCTTGATTGTGAAACGTCTCGGGCACTCGAGATGTTACAATACGGACGTGGTTACCGGGTACGGCAGGCAGGGGCAGGGCGCGGGCCGCGAGCAGAGGGGGGCCGCGAGTTCGCACGCATATACCGGCGTACATTGGCGCACGGCCAACAGCGAATTCGTTCGCCGGCTCCCAACAAGAACGCGTCGTCGCCGACATACACAGCGTGAGCGCCAACCTAACCGAGGGGGAGCACACATATAGATACAACCGTTATTAATCCTACGGTCGTGGGCGAGTCGGTTTGTGGAAATGGCCGGGGAAAAGCGCAGCCAGGAACAGGACGAGATCTCAGTCGCGAGGACGGTGCTCGTCGACATCGAGGGCACCACCACGAGCATCAGCTTTGTGAAGGTAAAGGATGGATCGCGGTCCTCGCGAAATCAGGCCGCGCCAGGTCGTCTCGTGCCGTTCCATTCCGGGGAGCGGCCTTGCCGCTCGCGAATCTTCCCCGTGAGATTCATTCCGCGGCCAGCGGCGGCGTTTCGCCTTTGATCACGCAAGCCTCCCCTCCCTCCCCGTTCTATCCCCCGGGAAGTCGTCCGAGTCTTGACCGAGGAGCTCGTCTCCTCGCTCTCGTCGCGCGTACATACGCGGTCGAATTCCACGCCGGGTTATTGTCCTCGCGTCGGGGCGGTGTGCCGGCTCGAATCGCGAGTTTTCGGCCGGCCGCCGCCACCACCATCGCCGCCGTCGCCACCGCCGCCGCTGCCGTTGCCACCGCCGTTGTTTGTGAGACGGAAAAAGAGACGACGGGATTTCGAGCTAAGGCGATCCGTTCGAATTTTCGAATGAAAGGCCGAATCCGCAATCCCCCTCTCCCCCGACGGGGTTCGTGACAAACCGGCCGAAAGACCCTGAGAACTCGATTTAAAAACAAACGCTATGATCTTTTTATAGACATCGGTCGCGCTGGCATGTATATTGACGCGGCGCGCCGAGACGCCGCGGAAAGCCGCCGGAAAACAACGGGACACGCGCGTGACTTTTCCCGGCGAGCGTGTCTCGCCGACGACGATACTTAATCTTACGCGTACGCGGCTTATTTTCTCTTGCAGGAGACCCTCTTCCCCTACATACGCCAGAACTTGAAAGATTACATTGAGAAAAAGTGGGAGGACGAGGAGTTCAAGCAGGACTATGAAAAATTAAAGGAACAGGTAAATGGAATTTTGACCAGGCGCAGGTAAATACGGGATTTTCACGTGGAATGAGAAAATTTAACGTTCAAAATTGATATCCGCCTTTGTTTGAAATTACGAAAGAAATGTATATTAAGTATTTGTATCGCAGTATCGCATTGTATCCAGAACTGATTGTGAGTATATTCTCTTTTCCTTTTTTTTATACATTTTTTAATAAAAAAATTTGATGATAAAAGAAATTAATTGATTAACTTATAATGAAGTTTTAGGGTAAAATTTTTATTTTAAAATATTCGAAATAAATATTGGAAAATTACATTGGTTTAATAATTTATACTATCAATATAAACGAGATCCTACAGTCAATCTTTGTCATGCTACAGATAATAATAAATTTTATTCCCTTTTTCCTCTCACCTTTCCAACAGTATTAAAGGCTATCTTTAATCTAGTACGAATATTATTTTCTTGATTTATACAAATATTTTTGTCTCTGATATTGATTTCTATATTCTTCTATCTTCTATTTTTATTGTCATATATGTGTTTAGCAACATGTCTATTTCTCTTTCTTTACATTATACGTAGGCAATTATATTTATTTTTAATAACTTTTAGAGACTATATTTTGAGATAAATTTTATAATATTAATCATCTTATTAATTTTATAACATTAACATCTTGTTTTTCAAATTTTTTTTATCAATTTTACATCACGTACCAATGGTTTATTAATACGCTTTTTAGGCAAAAAAGGACGAGGAAGATAAATTAGATGGCTTTGTTGCGATTACTGGCGATAAGCCTGAAGAAGAAAAAGATTCACTTTTGAAAAATGTTTTGTGGCAAATGGACAATGATCGTAAGACAGGTGCATTAAAACAACTGCAAGGACATATGTGGCATGAAGCGTATAAAACAGGCACAGTTAAAGGACAGTAAGTTATTCTTATTTTTGCTCTAATTTGTTTTTATCTAAATTAGATTGACTCTATATACACCATATTTTTCATATTTTTATCTTTATCCTTATATAAATCATTATCTTTATCCCTATATAAATATCCTTATAAATCTTTCACATAGAGGATTTGCAATCAATACAAATGGTATTATATATAGTTGGATGTAAAGATTTATATAATATATATATAAATAATTGTATAATATAAGATTCTATATTTAACCATCATAAATAGTGAGGTGAACAGTAGTATTTGGACTCACTCTTCATATCTCATTTATCATTCTTTATAAGATCTCTTTATTTATTATATACATAAATATAAATTCTATGATGCTTGTATTTTTAATTGTATATTTAATTTTTACTTGTGTACGTTTTGCACAGTTTAGATGTTAGTTGTAATGAAAATTACTTTTTTCTTTATTTAATTCCTTAGAACATTAAATTGAATTTAATTATAAAAATAACTATAAAAAGAACAAGAAAATCAAAAGAATTTGTTACTTTTAATATCAAGTTTCAATAAAGTATCTTGTTTAGTGTTTATGAAGATGTTCCTAAAGCATTTGAATCGTGGACAAACAATGGCAAAAAGATATATGTCTACTCAAGTGGCAGCGTTGAGGCACAGAAACTCTTATTTGGATATTCTATGCATGGTGATTTACTTAAGGTATTCGGCAATAATACATTATATTATAAGAATGTCTTCTCAAATGTCTTATCGAAGTATTTGTATAAACTGTGATGTTTTCTTCTTTTTTAGTATTTTAGTGGTTACTTTGACACAGAAGTAGGTGCAAAGCAAGAAAGTGACAGCTATAAAAATATACTAAGTAAAATTGGCGAGAAACCATCTGATGTTATTTTTCTCACTGATGTTGTAAAAGGTATGTATATTTCCTTTCTTTTTTAATGAAAGACTAGAGAGCAACATTGATTTCAGTTTAACAGTTAAAAAGAAAAAGAGATTTTATGTTCAAATGATAATTGCAAATATCTTTTTTTACTCATTCTTTCTTTTTTTTTTTTTTTTAATCAATAACAGAAGCTGCAGCTGCCAAAGAAGCAGGTTTATCAACAGTGATTGTAGTTCGTGAGGGTAATGCTGAACTATCTGATGAAGAAAAAACTGCATATACAACCATTAAATCCTTCTTAGACTTGACATTTCAAGCGTCTGCAAAACGGCAAAAATTAGAAAAAGTAGATGACAAAGTTGATGAAGGTACAGCTGACGTTAGTGAACCAATGGACACTTCTGAAGATGTAGAAATGTCCGATGTCAACGATAAAAAAGTTGAAAAAAACGATGCAAAAGAAGTAACTGAATCGGTAAGCAGGGAATGTGTAAAGGATCAACCATCAGAAGATACTTCAATTTCTTTAGGACAAGTAAAAGAATCAGCTGAAAAAGATGTTTCAAATACTGAAGAGGAGATGACAGAATCTGATGCCAAACTTAAGAATACAAATGAGGATACAGGTTCTTCCGAAAGTGCAAAATGCACCATGAAAGATGACGCTGCAACACTAGCCACAAAAGACAATGATAAAGACACTGCAACAGAAAAGACTGAAGAAAATTTAGATAAAATCGCAACTGAAATTACTGCTACTGCCGATGAGCCTATGGATGTAACTGTATCAGAATCTGTATCAAAGTCTGACACCATTCTCACGTCTTCCGAGAAAAAGACTGAAGATTCTATAGATACTGCAAAGGATATACAAACTGAAGATGCCGATAAAACTCAAACTGAAAGTGACGAGAAAGCAGACGGTGATGGGTCACAGTCACAAACTTGTGACAAAAATATAACGAATAAATCTGAAGAATTGCCAGTGCAAAAAGATGAAGTAAAGGAAGAATCAAAGGTTGTTGTTTCAGGTACATCTGAAAGCGAGAATATTTTAGCAAAGAGCGAACAAGAAGCAACAAAAACGGAGACAACTGATGTCACAGAAAATGGAGAGGCCGTAGAAACGGAGAAAGCTACGGAAAAGACTACGGTATCGGTAACGGAAACAGAAACGGAAGCGACAGTTACGGAAGTAAGGAAAGACGCAACGGCATCGACTGAAGTATCTGCAGGGAAGAGTTTGGAAGTAACTGCAGAATCTGAAAAAGTCGATGAAAAAATAACCCAAGGAATGGAAACGAAGACGACTGATGCTGATAAACTCGAGAATGAAACTACGCAGCAGGAGACAATAAAAGAAAAGGAAACAGTGAAAGAAGAGAATATAGTGGATACGAAGGACAAAAATATAGTGGATTCGGAAAAGCAAAAACTCAACGGAACCACAAATGGAAATACAGATGTGCCAGTGTTGGATGACAAATTACATAGCAACGGACTGAATGAAGGGCCGTCGAAGGAAACGACGAATGAAGACGCGGCAGCGCAAAACGGTGAACCCGAGAGTTTGTCAGAAAGTAGTACGGAATCCATAAAAGTTAAAAAAGTCGTCGATTCCGCCGTAGCCGACGGTGCCGGAGAACCCGACGTTGTTCCTCCTGTAGTAGTAGCGGCGACGTCTTAACTTTGTTCTTATACAGTTTAAGGAGCCCTTCATGCATAACCCCAATCCATAAGTACTTATTCGCAGGTATAAACTGATATTAATTGATCCCACGTATACTTTATGTAAATCGTACTATGTCAAAAACGTAACGCGCTACTTTAAGATGCAGTTCGTAAAACTACCGTTTGTTTCGGCGGCTCTGTAACTCGAGAGAAAAAAAATAGAAAAATAACATGGTACGGAAAGGCTCTTCAGATTTTTTATCGTTCTTTAGATATTACAGCTATACACTTTACTTTTTTTGACGACGCTTAACTGTTATTTGTATCGTTAACGTTTTTATGTTAACCTGATATATGCTGCTTTCCTATATCGCGAAAGTCAGCTTTTATCGTTAATTCCTTCATGTTTGATTTCGATTTTTGACTACTATTTTGATAAGGAGAAATAATGAATTATTACGATTAAAATCACAAAACTTTTTTAGCTGTAATTTCGCACGTGATCGATCTAAAAAGTAATCAAACCTAAATAAAGGCATCCGTTATAATCACTCAATTATTACTATTTTTGAGGGGCTTTTTTCTAATATTACTCTACACGACATGTATTGACATCTTTTTTATACCGCCTAAACAGAACGACTATACATGAAAACTGATAGGATAGATAATTTTAATAGAGTTGCAGTATATTAAAATATCGATTGTATCTGTGCCAAATGAATTTCACGGTTTGAAATCTTGCTTCCTTCATTTCATCTTTTTAGTGTTCTTTTTTGATAATTGAAAATAACATTAAGAGATCTGGTCGATGTTTTATTTTACTGCTGCACCATGAAACTAAAAATAATTATTTTATGTATTGATATCGCCTTTTAACAGTCGTTGTAGATTATATCATAGATCTTCATTGCGCACAGCATATTTAACTTTGTGAATTGATAAACAATGCATTTCAAGTCTAAATAATTGTAGATACATCGCACAATAAACTTCACTCAATTACGTTAGTTTTGCTCGCGTTTTTGTTATATGTATATGGTTATAAAAATTTTTTCTTAATATTAGGACTTTTTGCATCGATACGCTTTCTGCCATCGTTTTGTCTGCCTAATATGGTTCGCGTAATGTAATTTTCTTTTATATGGATGTTGCAATACGGAACCGTTAACTATAGCAGATAGCTAATATCGCGAAACATTTATCAAAGAGCCTAAGAGTGTTCTTTAGCTTTTATTCCCTAGTAGTTTCGCAATTTAGTTCGCAGCTGCTTTTTGTTAGTTTTAGAGGTGAATGGCTCTATATGGTTATTTGGATATTGCTTGAGTAATTGCAATTTTTAAAAGTCATATAGCCAATTGGATCCACTCTCTTCTATGTTTAATCATATAATTTGGAAACACTCGCGGAAGAGCATATCGATTCGTAGATTTACTCTGTCATTCCTATAAATTAATATTGCGTTACAGAATCTACACATGTGGAATGGGTTTATATTATCGCTTTACAGTTAATCTAATAGCAAATTTAATCGCCTGCATTATTACGCACTAATGTACTCTAAAAGCTACTATACATGAAAATATTTAAGTGCAAGTATCAGAATGTAAAATGCGAAATATTATGCACTTTGACTGATAACATCATATACACATATATATTGCAAAAATGTAATAATATCTACACTGACGATCTATTTTAACGATTAAAATATTTATGCTTTTGTACAGGGTATTCCATAATTCTTAATTAATATTTCAGAGGGTGAAAGAAGGTGGAATTTTGAACAAAAAGTTTTTTTTCCGATTTTGGTTTGGACCATTATTTACCGAGTTATTAATAATTAATAGCAATAGTTAATTAACAGACAGCGCGGGGTCAAAGTACGCAGGGGGACTGAATGCCATGGGGGTCTCACGCTTACCGTACATTTCCTCAATAAAAATTCTTTTTTAATTTTTCGTATTAATAAATGAATAAATCGATATATATATATATCTTATATATATATATATATATATATATATATATAAGAAATCCAATCTAATTTCTGATTTAAATTGGTTTTTATTCTTGTTATTTATTTATTATTTTATTTGTATTTATGCATGTACGGTAAATAATGGTCCGAGCCAAAATCGGAAAAGAAACTTTTTATTCTAAATTTTACCCTCTTTCATCCCCTTAAATATTAATTAAGAGTTATAGACCTGTATTTATATAATTATATGTATAGTAGGTTTTGTGTATACTTTCGTGTGCTTTCATATGAAATTGCTATACATAGATAAACAATGGCAAAGCTACTTTGTATCAGCTAGACACTTATTGTTAGATTATGTGCAAAGCGATAATGTAGGTATATTATGTGTAGATTGTCGCTCATTTTTGTGATGCTCAACATGATTTTAAAATGTGTATGGAAACAATATTAGAAAATAATGATAAGTGGTTAAAGTAGGATCGCATTTTCGGCAGAGAATCATTTACTGTTACTTTTACCGCTATTCATTACATCCATTCCTGTTAAATTGACTGTGATTTAAGAATATTGATAGACATAGGTTGCTCGAAACGTTTCATTGTTATCGATATGTGAAAATGGTCGTTTTTGTTGGGTGATATTCCGTTGCGATTATGATTTTTATTCAGATTTAGTATGTCCGCGTCTAGTCGAAATCAGTCAGAAGTCAGAAGTGGCGGAGACTTCTATAGATCGATAGACGATTTCGCGTTGTTTGCTTTACATTACGTTCGCCGACTATGCTAGGGAGACGCGATGAGACGGAAGGAACGTGACATGTCTCATACGTCTATGCTAGTACGCGTATAACAATAAGCGAACACAGAGAACCAATACACGAGCAAGCACGATTTGATATTTTACGATATATATATATATACTCTTGACAGACCTCGCATATTTTATTTATAAGTCGTCTTTTCGAAGAGGTGTGGATACTTGCGATAGACTGTATTATTCTCACCATTACATCACTCATCTCGAAGTAGTCAAGACAAAAGCGAATTTTCATGCTTTCTACGTTCACCGATGCACCAATAGAATCTAAGATTCCATCATTTTTTCGTGATCGTATTTTTTTATATGTAAATGTACGATGGCACGGATAAACGATTCAATCTCATTTATCTATTCCATCGAATGTACACGCGTTTTAATAGCGATTTTAAAATTGATGTATGAAATAACGAGAATGGCAGGTATTATGATCGCGCAGATTCATTGAGAAATCAAATAGCGGGAAGAAACGCAGGATACAAGCTTCTCAAATTCTTTCTATCTATCGACTGATCATTGATATTATCACACATTATGAAAGCCAAAAAAAAAAACTGCCATGATTTACGACTGAAGTTAACTCGAGGGTGAGATGAAGATGTGCTCGAGGCCCTTCTCGGCTGACTTTCACGACATCGCCTGAATCATCACTTCCATATCATTCATACTACTATTTTGCGTCAATAGTCGAGAAGGCTGAATCGCTCATCTTGATCATACGTTCGAGCATAAATCACGCTCAATTATGTCGATTATATCATATAATCTCTTAACACCTTCAATGCTATGGCAATTGTGCCGATGATTGTTTTATTAACTTATTACATATACAATAATTATATTTTATATATTTGCGTATGTTGCTAATGGAAAAAAATAATGTTTACTTATATTTGTTTTACGATTTTAGAATATATACAATTTTTAATTAGATTTCTACAAAAGTTTGTCAAAAATACGTACGGCATTGAATGTGTTAATCCGACAGTCGAGCTCTGAATAATACAGAATGAAGAAAATGTTAAGACTCAAGACTATGATTTTAACTTGGAAACTGCAGATTCACAAAAGATCAATGCTATTGCCTTTGGGTCTGATTTATTTTCGTGAAACTTAACAAAATTATTAAAAATAAGATAGAAGTTCAGATAATCTTTTGAAATTATGTTTTGCACAATTTATGTATTTTTTGTATCAAATATCTCATTAAACTTCAAATTAGAATTTTGTTAAATAAAAATTTTTTAGAATTGTATAATCGTAATATTCACATTTACAATAATAAAAGATATATTTATATATCTTTTATTATTTTAGATGTGAGTATTACAATATTATTTATTTTTAATTTATTTTAATTGCAGAGCTTTTCAAACAGTTAAAATGAAGATCCAAACGCATTAAACAATTTTAACTCGTATAAAAGCCTATGAATGAGCAAAACCTAATGTAACACTGCCTCGTTGTTTATACAAAAATAAAATCCTCGATTAAAATTCATATCGATTTCTGCAATACTATTAAGATTCGGATTATGTTCCGTTCTATGACGACACGTGCAACACGGTTCCATAGTTTCGCGATTAGCAATAGATTTACTAATTGTGACTCCGACGAAAATTAGAAACGAGAATTCTGTAATATCGCGCCTTTATGATCGTAACTCACAGGAAGCTGCCATCTTTTCAAAGCGTTAAAATTATACAAGACGATCGAATAAAAAATCCATTGTAGAACTATTAACAGAAGTAATAAACCTCACCATATTCATTAGCGATATTATTGTTTGTAATTCATTGGCTATATTATCTGTAATACATCAATATAATTGTAGGAGAGACATAAGGACTTCATCGATACTTTCTAACTTTTAAGGCTAGATATCCCCGCGGGGGGAAAAGTGTAAGTCAAAATATCAATAAAAATTTTAAGTTAAAGTGAAAAATGATTCTTTATAAAATTTGTTTCTTTTATATGTATTCATTACTAATTTCTAAATCTTATGTAATGTGCATGTATGGAAACTTTTTTAATGTAATACTCATGTATTTAAAACAAAAATAAATTGTGCCATCTGTGCAGTTTGAATAGCATATATGTATAATATAGTATCTCAATATTTTTCATCATTCAATCTAAAACTGAGGAAATTTTCAATTTACAGCAATTGCCAATATATGGTAGTCAAATATTTCAATACACTTCATTTTGAAGATTTTTGTAATTTATGATTCAACATTCTATGTATATCTTAAAATAATAATTACTCTTAAAAACAAAGGATCTAAGATATTTTTTTTATATATAACTTGGAATATTATCCTTATGTTTTTGAACTGATATTTGATTTCCACTCCTCAATTGTTCCTACGAATCCATCGCATTTCTCTTTTTTCATTTATGCTTTTGATGAATCACATTACTTTCTTCCCCTGAGGGAAAATTATAGTTGATTATGATTATTCTTCGTGGTGTTCTCGCAGATATCCATGTGTGTACATTAGATTATAAAAATATGAGTGATATATAGTTTGGTCTGATTTTTTAATTTATATTTGGTCGATACATGAATCGTACTATCGATGGATCCCTATATATGTTTACTGAATAATATAAATATGCGTTGTACTGAACTAAACAGGAAATTCTGTTCTTTTTAAATTTGAACTGCGTTCGTAGAGCAAAATAAATGAATTTTGTAACTAGAATTATGACGTTCACTTTTATTTCAGTCTCCCATGTAACGTGACATGTAACATGTATGTACGCGTACGAATTCGAATCTAAAAGTTATGTTTAAAAAAAAAAGATGCGAACTGTATACGTATGCTAATTGAACCTAATTAATAATCATTCGATTTATGAAAAACAAAATTGTTTTCTTTTCTATCATTTTCTACTGAACTGTTTGTTATATTCGTGTAATTTTGGGTAAGTCTTGATCGAGATACCAAACTCAGGATAACGAATTTTCAGTCAACGATTAAACGTGTGTAATAAAAGTATCGATTAACATATAATAATCTGTAAAGCTGTATACGCTGCTATAACTATTACTATATCGTATTGCGATAAAGATACATCTAATGAGTTCTATCCTATCAGTTTTCATGTATAGTATGACGGATACCTTTATTTAGGTGATTACTTTTTAGATCGATCACGTGCGAAATTACAGCTAAAAAAGTTTTGTGATTTTAATTGTAACAATTCATTATTTCTCCTTATCAAAATAGTAGTCAAAAATCGAAATCAACATGAATGAACATGAATTAACGATAAAAGCTGACTTTCGCGATATAGGAAAGCAGCATATATCAGGTCAACATAAAAACGTTAACGATACAAATAACAGTTAAGCGTCGTCAAAAAAAGTAAAGTGTATAGCTGTAATATCTAAAGAACGATCAAAAATCTGAAGAACCTTTCCGTACCATGTTATTTTTCTATTTTCTAAGGATTCTACAGAAACGGGAGTTGTATGTGCGATGTTTTGAGAAGAAAAAAAATTATAACAAATTAGAAGCCTACTTTCCACTTGAAACACATATTTTTACTGCCAGAATGTCAACTTCAAAGTTTATTCAGTTCGCAATGTAATTGTAAGAACAAAATATATTAGATATTTGGTACTGGAAATACATGATTTCAAAATGTGAGCTTTCGCTTTTCTTTCCTTTACACAATTATTCCTATCTATAAGATACATCCTGTCATCCTTTTGCTTACGAATACATTGACGAAATTTAGATAATACTAACGAATCTGGTAATCATCATTTCGTTATATAAAAATTTTGGTGCGTGCAACATTAATCCATTTTAAATTACTTTTAAAGCAGTGAATCTTAATATTTTACAATATTGTTTATACATACATATATACATATAAAACATTCTTTTACGGATTATTATATGTTAATTACAGATTCATTACTTTAAAAGTTAAGGTAAAAGTTAATTCAAGACTTACGATGGTACGATGCGCAGCAGCGGACGTATATTAATTAATCTGTAAAATAAAAATTGTAATTAAATTAAAACAGTTTCAGAAATAATTGATATTTAAAAAAAAATTTGCGTACATTAAAGATAATTTTCATTTATCTCGAAAAAGATATTTTATTGAAAAACTACTATTTTCCAAGAAAATTGTTTTATATAAAAACCTTTTTATAAAAATTCGATAGATGAACATAATTTCTATTTAAATAGTCCAAATAATTATAAAACTTAAATATGTTAAAATTTCAAATATATAGTAATACGAAAAAAAAAAAATAAAATTTTACATGCATTATACGCTACGATTCACTTGACTATAAATGATCTAAAGCGTTCTCCTTTAAATCAGAAAAAAAGGAGAAAACGAATACTTTGAAGTATTTGCAGCGCCAAGTAAACCGTAGTCATTTTGTTACAACGACACACAAAGGTACATAAAAAAATGCGATGCAACTGACCATCGTAGAAATCAAATTTGCAAATATCAAACATTTAAACAATAAATTACCCAAGGGTTGGTCCGCTGACACCTGACGCCTCCCCGGGCCTCCTCCTCCTCTCAGAGTCCGCGTCGCACTTGTAACGTACCACACACACACACATATATATCACACATATCACGCAAAAACTTGGTTAATTACGATCGCGCACGATTAACTTAACCGTCGTGATAGGACAATCGCCCGACACTTCGCACGGCACTCCCGACTTTCACTGCACACGGCACTTCGTAATTTTCGTGAGAAAAACGACGCGAGATTAAGGTAGCGGAGCTACGACACGCTCGACGATACTCTTGCCGTCCCGCAACGTACGTATCTAAAATGGTGGAACAAGTGAGGAAATTCGAAAAACGCGCGGCCAACTTCACGTCGATGCCAAGCCGACGCCGCGTCTATCGCCAATATAGCACATTCACGCGTGTCATTGTCGATAATGTAAAACAAATTGCGATTTCGCATTATGATACAATCCTCGAAATACGTCGAATTACGATTGAATATAGACGTTTGGACGCGACTTGAAAATATACGTCGCGAAAATAACCGCGCATTGTCGCGATGAATTTCGATGAGATGAACGAAATAATTGAAAAGGTGTGACGAATTATCGGTGCACGTTGAATTTACTGCGTACAATTCACGAATATTAAAGTATGCGGTTAATTGGGACCTGATCAATTATCGATTAAAGCACGTCGCTCGACGGACTCGATCTGTACGCGTCCGTTGCATCAGAAGGTAGCGTGAGCAACTTCATTTTGATGCCGCGCGACACGAAGCGAATCAAATTAACGACTAACGTTTATTCCTACTAATGCGAATTAAATAATCCGCATTTATAAAAATGGTCATAAGACGCATATTAAAAATCATCAAATATGCCGGTTAATTACAGATTGAATATAGAAATCCACAGGATATGATATTTGAAAGTGTACGTCGCGAAAGTAGTCGCGTATTATCTCAACCGCTCGTGCGATGGATTTTCGGTCGAACGATCGAAACGATGTACATACTGAATCACTTATGCGCATTGAATTGGTTGCGTGCGATCTACAAATATTAATTTATGCGGTCAATTGCGCCTCGGATTGAAACGCGTCGGTACGCGGCGTACTAATGATCACTATGCTACATTGCTAAACTACAGAAGTAATGATTAATATCCTACCAATGGAGATCGTTGATCCATACTTATCCGCGAGAATCAATAATTCCGTAATCTTTCATAAAATACGATTGCGTTTTGGAGCTCCGCTACCTTCGGATTTCGCGGCAGTAAGTTAATGAACAACGGCAAGGTCACCGCCGTGCCGTCCGCCCCCGAGCGTCGCCGAAAGCTACTGCGTAAGTGCGTACTTGCGTACTGCCGAGCGCGATCCAGCGCCGAACGCCGCCGAAGACGGCCGAGCCCTCCCGAGCGCCGCTGAGCGCTGAGCGAGCCGTTAAGAGTACTTTTCCTATGCCAAATATTATATTCATTGATATTCAATTTATCAGAAATTTTTCGGCGAATATATTATCGACTTTTCCGACGGCTTAAAGCAATTGCTTCAAATATTTGAAATTGTCAATAACTTTACTTAATTTTTTTTATTAGCTTTTATCTTATTTTATTATCTTTTATCTTATTTTTGTATCGTTTTCTCTATTTCTATAAATTAGAAAAAGATAAATTGAACCGAGATTAAAGTAGATCTGCTTCAACAGAGATATGCGACAACATACATACTCAATAATACGAGCACAAATAAATTTCGAACGTGTAAATTCCATGAAATCTTCGTAAAAACTTACATTATTAGTTTTCTTGAATAATTTAGTCAAGCGATTAAATGTAATCCGATTTAATTCACGGGGAAAAACCAATTGCTTAGCGAGAAAATTTAGCTGCTTTAGCATTCCGTAATGCTTTCACAATATCGGCGAAATTATGATTTTAATCATCCTGGTACTTTTGGGCAACAGAAGAGAAGCCAAGAGACAGAGAAATGAAAATGTTCAACTAACCTTTGTTCAGTCATAAATAATATCAATCAATTTTTCCTAGACTTATGTTAAACATTTCATGTGAACAAGAAACGATAATTAATTTATATTTATGGGGTATCCTATACTCATTTCAATTCCTTTTAAGCTATACATATTTATGAAAATTTTATCCTTAAATTTTGCATCCTTAAATTTTTTAACAATTATTCAATATTAATTTAAATTAAAAGATGTTCTCACGGTATTTTAAAATGAGAATGAATATAATCTATTATGGCTAAAAGGATATAATAATTGAATAGTCTTATAATTACACATTTGGAAAATACTTTTTTCCCCAAATAATTTTAACATATCAAATTTATATATTTTATTCTTAAAACAAGATTTTGTTCATATGACAGCTTCTGAGGATATATAGGTATTATGATACAGTAAATAAGTTAAAATTGCTGGTTGTTTGAAAATGTCTTTAATGCCTTTATATTTTATGCAATAACGTATCTTAAACAAAAAACAAAATTATATTTCTATTTTTCAGAAAATTAAAAATAAATGTTTGATCAGTTCTATAATTATATTTATACGTTGATTTATACCTATCAGTCTTACATGTGTGTGGTATAGGCACTTTATTTAAAAGCATTAAAAAACTAACTTTTTAGAACAGATTAGATAGACAAGTAAATGTAATGAACATACAGTATTCATTTCTTAAAATAATATAACAGTTTTTCTTAACTGTCTTAACTGTCAAAATATTTTATTACTACTGTTATTAGACTTATAATAAATCATTAGTTTATAGAATGGTTTGTCTTGCAATATTAGTATTATAATTTATAATATAATATTTCTGACTACACACTGTATTATGAAGAAAATAAAGGTAAAAAATAAAAGATATATACTCTTAATATCCTAAAGATAGTAAACATTTTGACAGTTTTGATTTTACAACAAATACATAGCTACTTTTCTTTTATTAGCTTTTATAAATATATGAAAATACTTTAATCTCTTTTCCAAACAAATCTGAAGTTTTCATATCATTCATATTCAGAGTCGCTTGTTCATTCAATGTAATAAAATAGTAATAAGCTTTATTTTAATCATTTAGCAACTTTTAATCTAACTTTCTACTATCTTATTTATGTTAAACTTATCTAATGTGTAATTCAACTTGACAAAAATAGTCACGTCCTCTCTATATTTCTGTAAGCATGAAATCGTGGCCCCTGCAGCGTGGACATTGAGCATGATCATGTAGAAAAACGATCTGTAAAATAAGAAAAAGATGATAATAATAGCAATACATCATTGGTAATATTACTTAAATTTGCTGTTTACCTTTAGAGGACCGCAAAGCCACTATGATGGCTCGAGCTTTGACAAGCACTTTGTATAAGATTGACATATATATATATAAATTTTTGAGAAAAAGTTGCAAATTTTAAAGGAAAATTTCCTGATCCTCTAAAGGTTAAATAATATTGTTTTTGTCTTCAAATAATTGAGAAAGATTACTTTAAAAGACAAAGAGAAATGAAATATTGAAATAGTAATAACCTTAGGATGTTGAGGACAACAATATCTTACTCTTCCTGTTGTCCAAAAGCCACAACCATGGCATATAATTTTAGAATGTGGTCTGTAGCAGATACAGATTGAGGATGCATCTGAAATCTCCTTCTCGGTGATTCTCATATTCTCCTTTATTATGTACGCTGATTCCATGTTTGTGAGTAAAATCTATGAATATTAAAGTAAATAAACAGAATTAGGGGAATAGGTACAACGATTGAGAGGTAGAGTAATTGACACCCTGCTACATTTTTACCCATAGCAAACTAACTGCTCATTGTGCGATTAATTTCCAAGTATTGAAGAAGTTCCTTTCTTCTTTAGCATCTAGAAATTAATCATGCAATGAGCAATTAGTTTGCTATTGGTAAAAATATAACAGGATGTCAATCACTCTCTCCCTGTCAATCACTGTACCTGTTCTGCTGTATAGATTATAACATTTAGAATAACGCATATATCCTTATTTAACCTTAAAGTTAGATTATTAGTGCACCATAATTTAGGTTAAAGAACATAAGTATATCAGTTATAGAAATATACATTTATTAAGATATGAAAAAAGAGTATTAAAATAACGGAAAAAGTGAAAAATCAGTTGAAGGCACGTTAAATACGTCCCCTAAAAAATACTGATCCACTAATGAATTACGCAGTTATTTGTAATGACGTTCAGATTATACATACAAGTACTGACTGTATATTTTAATATAACTATAAAACAAGTAGGATTTATGGCAAAATAATAAACATACACGTTCATACACCTAAACAATCCTAGAAAGTAAACTGCTACCGGCTTTCGACACCGGCAGTTATGGTATTAGCAAGTTCTTCTAATAGTTATAACGAAATTATTATAACGTAATTAGCTCACCTGTGACACACACGTTATAAAACCACCAACGTTAAACGAGCAACGTTAACTACCGACGTAATGCCACAAACGCTTACAGCACACTAAAGTCCACCCTGTCCACCGTCTACTGTCTGCGCCGAAACCTTCATATGCCCTCAGAAAGAGACAGAAACAAAACAAACAGCAGATTGAAGTATACGTCGAGAAACTTGCAACGGCATTATTAGCCTGTTTTCAATATTTAAGACGTTACAAATTTGAAATTACGATATCTATTTTGTAGTTAAAATAAGATTTTTAAACAAAAATGTTGTGTACATTTATATTTACGAGAATAGAATCGGCAAGATTGTCGAATTTTTCGGAAGTAGGAAAAATATGAAATATTACAGATCTGTTTGTTTTCGCAGAATTTCTGAATTAATACACACTAGTGCAATAAGTTAAAATGAAAAAAAAAATATAAGCATTGTTTCACTCTAACAATTATTGCACTGATTTGGAAATTCTTCAAAAATAAACAGACTTTATATAAATGTTAGATTTGAATTTAAATTCTATATTTTAATTTTATTTTGTAAATGTGTACATGTGTGTGTGTTTGTGTATATGAAATTGTGTGGAATGAGTGAACGTGTGTATACACGTGATTGTATAATTACAACGCTCTGAAATAATTTTTCTTGTCACAATTCCGAACATACGTTATAATTTTTAACGTACATGATTTTGTAAGAATAACAATAAATCTATAATTAATACACAATTCGACATCAATTAGACAATATTAGTTATTATTATTCTATATCTTCTTGAATTATTATGTCAATATTTCTGGAAAATTTTTTTTAAGTCGAAACATTATGACATATAAAAGAGATTTCTTTTAGTGTTGGCTATTTTCGATTTATGTCTTTTTACATTTTACATAACAAGATTACATAACACATATTTTTCATTTTATCCAACTTCGTTTTTTCTTTTTGATCTTAGGCGAATGTAAGAGAAATGGTTACACACATATTTAATACGGATAATTTTTTTTCTAAGTTTAATTTACCTTTTTCTAAATTAATAATTTTTTGGTGTTTCATATTTTTGTTTATTAGAATGTAAAACGGCATTTTTACTTTGAAATCACATTTGTATGATGTAGAAAGAAGGAACATTTTTTTCACTTTTTTCCAATCAGAGTCGTATTACGAATCAAGATTTCATTTTCACGCTTGACATATGTACATGTATAAACAACATACTCAACACTCACACAGACACATGCGCATAGAGTAAAGATACTTCATAAAATATATAGTGTTTGTCACTTGTGTATACCCGAATTTTACTTCTATAGAACTTTTGTATATTATAACGATGTCCCATTAAAAAAGTTATGAAAATTTTAGCGCTACAACAAATAATTTTTTTACCCTGTTATGACATAACGATTAAATATTATAAAATATATTTAAAGATAAACATTTTCAAATATACATCTTTAGAAATTCGCTTCTTCGATATTTTCTCAAATTCGATAGAAAAAACCAGAGTAAATATTTTTTTATAATAATATACATTCAAATTATTCTTGAGAAATATTATTAACTAAAAAAAACATTCATTGATCATGCGATTATTTAATAAAGTTATTTAATAAAGGAGAAGATAAGATTATTTAATAAAGGAAAATAAACAAGAAAAACCAGATAAATTGATGATGAAAATGATATCTTGATATTGATTATTTATAACTTGTACGATATGGAAGACAAATCATGCAATCAGTCATTTAAAGGCGAAAAGAAATAAATATCCTTGTACTCAGTCCTTACTTGCGCATTTTGTTAATACATACATAGATGTATGTATAAACAAAGATGTGTGTATAAAATATTCTTCAATTATGTTTCGGCTTTTAAACTATTTTAAACGTAGGGACACCGTTAGGTACACGAAGTATAGAAAACTTTCATACATACATTCTTTCTTTTACTTTTTTTTTGAGAAACTTTTGTCAGGATACATGATAAAAATAATTTACACGCAACTTTTCTCGATTTTACGTATAAAAGTATTTCGATATATAATTGGCATTTAATTGTAAGAAGTGCGATTATTCTTATTTCATGTTCCTTAGATAATTTCATCTTTAGTATTAATTAGCAAAGCAATTCCTACGGCGATATAATAAATACAATTAAGAGATGGAAATGGCAATATAATTATGCATGATATCTAATGAAATGCTATAAAGAAAATAACATGATAGTTTAAATTATTTTGTAGAATGATTGTGTATCTAAATGTATTGGATGTTTTTTGAAATTTATATTTTTGCTTTAGTTTTGGTCCTTTTCTTTGAAATAGAAATAACCATATATATAACATATATACGTATATATACATATTTTTTTTTGTTACGATATTTTTTTTCTCTCTCTTTATTTATCTATCTATAATTTATATACAATATCCTCATCTTCAACAGTTTCAATTTTTATTTTATCATTTATATTTAACATATGCAATGAGTTTACGGATTGGCCATTAGCGTATTACGCCATTTATATATATATAAGTATATATTATTTTCAGTGATAAAAAAAGAGAGAGCGATTCTATACAATTTGAGAAAAATATTTCCAATTCTGTCATAAACAAATTAAATCTTCATATTATATCTTCCTTGAAAATAATATATATTATTTTCTATATTAGATATTAGATAAAACATTTTGATAAATAATGTTTTGATAAATATTTCTGAAAGAACTTTATCAGAATAATGAATCACTCAAAAATAGAGCGAGGTCAAATGAGAATACAAAATTTCGTTGATTATAAAAAATACTGTGCTATCTGCATTATGTTAGATTTTAGTGAGTTCTGCGTCTTATTAAAGAATATTTCAGTAAATATTCTGCAATATATCTTCAATGTTTTTTCCAATCAACAAATATATAATCTTTCGTCAGGTACACGAGCGATAATCAAGCGTAATTCGATGACCTATAAAATTTGGGATTCGGTATATTGTAATTTGCTTGGCACACGATTTATGGAACTTTTGAATAACTGTTCAATTCGCGAATCGATTTGCAGAATATAAACGCAATTGCACGTTCGTATTTACATGTACGATATACGTAACAGATAACGCAATTGGACCGCACAGAGAACTTCCTCCTATTTCTAAACGACAAATATCGTTCACATTTAAGGCGAAATATTATTTACAGATAACGATTTGATCGAATGAATAAATGAATTATTAACTTAAAATATTTAATATCATTAATTGAGATAAAACGATGATTCGTTTAAATGTTGTGACAAATTTGCTTTCTTTTATATCAAATATTGTTTTTCAACTTGAAAGTATGAAACACAGTTAAACATCGACAAGCTAATCATAAGATTTTTCTCTTTTTACATCAAATTATTATATAATTTAAAGACAACTTGCATCTCAAGCAGCTCAAGCAACTCAAATATATATTTAGAAATTTTCTCATAATTTCATACGTAATAGGAAATTATATATATATATATATCTGATAATGTTGCTTATCAAAATCACTTTTAATTAAGAATATCGAGTTTTCAAACTCTCAGAAATATAAAATTGCAAGTTTACTTAATTAACTATTTCAAAGATTAAAATGATATGAAAATATAAAGTATTAAATATATAAACAAAGAAAAAAGAAAAATGTAAAAGTGCAAGTAAAAAAGTTGTATGTAAATAGCCATATATGTTAAGTAATATAAAGTGAACATTACCTTAATAGAAATGTAACGACGAATTACATGGTCCATGATATATGAGCAACTTGGTTGCATCATCGAATGGCATATTATGAATAGAGGAATATATTAAAAACACTTCACATGACATTTCAAATGATTTGTTAACTTGCATATGCGATCTGACATATAAAAACACTCTGCGTATTTATTTTTCCTTCGGTGCTTTTTCTTTCTTTTTTTTTTTGAAGATTAAAGGTCAAATAGAGGCTTCCGAAGCTTTCAAATCTGCAGTTTTTAATTTTTTCGTGAATAAAATTCTATTGCGACTGACATACATTTCTTGTGCAAATATAAAATACACGTGAAGGAATTCGTAGACCTCCATTTATCCTGCGAACGATTCAAACTCTAACGCCGACACCGTTGTCACTTTTAATCTCCGACACGGGGTCGAATGTCGGGGTGCAGATATCAGTGGGTGTGGGGATGGCGAGAGGCGCCAGTCGCGAGTTCCTCTTGACCGGCGAGTTCTTCAGGATGTAATCCGCATAAGATCTCACGCGCAATCTACTCGAATGCACGGCTGGCTCTAGTCTGAGAATCGCGCAGGATCGCGTCGAAGGTTGTCTGACGCGATGCACCGACTCCGTAGATCTGCTTTGAAATGTCGTCTCGATGACGCACCTCCTCAGGTTCGCCGTCGAATTGTACGCCGATATGTCCCGTTCGGAATCGGGCGTGAAGACCGGTTCGTCGCTCCCCTCGAAGGACGTGAATATGTCCGAGTCGGGCATGGACGGCGCGCTGAAGAAGGACTCGTGCAGGGATGATGTCAGAGCGTCGGGGCACATAAACGGGTCCAAAGATGTCAGATCGTTAAGATCGCTGCCGCTGTTGCAAGTTTGAAAGTCGTTCACCGAATAGGACGACGGGAACGCAGTTTGGTGTTCCGTTGCGCTTGATAAAATCTCTTGACTCCTAGAGGATTCGGACCACTTTGAGTCGGACGGCCGTCTCGAGCTGAACCTGGTGGAGTCATGCTCGGCGAAAATGGGTTCCGGTAATCTCATATCCCTACTTTTGTCCGAGTTTCTTAGCAGCGCCTCGAAAAGATCGATCGGCTCTAACGTCGATGTATTACCGGGTGGAAAGTCGCACCTTTGACTCCGAATCTGATTGTCATCCTGTTCGGACGGTTCACTCAAGTCCTCAATGTTTAGCAGTACGGTCGGTACTATAGGATCGGAACGTCTTACGGGACTGCTTTTTTTACCTAGAGGCGATTTGACGCGTTGAATGACGATGTCCACGGTGGGTATTGGGATCTCGAGGCTGTGCGCCTCTTCGGTCTGAAGGGACGTCGTGGGGAGAGGATCCATGGGACTCGGCGGTTCCGAGTGTATTGTCGGGACGATCAACGAATCCATCAAGTTGGAAGGCTCCAATAGAGTTGCGCGATGTGTTATCGGATCGCCGATCGACTCGGAGTGTTTCAACACATCCAAATTTCTATGAATTTGTGTCATGGCTCTGGCAGTAAAATCTATCCTGTGCGCGGGTGTTCTCGATGGCGGATCTAGATTAATGAGATTGGCCAATTTGTTTGGCGTGATAGTTACGTGTGGGACGCCCGCCGACATGCTTTGCTTCGATATATTTGTCTCGGAACTTGGTCCAACGTTACCGGGCGATAACGACGACGACGAAGAGCCGTTTTGCAGTCTATACTTTAGATTCGGGCTCATGCGTCCGAAATGGCGAAACTTGGGTCGCGGACGGGAAAAAACCTTGCTAGATCTCTGTTGCTCTTCCATCTGCTGGCAGAGCATCATCGCGTGTCTCGCTAACGCGCCCTCGTATCCACGATTGAGATTTTGCACAGAGTAGCCGTGACCTTCTGTGCCATTGTCATTCGTCGGGAAGAATCTCGTGCTCACCTCGGATGCATGCGCCGTTGTTGCTCGGAGATTCGAATCTGACACGGTCAACGACAAGCTTGGATTCTGCTTCTGATAGGCATTATTTACATGGCACGTTACTTGGCTCGAGCCCTTTGTGTCTATTACGGAAGTATCGACATTTAACATCGGATCCGACAGTGCGTTCACCTGAAGAAACTTACGACTGCTGGGTGCGCCTTCGCTTTTTAAATTTTGATAAGATATAAATTTCGGCTCGGAAATCAATGGCAAGCTCTTCCCGTTCATTCTTTTATAATTCAATCGTCGGAGGTGCCTGATCTTGTTGAAGGTCGGATCCAGTAAATATTTGAGATTTTTTCTTTTGTCGATATTGTGATTGGAATCAATCACATGATTCCGAACGATAATGTACTTTGGATCGAGCATCTTCGTCAAATCATGAATATTTTCCTCGATGATGTTGCCCGGTCGACTGCAGGACGCGATGTGCTCGATGTCGTGCTTCTCGGACGAGATGTCGGTGTGCCTACCCGATGTTTCCAGACATCCTCTGCTATAAAGTACGTTGTGATGCTTGGTGGCAGCAAAGCAATCCTCCACGGGCGGATGTCTACTCTCGTTGCTCTCTTCATTATTCACTTCGGCCAGTTCGAGGTTCGTGTTGGTGCCACATCTAGTCGGCGAGCAGCCGTAACGGCCCGGCACCACACCGAACAGAGCGACCAGATCCTCCGCAATTTTTCCGGCAGCGATGCGCATCTCACCATGGTGAAAGGCATAGATCCAGGGATTCACGCCACTGTGCGCAAGGATCGGCAAACCCAGCCACACTACTGACCATTCCGACAGAATGTTGGTGCCACAGACGATATCTATCAGCATGCAAGTCTAGAAAAGAACGAAACATATTAGAGAAATGAAGAAAATCGCATGTTTATATTATCGTGTGAATCTATTTATTCGCCATTGCTAGAATTACATTGCACTAAAGAGAATAGATTCATCAAGTTGAAAGACGAGGAAAATGTTCGAAATGTCATAGTCGAAATAATTTATATTCATCGCACCCAATTTATTTCAAATTTATCTTACTTTAGCCAAATGAAAATTCACTACATTGCGAATCCTTTCGCGTGGCAAATTTATCCAAAAAAGAAAAAGGAAATTTAATTATTATTAATTATTAATGAAAAGGAAATTATTTCTTCGACGGAGAGCGAGAGGTGGAGATATTTTGCGTGAATTTTACTTAATTCATTACAGTTTGCGGGCATACATATTTCCCGTATTGTATCAATATAATCTAAAACGTGATTGACGATTCTTTATTTATCGTCTACTAATTCAAAATGTTCTTCTATAGAAGAACATTTTGAATTAAATGTCTATTTGGTTCAACAAACTTTCCACGTTAAAGAGAAATCCGATACAATTGGCATTTGAAGGAATGTTCGCAATTGTTTCCCGTTTGCTCTTTTACGAGGCAACGTTCGTAAAAGGTAACAAGAAGATCACCAAGGAGCATTATCACATTTATCTCCTTTCTAACAATGTAATAACATGTTTTAACGCTCAGTAATTTGCTAAATTGTGTTAATCTTTTGGCCGTTTCAATGAAACTTTTGCTTCTTTAAAACAATAATAAAACAAAGTTAAAGTCAAGTTACGCCATAATTATTATACATTTATATTATGTAAAATATTTCCATACAATTTTTTTCATTTTTTTCATTTAATGTCAAATTGCATTATTACCATCGCTATGATACGCGAGTATCAAATATACAAGCTTGTCTGTCATATCACACTGCTTTATCAACGCTATATTAAAACTTAAATCTTGTTCCTTCAGTATAGGAAGCACGAAAGCATAACGTCAGCGAAATGAAATTGATGTCGCACGTGTCCGACGTGAAGTTTAAGTAGTGACGAGGTTTAATGGTCAGACCCAGCGTAGTGTAGAAACCTACGGTCGAGACTTGGTTCTGCTACCAGCGGTATAAATAAGAAATTTACAATCTTTCCGCAGCAATGAAAGTCCATTTGCCGTTTGGCGTGGTATATTGCGATACTCACTTGGAATGGAAGCCACAGGATAAGAAACGCACCGACCGTGAATGCCAGCGTCTGTCCGTAACGAGGCAGTGCCAGCGTCTGTGTTTGATGTCTGAACGATAATTCCACCGTATAAATCGCTCGTGCATGTGCACGCGCGACAAGATAGACATACATGTAGCAACCAAGTAGAACCAGAGCGCTCGGTGCCCAAACTGCCACGACGAGAAATACCCTGACCGGTGGTTTCACAGCTGCATTGAATCTGCAGCTTCCGCTGTAGGATAAATTAAAATCAATAATTAATATCGCACAAAATTTAAAATAATTATGATATTATTTGAAATTTTTCCAATATTAAATATCAATATTTTTTTCGATTATTTTTTATGTATTTTCTTTTCGTGTGATTCTCTCTTTCTCCCTCGTCAAATTAATAGAAAGAGAATATTTTATATTTTATGTTTTTAAAAAGAATATTTTTGTAGTTGAGGTATATATCAGAATATATTTTTCCAGCATATATTTTCGAAATACAAAGTCTATGCAAGTATCGGATACGTTCAGCAAATAAAACCTGATTAATATACTTACAGAATTTATATTTCATAAATGTAATGTATATATATTTCATAAATGTAAAAATAAACGTAGATAATATACAACAAGATAAACGGATCGGAAAACGGTTCTCTAAGGTTGCTTTGATTGCGCGAAGGTACATATCAAAGGGTTAAAGAACCTTCTTGTCGCTCTCCTTATCTATGTTTTAGTGCGTTGCTTAATCGGTTGTGCACGATCTGAGGTATTATAGGGTAAAAAGCTTTCCTACGTCAGGGAAAGCGATATAGCGAAGTTAATATCACGGTAAGAGAAGAGAGTGCTAACAACGATGTAATTCGAGATCCTGTTTGTTTTTATGCCGCATCAATTGCGCCTGATAGGACTGATTACTTTGAGGAGATTATGAAATCGTGTTAAAAGCTTATTGAGAATCAAATCAATTGCTTTCGTTTACCTTTGAAGAATCATTTAGAACTGCAAATTAGTAAAGTGATAAGTGTGCGCGCGCGCGAATAATAAAGGATTATGGAAGAAAAATGACAATACTGAATAATATTTAGTTCAATTTCTATGTTCGTGTAACGATGTATTTTAAATTTCTTGTGTATATAGCTCATAAACGCACTTATCTAGATTTTAGTTATTATTCAGCCACGTAATGTATCCACTTTCTTGGACATGCCACGTGTCACAGAATTATTCACGATGCATGTAAATTATGTACATATTTTCACAAGTAGCATTAATAAAATTTCTCGTAATTCTACTTATAAGAATGTCGTGTCGTACGTTGGAAGAATTGTTTAGCATTAATACGAATGCTACTCATAAATACAAAAGATAAATTTATTTCTTAAATTTGAATCAACAGAATATTAACATTTAATTTTTTAAATAAATTGTCTAGCTTGGATTTATTATTAAAATTAATTAAATCAATTAATTAAATTGTTTTTATTAATATTGCAATGTAAATATTATTTTCGCAACAATTACCACATAAATATATACTTTTTTCATTAGATCCTTTTTTTCACAGAGAGATGTGTTAATAAATGTGGGTGCATTTTGTTTACGCGTATAATTAATTCACGTGGGACAAGATCAAAATAGAATTTTGTACTGCAAAGTTAATTTTAACACAAGTAATAAACATGCCTTCATAAAGTTAATTTTGTTTTGAAAAGTTCTGAAAGCGAATTACTTCATCTTTAGATAGCAAAAACGAGATTCATAATTTCATATTAATTATACAAGTAAAGAAAATAATGTTATTGTTTTTTTCTTTTTTATAAAAATTTATTGATAAAAAATTCAACAAAAAGAAGCAAATCCGTGCGTATTGTTATATATTGATGTACTTTTTGATTAAACTAATTGGTTTCTATATTTTATTCTATCAAAACCTAAATTAAATAAATTAGTCGCAAGTTCCCCGTCGTATATTCCTTTCATTAGATCTAAATAATAAATTGATCTAAAATCACCGTAGAATTAATACCGAATTAGTATTAAATCACTATTTATATTTATTAAATGAATTTGATTTGTGCTGTAATATCTTGCAATGCAAATCTATATTTATTAAAGGTTCTCTATTTAAATGTCACATATTGAGTAAATATCGTTACCTGTGCGACTGTATCTCTCCGGTGATTTGAGCGTAGATGAGGGGCGAGAGGCCGATGATGATCGCGTATATCCAAAAGACCGCGATGTACTTTTCTACGCTGCTATGGGTAATGATGTTCTTGTATCGCAATGGTTGCGCCAACGAAGTCAAACGGTCCACCGCGATGGCAACGGTGATCAGGACGCTCACGCTGCAGAGCGCGATTGCAATGCAATACGGCACGATGCAGAGAACGGAAACGCCGTTTTCCGGTAGACCGGAGAGCTCCAGTTGCATTCCAACTGGCATAAACACGCCAATCTACCAACGAAAATAAAGCATCGATTTATTGCGGATTTAAATGAGGATTATATGTACATTCGCTGTCTCGAGGAATTTAAAATCTATTGTATATACATATATAGAAATATAATTATTTATTAGAAATTTTGTAAGACTTACCCCGAAATCGCTAATGGCCAATGAGACTAAAAGGCAATTGGAAGCGGTCCTGAGTCTTTTGTATCTATAGAAGGCGGCTAGGATGATGGAGTTACCGGTGACGGTGATGGGCGAGAGGATGCACACTATGGAGACCGCCAGGACCACCGAGACGGGACTGATGTCAGACCGCGTATCAATTCTGGTGATGGTGGGTATGAGTGTGGTCGTTAATTCCCCGGCAAAGGTGGTGGACGGTAACGGCGTGTCTGTGGCGAGCGTTGACATTGTCGCTTTCACAGCAACAGAAAAATTCACTCTTATCCTCGTCTATGCGGTCTTTTTCGGATCAAGCTTTTCTCATCGTAGACGCATTTTCTTTCGTGTGACGTCATGGTGCCAAATCTTTCAGGCTGCCAGTTCGGTCAGCGGTATGAACGATTGATTGAATGATTTATCACTCGCCCCTAACGCGATTGGCCAGTCAGAAGTAACGGAAGCATTCTTCATAAGTATCAATCAATTAATTTTCCCATCTGGACAACAAAATTCAGCCAAAGTACGATGGTCATAATTTTCGATCTTCGGTTGCATTTTGGATTAACTGAGGAAAACAATTTCCTGCGGCGCCATCATAACTTTCATCCTCGATAATGTTTCTACCTTATTGGAGGAACTCTCTTGGATATTGGCAACTAAGGTATATGGACTTGGTTAAGGCAATTGATCCATTAAAAAATTATAAGTTATCGTAACGTCGAGTTTTGTATCCATCGTGAAACGGAAATGACTTGATCCGCAGGAATATAGTACATTTTTCTTTTAAACTTACTCCATCTAGTTCTTCATTTTTCTTACAGCTTTGTTATTTCCGCTCGCTTCCTGAAACAGACATGTACCCGCATTTCTAATTACCGTTTCTTTGAAATTGCAAATAAATATCTTTTTTATGTAAAATAGTATGCACATAAAGTTGCATAAAGTGTCTCGGATATTGGAAAAGTAATTTCAGTGAATGTTATGAAGTTTATGTGAATATTAAGGTATATATTAATGTAATTTAAATAGAGAATTTTTTTTAATAAAAAACACATGCTATTTTCTTTCTAATTTTCTTTTTTATTCTTGAAATTTTATTATCTGCTAAAGTAATTTTGTGGAATATATCAATTGCATTTTAATATCGATTGTATTTTAATAAATTCTGCATCTTTTCATGATTCTCGAGTAATTAATAATTGTTACATTTTAATTGTAAGTATAAGAGAGAGCAGTGTATTTGCGGGCGATAGAAATAGCGATCGTAAATTCTCTCCGAGCATTATCATTTCTCACAAACGTTTAGAAACGAAAGAAGCCGAGAAACGGTGCTTTGTTACTAGAGGCACAAAAAGGAAAATGCTTATAAATGTCGCGAGAGAGTCCGATAGAAGGCATTCGTTTGAAATCGTTGATAGAAATTCATTTATACGAATTTTCTAGCTTTCTATGTACATGAGATTAACACCGCCGATTATAAAAGCAAGGCTCGAGCCTCGAGCTTAGCTCAACCCTCTCATTTCAGGCCGTGAGTCCGCGCGGATTAGAATCCGATCCGAGCCTATCACCTTGCAGTTTTACGAAAAAGTAGCATTTCTATAGGCTCGGTTCGAGATTTCGATAGGCCAATGAAACTGTTACTTTTCGTAAAAGTTGCAAGGTGATTGGCCCGAGTTCTAGCTTCGGGGACACGCAGTCCGCGCGGACTTATTTAGAAAACAGCACGGAGGGGAGTCAGACCCCGCGATTCTGCGTTTTTCTCAATTCCTGGAAATGTCTCGCGTTTCGAATTCGCGGAAACGATTAGCTCTTTTATATTCCTTATAAGGAGACTCGCTCACTTCGGCTGTGTTATGCCTAGTTTTTTCCCGGAATCGCGCTCGCCCCGAGATGGACACCTGGCGTTTGCGTTTTTTGCAGCGTCTTTCGTCGCTCGCTCGAAGTGAAGCTCGTTTTTTGGTTTTTCCCCTTCCAATAATTTTTCTCCTTCCAATTCGTCTAAAAATCTTCAGGGGACATCTCAGTTTCATCGCGGAGATCGGAGCGCGAAGACGTGTCGTTTTTGCTCCGCGATCACGCGAACTTTCTATCCTTGGAAAGCGAATATCGCGCGAATATCGCGATCCGTATACGGATGTATACGGAGTATCGGAAGTGTCGAATCGAATTACGGGCGATCGCCTCGGTCCTTCTATTACTTTATACCGTGATAGTAATCAACTGATACAGTGACAGATATTTTTAAAGAATAATTACGAGAAACATGCAAATCGCGCGGAACATTTGATATCTTCAAGCGCGTTCAATTCGCACTTTACTTGCTTAAAAGCACACAAATCCCCTTTGTTTCGTCAATGTAAAGATTGATTTTGAGATTTCAAAAGTGATAACTCGAGCCTTGTTTGCGTTTACATTTCGGTTTTTTCAAAAAGTGTACTTTTTCTTGATCCCATTATGGATAAGACTGAGATCGGATTACCTACCCTTCATGAACTCTCATCTTTTAATCTGTTGAAAGTGAATATCGCGGACGAACAAGTGTCAAGCATCAGAATCGTCGTCAAATTAAACAATAGGCGATCGTCCGGCGCGTTTCCCAATCCGCGCGATCGTCTTCGAAATTTCGAAAATCACATCGCGATAATCCAATCGAATTCGTTCCGTCGCTTACCTACGGCGTATGCCGCTCGAGTGATAGTGATAGTGCCTAATAAGTGTATAATATGGTCATTCAAGTGATAGTGATAGTGATAGTGCGATTGTGTGAAATAAGGATACAAGGAATTACAAAAGGAAATGGAATACAGGAATTACAGATGGAAAAGGATATCCGAAAGCGAAGAGAAATTTATTTGCCTTAGCAATAGCGACGGCCGACGGCAGCCGACGGTAAAACTTACTTGTTGCATTGATGTATGTACATGAAGTTAGCACTGCCATTTTATTTAAAAAGAAAAAAAAATAAAAATTGTCCTATGTTGTGCTAAATTTGTGCTACACTGTGCCGCAAAAATTAATTACAATTTTTTTTTTTATTTGACTTTGTCTTTTGAGATATGTAATTAATTTTCGCAGCACAGTGTAGCACAAACTTAGCACAACACAGTACAATTTTTAATATTATTTTTTAACAAAATGGCGATGCTAACTTCATGTACATGAGCCTTCTGCATACGAGAAAGTGAAGTACCGTGTTCAGTTAAATTTGTCCATGCGTTAGTCATTAATCTCACATTTGCAATTCAAATAAACCGGAATGCGATGTTAATGCTGACACGGATGACAGAATCTGGATGAGAATGCGTATTTGAATCTTATGAAAGTTTCAACATTATCGAAATCAACTGGAAGCAATTTGCTGAACGACAGCATTCTTGGAATGAGAGAATATTTAATTATTTTTTATGATGTCAAAATGTGTTCGGACTACAGTGTTTCGAAGAAGACATTTTTTCATGTTTAATGTCGAACTCTTTATTACAGCTGTTCTTTTAATAAATATAAATTACATATATTCGGATTTTTTATTCTATTAATTATTTCGAATATCGTAATTAAAATTAAGTGAACAAAAGGTTACAACAATATTGATATTTCCCTTGAAATACTGTACGTAAGGTTTCATCATGTTTTGAAATAAACTTAAAAAAGGATTGTGCAAGTTTTTTTAATCTTAGCTTAAGGCTATAACTTTTAACAAGTTTGTACTAAATTGCTCACTATTGCAATATTTTTGACCGGTTATTCACACTTGATCTATAACATATAAATAGTAATTTTAAATGATATTGCTTGAATAAAAAAAAATAAAAGTAAGAGAGTACATAAATCTGAATATATGGTTTTTAAACAAATGAGGTATTAATAAATTTTTGCTCAACATTTTACTTTTTTACTTATTATTCCTCGATTTATAACTAGATTTCATTGTAGCGTTAAAGCAGATGTTTTCGTGACGATCGATAAAGTCGTTAAGGTAATCGTGACAGAAATATTGACAGTTTTTTCCTTATAGGATTTTATCTCTTGCTTGCTAAACGAGGATTTTCGCCCCCTCATTTCCGCCTTTATCACAAGTAAGATCTGCACGTCAATCGATTATTCGATCGAGTGAGTAGCGAAGGCTACCGTGAATAAATCGTAGCAAAAAGAATTTCCATCTCGTAAATGGACACGCTGAGTAATATGGTTCCTATGTTACAATATAGCAAAGGATTTATATTGTAACTAATTAAACGTAAGGCTTCAGGCTTTATTAATTTGTTTACACATCACGAGGGAAAGCACGTCCCTTTTAACTTGCTCTTACTTATGCTCTTGCGGAGTGTCATCAAATGTTATAAACTTCGTAAAGTTATCGCTTCATTCGTATCAACGTTAACAGATATGAGAAACGCGAAAGTTACATCAAACGTGCGCGCTTGCGGATATTTCTTCTCTCTCTTTTCTTTTTAAGATGAAGGAACTTGTATTTCCTTTTGCTTCAGCTTTGAAGATTTCTGTTAAAGAAGTAAATTGTATGCATTATGTAGTTAAGTTATGAAAAACAGTGCTCTCGCTCTTGGAAGTATCTCGCAAGCGATAAGACCTTGAGAGTCGATCTTTTTGCATTGTGCGTCGCACAATTGGGTGAAATAAGTACAAGATGAAAATATAGCGAAGAAGATGAAACAATATTACTTTCTTATCTTATTTATTTTATTATTTTTACTTTATTATTTTTAGATTATTAAATTATTTACGCTATTATATATTCTAATTTGTATTTATTGAAATTTTTAAAAATAAGAAAATCTCTAGTCTTTCTTGTGACTTTTTTCGAATTGATTTACACTTCGTACGTCAGATGCCTCATAGAAAACTTTGAAAAAATTTAATCTGAGGAAGAAATTATTTTGTATAGAAGAACGTGTGGGTATATTGCATAGAGTGTCGATAGAAGAGAGAATTTGAGAGAAGTGCGCTTCGTGCGTCCTTTTCTATCAACATTAATTGGAAATACATGGGAATAGTGCCAGAACGTTTTCCGGTTGACGTTTTGCACGTGGAGGCTAAAGTCAATCATCGAAACGGAAAACAAATTGCGTTACTGCGGCGAGGAATGACACGAGATGCGTCAGATTTCGACGAATCTCATGTATGTACACCTCCATTGTATGCCACATTGCAACGGCAATAACGGAGCAGTTTCGATAAAAGCGAAAGAATCGGAAATCGGTCGAGTTAATCGATTTCCAAAGAATTAAACATCTGTCATTTCTTTCAATTATACTATATGATTTAATCGCGACTTGCGGAACATTTGATTTAAAAGTGAGAAATGTTATAATCTGAATTTTATCAATTTTATAATAGAAAGCCGCAATAGATTAAATTAATCTTGGAAGAATATAAAAATAATCATTTAATAACATTAACGCTTAATAAAAATAATACAATAATAAAATTTAACGTATGCATCCCGAGTGTGGCTACATGACTGAAAAATGCGTCGGAAAGATTGCTCGAGTTTTTCTATGATGAGTAAAGTGATTATCCGATAAAGTGAAATATGTAGATTCTGTTTAACATATACATGAGTTTTTTAAATAGTATAACGGCGATTTCAACGGAATATTTATTCCGCGCGTAGGACGCCGTCACTCACTATAACACTCATTGACGATATGAATATTCAGATTTAAATCCCATCGAGTTATGCATTGCTAATCGTCTTGTCTTTGCGATGTAAATATCTTCAACGAATCTTCAACACCAACGTGAATTGTTCGCCCTTGTTAAATTCCTACTAAGGGAAATCTTATACATATAACGTGTGAAAATGTATTCGAAATACGAACAATTACTTTTGTGTCGTCTTGTACATTCTATTCAAATCTTTCGAAATTGTGACTTGTATATAATTTATCGACATAGCTTGATTTATCGATAAATTCCAATCTTTTCATTGTACCGCGTACTTTATATTCATTTTACAAATTGTATGAATTATGACGAAACTATCTCAGGAATGCAGCGCTTGCATCAAGTATAGAAGGGAAAAGAGCAAATGCTTCTTAAAGTAAATGTTTGACAAGATTCCGCGGTTTGATAATCGCTGCAGGGATATCGCAGAAGAATGTCATGGATTTGGCCATGGCGCAGACGTGAGAATAACGGTCTTGATACCGCTTCCCTATGAGGGAAGAATTACATGTACAAAAGGACTTTATCGAAGGTTACGCTGACACGAGATACAAGTTATAGCAGTTTCAATGAAAAGTTCAAATTTGAGAGCAAAATAAACGTCGGCACACATTTATAATATTTTCTCGCGTAAATAGTAGCGCTGAAAATTGAAGTCCTCGACATTAATGTGCAAAAATAAATGATTCGTATCAAATAATACGATCACATTTATTATGCAAAATATCGTAATGAGAATAAATATTTTCATGCTATATAGCAACGTTACGTATAGCAAATCGCAAATTAAAGATATAGACTTTTTCTTTCTATTTATTTTAATCTTTCTACATTTGCACAAATAAATATATATGTACTTAAATACATGTAAACGCATTGTTTGTTATTGGTACTTACAATTAATATCGTTAATCCAATTTGTCTTCGTATCCTTCACGTCTACATTACAGCGAGTTTGCAAGTGATCCAATATGCGGATGCTTCTGAATTTCGAAACGTAATTTCTGGAATTTGTCGGTATTGATTGAACGTCAACATCCGGTGTTAATTTCCGCTCGAGAAACGAGCGATTCCTAATATTACGTGCTGGAATGCGACGTTCCTTGCGATGAAAACAGGGAATTCGCGGATAGTATGAAACTTGAATAATCAATTTGACAATGAAACATTCAAAATCTGATTTTCTTATTTAATTCAAATGTACAGGAATACCCGAAAAGAATCTTTAAAGAAAAAAGAAATTTTTCAAATTTCCCGTGAAAGATTTAATACTTATAAAAATTACATATTATAAAAATTATATAAAAATATGTTTATTAACGGTCAGATCATTATTTATCTTTTAAATTTGATAATAAATCCCTTGCATAAACCATGTTATTATATAATATTATTAAATTAGGAAATAAAATAGAAACTTTTAATTTAATTTTATTTGAAATAAAAAGAATGATTAAATTGATTTTGTCGTTACATTACATCGTGTTTGCAATTAATCCAAACTTTAAAAATACGCCCGTTATTGCGCAAAATTTGTTTTTGTCTCGTATCTAATTATGAAATATGCATAAATTTGCAAGTATTTTGTTGACTAAGTATTATAATGCATATCGGATTTTTACTTATAAAATGCAATAAAAGCTTTGCTGAAGAGCATGCTTTATCATGACGAGTGTATCGCTCGCGAAGAGATTTCAGCTTACATTTAAGCTTCCCGGATACACTTCGCTTGTGAAGCAAAACGTGAGGGTTTAAAATAGTTCGCTTACTAGCTGATTTCTACAATTGCGTCGCGTTTTGGAAATAAGAAACATAGTTCAAGGGAAACAGCAGATTGAAAATTTATTCGTTTCATATTCAGTTCTTCCGTATTTTGGATTCGTTAACCTACTGACTCAGTCTACTGAGAATATTCTATGCTGTTTCAACCTTTTATCGTTCTAATCCAAAGGCAGGATATACATATAGCTATTCGTATCGAGGCGGGCCAGCTTACAGAAAAAATATTTGCTTTACCCTAATAAAACGAAACACAAAAGAACGAGGGTCTCTTCACATGGAAATCTTTCATTATCGTTCAATTTCAGTATTTCGTCAAACTTATAAATATAGATTAAATTAATATTATTATTGGCATTTAAAAAATGTATCATTAAGTGTATTAATTTAGCGGATACATTTATCAAGAAAAAAATTCCGAATTTCAAGTTATTTAAACAACTTTCGTCATGTAGACATGAATTTGTAATCGTTCTGGAAAATAAGTCAAAGTAAACGATAAAGTAATTCATAAATTTTAATATCAAGAGAAATATAAGACAAAGATTGACAAATCGAATTAAATCATCAAAATGATTCATTCTTTATCGCCATCTATTTTAACATATCTATTATATTAAAGAATGCCATATGTTCAAGTCTGCTATTTAAAATTATGACATAAAATAAAATTTTAGCTTCATAGCTACGCTTTATTGAATTTGCACAAGTATTTGAGAGGAATTTAAAGTATTTATCACGTGAAAATATCTACTTTAATTCCTCACAATATTTAACTTAATACATCTTTATTACTGTTATGTATGTGAATAATGTAGAAAATTGTTTTGCTTGCACTTGCAAATTTACTCTAGAATAAATGTTATAAGATATGTGTGATGAACTATGTAAGCTTATCAGATGGAAACTCATTATCTCGTATATTAATTAATTTACTGTCGATATATTGATCGTTCTGGAATCTCACGTAGCATTCCTGACTCACCTGACCTATCGCACCTGACCTATTACTGGTGTTGCAAATTTGCAACCACATTTCTGACTGTTATACGGCGGCTTCTACATGGGGGAAGATTAATTCGAGGGCGCAACGTATTTCCCAAGCGTATCCGTTCGGGTATCACTTATAAATCGTGTCGGTGAGCTACGTACCAATTTTCACTCGATACTAGGTAATCTCGGTTCGATTTCGCATTCATTCCATAAATAAATCGGTGACATCTCATTATCATTATACGTCTTATCCTCTCGCGATGTTTCGTAATATTCTTCAACAAAAAACCTGGCACTTAAGTTAATGAAGAACTGTTTGTTCCTCTTATGGAGAAACTATTTAGCTGTTTAGCCGCTTTGCGAAATTGATTTGAGAGATCAAAATGATGGCAACCTACACTGTGGTATATAGATATCTATTTTTCGAAGATTTGCTGGTCTTCGAATAAGAAAACTCTGAATTCTGAAATAAAACAAGTTAAATGAAGAACAATAGTTTGGCCAAAGGTCGAAAATATGAGCAAAAGAGAAAGTTATCTAGTTAAAGAAATCTAGTTGATTTTCCAATGGTTAAAAAAACGTAGACATTTCGTAGACATTTCGATTGTACTAACTGTATTAATTGTTGCAAGACTCCTTCAGCATAATAATTTAGCATAAAAATGAGAATTTACAAATAAAACAACATAATAAAAAAAAAGATTACAATTAAATTAATTTTTGAATTGTAACGTTTTTTATTATTCATATCTTGATTTTTGTACTTTTCTATATTATTTTTTGCATATAATGAGCGTGACTTATTTATTGTGGGTACATAGGAATAACAAGGAAAATTTGATAACGTATTTAAATTGCTGGAACTTTGATAATTTAGTAAAAGGTTAAAAATACCTTCTCTGTTAAACTTACAGTTGCGAGGTAGAAATTTCATTTGATCGATATCATACATTGTGTCGTAAAAGTGTGTCAATGTGTCATTGATACATCTTTCTTTTATAAATTACAGAATTACTAAATTTTATACGTTTTGATCATGCTTTGCACTGCTAATACATGATAAGTATCGCGCGTAATAAAATAACATGATGAAATTATTATTCATATTCTCAATAATAGCTTGGATAATAATAATTTGATACGTCAGATACGTGGAATTTAAATATGTATATTAGCGTTTTCGTAATTCAGTATAACGTATAAATTTATTATAGAGTACAATTTGAATGGGAGCTTATCAAAGTATTTCTGCAAGCTTTTAATCGGTGCTATTTGCCCGATGCCCACTATTGGGCACGTAAGCTACTGAATGGCATTGTGGATGAGTACATTTGATGTTGTATATCAAATGTTTGCGTCACCATCATCACGGCGCCATGAAACACCCACGACTAGAACCGCATCTTCTTCACCCTCCTCGTTCTGCGAGGGTATACTGTGACTAACGACACGTGCATCGCAAATAGCCAGTCGGTTGAAAATTAACGAGGCACAAATCACATTCGTCGCTGAATAGAACGCGCGCAATCACGACAGCAATCTCGTAATTTGATATCGTGTTTGATGACATCTTCGAAAAATGTATTTACGCATATTGATTTGTTAGCCGAGCTGAACCTAAAGCGAGTGATTAAACGCATTTTTTTTAAAGATTATCGTATTTTTAATTCAATATAAATTAGATATTTTTTTCATTATTCAATAAAAAAAAATTATATTGAACGGAAATAATTATAAAAATATAATGTATATTAGAAATGAATATTATAAATAAATATTATGCTATGTAGAGAGAGAAAAAGAGAATTATTGATATAATTGCCATTCTCTCTGGAAAATGTTTTACATATTCCGCACAACGTAAAATTATTAGAAATAATTAAGTATGCTGTTGTTAATAAATTATTCAACATTATCCATTGTACAACTTTCACATTTGCGAACATGGATTGTTTATGCAATTAAAAGTTAATGCTCCTATAAATGTATAGATAAATTGATACATACAACACAATGCAACGGAATGGGTTGAAATATATTAAATTCGGCAATTATAAAAAAATTGCTCGTAATATAAAAAATTAGCTTGCTTTAGGCAAAATTGTAAGACAATGAAATTCGATTGCATTACACAAAGAACCAGATGGCGAAAAATTTGGCCCTCATTGGAATATTCACGAGTAAATTTCTGTTAACGAGATTTTAGGGACATGTCATTATTCCCCTCGTTGATGCTCGTTTGCATGGTACGCAAAATGTTCTAGGTCGATGCGCGCCCGTATCGACGATACCTTGAGAGCATACTCAAGGACCTTCGCGAGAACATTGAACTTCGCATTACTACGCGAGACTATCGATTTGCTGGCTCTGAGGCCTCTGTCTGTCATGTAAATTAATAATCGCTGTTTACGAATAACTAAGAATGGAATTAACTGCGTGCTTAATACTGTAATAAATTCATATTTTTTCAATCTATTGTTTTTCAATTTGATGTCAACTCATAATTTATGATCTCGACACGTGGGTCAGTAATGTAAAATCGATATACATGTCGCGTATAATGACACCCACTTTGCTAGCGATGCGTTAAGAATTTGCGGTTTTATTGCATAAATTATATTGCAGTTGCAGTAAAATTAACACTCCATCCATTCAAAATGTCATATCTATTTAATATCAAATATAAAACGAGATTAGAAAGATTAAAATCCAAAAGACAAAATCCGATCAATCTCTTTTCTCATTTTAGGCAATAATTTCACATGTACATAAAATAAAAGAATTTGGCATATTATATTAATATCATATCTCAGTTAATATCGTAAAATGCATATCGCTGTTTTATTAATTGCGTGAAAATAGCTGGAATATTTTATAAATTCTGCAATTGAGTATTAGCTGCATAAATGTATCAAGTTATCAACACAATATAGTTTTGCATCTTTTGACGAAACAACTTTCGACTTATCTACACACTGTTTACGTTCATGCGATAATACACTCTATCAGCCATGCGAAAGTTTGTTTGTACTCATGTTGGCAGTTCGCCAACATCATGATACACATAAGTGAACACAATAATTAGGCTTTGATAAATCAGTCGGCTTCCATATGGAAAAAAACTGAGAAGTTCTGTATTAAAATTAAAAATACGTAACTCCTAAAATTTCCTTTACAGAAAAGACATACAATTGTTGCTCACTTAACTCCACTTAATGGACTTTTTATTTTTCAGAAAATCTTAAATTGCAATTTAATCACCAAGATATTCATTTAATATTAAGTATCAAAAAGTTAAAATAGATTGTAGCCTCTTATAATTATATTCTTTTCGAAAAACGAAAGTAAAAAAAGTTTAAAGTAAAAGAAATTATTATTCTGGCTATAAGTTAAGAAAGATTAAAGATTGTTGGATATCCAGTATAAAAGTCATTCATTGTCTAGTCTATTCATTCTTGTCACTTTGTCGACCGGAATAAAAGTTGTTGCGGCACGTGGAGACGAAGTGACGCCTAGCGTCGCGTCGCGTCGCGTCGCGTCTCCGGCCTTGAACCCGTTGCCAACGCTTCCTCCCTAGCCGCTTCTCAGATTTCCCAGAAGGCCATGGTCGCTGAAGCTGCTTTTCACTTCGATTATCTATTTACTGTAGGCATTCGAGAAAATACCGGCCCATTTCCCTTTCTTGTTTTTTCAAAAACAATACTGACAATCTCTCTTTCCTTAATTCCGTAATTCCTTTTTCTGTTTTTATTTAATTGTAAATCAATTTTATTCGATCGTATGATCTACCACGACCTAGCGAACTAATCAATTTTGATAAAATCGGATTCATAATTCTTTTACAGAGTTTCGATCGGCGATACATTGATGCGGCTAAAATTCACCGGTGAGGTAACGCGATATCGCCTTCATATGTTCAGTGTATAATTTTTTTATCTATAGAGCTTTTTGCCTTTTAATACTCTTATTAATTACAGTCAAATCAATTGTCTGTTATACGTATATTTACTATTAGAATATAGAATAAAAAAAAATTAAAGACTCTAATATTATTATATTCCTGCAATTACATATATTTATAAAAATGTAATATATGTCTTCTCTAAAATGATTATTAATCTCTCTCTGGTCACTATTATATTATCTGTACTTCCGAAAAGCTTCAAACGCAATTACGCTTTATGCATCTTGCTATTAACGATCGTGCAACATTATTCGCATCCACGTGTAACGTTTAATATTATTTAATATGTCGTATTTTTATCTAGAAGATATCTAATAGATATATTCAACACGTGCGCATGCATAAGTATGTGTCTAATGACATTCATAGAAATGGATATGCAAACAATTGACGATGTGTCTGGTATACTTGACCCTGTACTGGATAGCTCATCCAGTTTTCCAGATCAATTTTTAATCTCCGACGAGTGCATCAATAAATGATAGTTCTTATAAACAAACACGTGTATATAACAGAATGAGAGAAAACATACAAACTTTTTTCTTCCCTTCTTTCTTACAAGTTTCAATATCGCAAATTAAGAATTAGAAATAGTAATATACACATATTCTGATCGCAATGCGATATAAAATTTTTATTTTACAGAGAAATATATTTAGAATTTTAACATCTTGATATGTGTATAATTTTACATTTTTTATGTTTATGTACATACATTAATGTATATATATATATATATAAATGAAAAGAAGAAGAATGTATACGTATAAATGAAAAGAAGAAGAAAAGAATTTAAGCATACAAATGCTCATTTCATGTAATTGCGTTTTCAGTAATCCTAAAGTTAATTCCTTTTCTTTCTGTGCCTCTTTCCTTTTTCTTTTCTTCTCTTCTATATTATCTTTTTCAATAAATTAACTTTCTTCTAAATTTAACTAATTTTTATTAGTATGAAACTTCTGACATAGTGTATCTGATCCGCGTTGTGATATCGGTTGATTCGTGGCATTCACATAAATCATAGCGAATACGTGTAGGAGTTCTGTGCTTACACAAAAGGCTTTATAAATCTCGATTTGTATATGAGAGTCACGTTCGTTCAGAATCACGCATCGCAGTGAAATTGAACGAAATGCGTTGGTGGCAAATAATTTTTATGCTGGAACGGTATAAAATGAAGCATAGATAAAGATTTTTCACCCACGGAGAATTTTTACACACGTCATTCACAATTATTCACACACGTATGTGTGTGTGTGTGTGTAAATACTTGCATTTGTTTATAAGATACATATGCTGAAATAAATATAGGGACTATTTTATCGAGATCCATATAATATCCCTTATGTTTCTGACTAAATTACATCGTAAAGTTAAATATTGTAACTTGATATTTATTAAATATCATCAATCAGGCAAACCATAATCGGCGCGTGTAGAGTTTTATTTTCGGAACAAATATATTTTCGTTTATCTAATTTACGGAGAGCACGTGTGTGTGGTTTTACGGAAATTCTGGAGAAGTCGTCTAGTATTGTGTTAATATTTGAGATCCTATTATTTCAATTGGAAACCCAATTAAAATTTAATGCTCTCCCAGCGGTAAGAAATCTTTATATTGTGGCAATGTACGCTAATCGAATCGAATGGGTACTCCTGGATACTGTCAATGCTCGAAAGAAATTTCATGTTCTCGGAATATTTTTCTGTTTTTTTTTTCAATTCTAATTTAAAATTACATTTATTAAGCAAACTTAATTTTAACTACAGCCAGTAGTCGGATTCGTCGCATCCTCGTGCAAGTTTTACAGTTTCTGGCGAATCAATCATTGCGAATGCTGGACAACGGTGAGCCATGCAAATGCGTAAGCGGATTTAATATTCGATTGATCCGTAAGATCCCTGCTCGAATTTTAACTAGCTCTCGATGGATAGTTCCACAAAGCGACGCTTTACCCGACCCATATAGGTTGACAACCTCTCGCAGGCTGCCTGCAGGCCGAGATGTATCCTGCAATCTACGGCAGCGGCAAATACGGGTCATGTTATTCAGGTCAACTGTCATCCTTGCTTCTCGCACCCCTTTCCTATCTTCCTATTTACCTGCCTATGTATTTGTCTGCCTGCCTACCTGCCTTGCTTCCTAACTTGTTACCTGATTTTCCTCGGTATATTCCCATGGCACTCATAGTTATCTCCAGCGAGTACATTGCCGTGCATCGTCCTATGTTTGACTCAAAGTATTTGTTATACAAGCGTATATATGGACCGTATCTTTATTTCCAGGAAAATTCTTTTCGTAAGACACAACGGTAAAAAAATTAGAAGGTTCAGACAATTGCGTGCTTGTTACGATTATTATAATTGTTACAAGTACAAAATTGTTTATATTATTGTATATTTCTATCTCATCTTTAATTATAAACAGTATGAAATATCAGTGTAAGTAGATTTTTATTGATTTCAATATACTTATTTTTCTATGATACTTATTATATTTTCTAAAAATTGTCTATTTTTTTAAAATAAACAAATAATTTTGTAATAATACAAGATAATAAAGAAGACAAATGCAGGCGACAGATATCGCCTAATTTTCAGGTCATGGCTGTTTCTGATATCCTTTCGTTAATAGGTTTCATCGATTTGTTAGTAAAAGCGCTCAGTCGTAGTATCTATAATACTAGAAGCCTATCTGTCTACATAGCTGTCTACATGAAATGTGGATTCCGTATTTTCTTTAATTATTTCGAACATGGTGCTGAAATGATATGAAGGTTAATATGATAGACTTGATATCGTGTACCTTTTATCTTGTTTAAATGTGTATATGTTGTAATAGTAAAATACTACCTATATTTGTGTTTCGAAAGTTAAAATTAAAAAACATAATGGGCTTTCACACGTATAATGATAATGACATGACTTAGATACAAAAGACGTGAAAAGGAAATGGCGAGTAAAAGTATTGATACGCAAGATAATAACGATAGTAACTCAAGAAATGTGTCTAACAATAAGCCCGCGTAAGAATCTGTTAAGTTGCTGATTCGATTTCGTTAATGGTCCGTGTCAGATTTCAAGGCAACCTATTTTTCCAATATGTGATGAAAAGCATTTTCCGCGGTAAAAAAACTTAATCATTTTCTTCAAAGGTTATTGTTATATTTATCAATATGTCTTATAGCGATACTTTGTATTCAGTTTAGACACTAAAAATAAATAAGATAATATGTACGCAATACTATGTATTTTTATATAAAGCATAAAAAAATTTGATGACTATACTTTTAGAAATATCTTAGATTAAAGGTATTTATCACGCTTTTAATTCATAAGTATCAAGTACAGCTAATAAAGTGGATAAAGTGGAGACACTATACATATGTATAGTATTGGAATATAAATTAGGTAGATTAATGAGATTTATATCATTAATACACATCACTCAGACATCACTGGAACAGTAATTACATAATCAATTGAACAATTGTGGATTATGTGTGCGTATATGTGTGCATATAAACGGTATGTACATACATACAACTCGTTACAAACTCGTTGCTTTTTGCTTTTTCTGCAGTCACTGTGATTACGGACAATTTCACAGTACATGCGCGAAACATGCTATTATCATTACTATGCTTTTCAAAAATATCTTCAAAGACTTGACATCGACCGAAGGTTATAGTCTATTCTATTCATTTCAAATTTATATTAATCACAAAAAGCTTCAGCTTACTTTTATTGATTGCAATTTATGATTTATATTTATTTATCATATGCAAATTTATGTACAAGTAACGTAATAAAAATATTTATTATTCTCTTCAAACATGCTGCGTGTCTGTCCAACACAATAAAATCCTGCAATATAATTCGCATGCTTGATAGAATAGATCTAGTTTGCACATGTATCTGTGAAATATTAAAATCGATTGATTCAAACCTCATTATTCGAGAATCATGATGGAAATATCTCTGTTCTGCTCGAATAAATTCAAATGGTATTGATGAAAGTTCGATAATAAAACGCCAAGGAAAGATATATAAATGGCGCGTAATGGAAGGTTAAACAATGCTGTAGTTCTGGCACTTATTAGCGTAACGAGGCCTGATCTTGGTTAGCCTCGCAAAATCACGAATAAATCGATATCTACGCTATTCACGTATTAACGGTGAATAGCCTTCAGAACAGCCTCGGTTTTCGCAGTTGCCAATTGTTCAGTCTTCCACTTCATCACGCTATTTTGAACTTATATACAGAGCTATTAAATTTGTTTGAAATATAAATGCGTTTTGTGTTAAAAGAAAAAATACTAACTTATATATGTATACTAAACTAAGTTTTAATTTATTTTTCTAAAAAGTAAGATAATTTTTCACTTTTAATTTAACGCTCTAAGCAAAGTGTACTGAAATAAAAAAAGGCTAATATTTGTCATATGTAAAATGAAATTTTGGGCTTTGATTCAATATCAGAGAAGGATATTAAAAATATTTCAATTTTTATCTAAAATATGATTTTCTTTGACTTTTTCGCTTATATCGCACCCTCTGTCGCGAGAATTTTATATCTTTACACATTTCTTTCATCTTTATATGACGTAAGGAAATAATCTTTCTTATTTAGTGATGAATCACCCGTAGCTGTTCAGTGTTTTCAATTGGGAAGAATGAAATTGATTTGGCTAATACAAAATGCTTTAATAAGCAGTTTAATTGACGTGCTCATCAAATGCATTCAATGAGTATATGTCAATATCAAAGCTAAAAAATGAAAAGACTAAAAGACGGAAGAATGCATTGTACTTAGGATAAAAGATCTAAAAAAATTATATTAATGGATAATATTATAAACAAGAAATTTAACAGTTGTATGTGAATAATAATGTATAAAATAAAATATGAAATTATTATTCAAATTATCGCAAAAACAGCAATGTTCAATAATTCTTCAATTTTTCAATATCTTTATAAGCTTTTTCTGCGAAATAAAACTACAATACGAATATACATCTCATTGGAATAAAGCTCCTTTGAAACGAGAATTCTTTCATGCCCGATTCTTTTACCTTGTTTTTTAAATCAAATTTCGCCAATTCCGTTTTCTTGTTGTGAGAATTCCGTTTTGTAATTTAAATAAAAGTTTACGAATTCTTAGAGAGAGAGAGAATATTTCGTTAGTGACTGTGCAATTAAATTATCTCTTGCAATTAAATTATACGAAACTCTCTTGTGAATTGATGTCAATTGATGTATCAAAATGTAATTAATAAGATAGCTATGCAAGATATCGAAATTTATATATTAACAAAAAATTCAATACGTTTTAATCATTGCAGTCATAATTGTGGTCTTAAAAGTTTTCCAGATAAACTTCTTCATTTAGGAGATGATAGGATTGTAAATTTTACAGAGAAAGTTCGATCTTCACTAACGTCACGTATTCGGAATCTGGACAACGCCAACTATATTGAATAAAATTGCATAAGTAGTATGTAACAAGAAATGTGAGAGAGTAGCAACAGTTACATTATAATAGATTACGATATCTTGAAATATTATAACAAGTTATTATAAACTAGAACACATGCCAAATATTTTATTCTTATAAATTTATATAATAAAGAAAGATGTATATTTTATTATCATTATATTTTATTTATATTTCATTATCTTGTCATATTCATTGATCTTATTTGCCATTGTCGGCAAATATTTACTGGTATCGATAAATTTTTTTGCTGTTGGATTTATTGGAATTATCCATGAAAGAATCGCTTCGGACAAAAATGATAAAAAAGAAGTATATGCAAAAATTAAAGACATTAGTATTCAACAAGGTGTGTAAAATTTGCGCTAAAACAAAGTATTATAAGAATAAAGTGCCATTTTAATTTAGAATTGGAAATATACGTGGGCATACGTACTTGTATATAGATATTCATTTGATGCAAACATCGTTTTAACATTCATTCAACATGATAAGCGCGATTTATAATTGTATAAAGTGCGTATATTTTTCCGCTTGTTTTTGGCCGTGCGTATTTACTGCAAATATTTTTCCTTTGTTTTCGTGGCATTTACTAGGATTACGTGTTGTAGGATTACTCCTCTTTATGTCATTTTAAATGCGTTAAACGAATTTCATTGAAGTCTCGTTACTGAACGTGTTACTAAACGATTTTGACATGTTTTTGTCTCTCTCCCTCTCTCTCTCTCTCTCTCTCTCTCTCTCAGCCAGAAAGAGAGCATTTCTATTCTCTTTTTTTTCATCTATTTTACACACAATGAATGTATACCAGACAAGTCTACGTATTGTCTGTGTCTTTTATAACATTGCAACGGCATTTGCAGCTATAATGATGTTTCAACGACAGTTATCGTGCATGGAATTATTTTCTTTCAAATCAAATACGTGCATTTAATTTGTTATAATATAATTAAGCTATTTAATTTACTTATCCGTCAAATTTCTTTTATTTATTCAAACAGATTTCAAGAGCTAGAAACTACGATGCATTGAATATGACTAACATTTATAAAATTTACAAAAACATTTCTTCTGTACTTTCTACAATATTTTTATCAATATTATCATAAAAACAGCGAAATAAATTGTTTCACGGATATTCGGTTAACTTAAAGATATTGTAAGCGACGGAAAATTTAGATTTGTATTAAACACATATTTTCAGATATGGAGAAAATTGTGAGAACGGATTATATTAAAAAAAATATAATACATTTATTTCTATTTATTTAATATGGAAACAATTCACAAGAAAAAGCTACTATATAATATTTTGTCCCGGAAACGATCTGACAAGATAAAAGCACTTGCGAAGGTTTCTATATCGAGGATCACCGTGTAATCACGAATCGATATATGGTACAAATCCCCTTTTGCGGGCGCAAGCCCCAACTCGTTGCTGAAAAGTGTTATGCATCGTTTCGACATGTAGTGGATGAAATTTCTGTCGAACGAGAGAAATTTGATTTTCTTTCAATTCATCCAACAGCGTTCTCTGTTAACTGGGAATAATTCTCCATTATGTGGGATTAGCCGACGAGGTATTCCTTCAAGAGTGACGTCGTGTCGTCGCTCTTTCAATGTTTCGTGTCAATTCTTTGCAATATCTGCAAGCTTTTTGAAAAAAGAACATGCGAGATAGGAAGCGTGGGATCAGCCAGTAAAGATCAAATTTTATTTTCCAAGAAAAACAACGGAGACGGCGAAGATAATAAAAGCTACTAGTTCACACATTGTTCCCGCGACCGTTGTTCATTGCCCATACGTCGATCAACTTAAATCCGAGTCTTTTTATGCTTGAGCGTTTTTACGATCACACTGAATTCTGCAATGTTAAATGTACATACATATCTAGAATAATCGCAATATCATATAACATAATGTACTTATTTTTTTTATTTTTATAATGTTAAATGATAATTCGTGTATTGCTAGTTTGAAATTATTTTATACTAGAATTTCTGAAATTGAATAACAATACGAATGATAGAAAATAATTACGGTGATTAATAATTAGTATTCATTAATACTTTAGTATTAGTTTGTTTATAATTTATTGGCTAATTTGGTGACGAATATATCAACCGCACGTTGTTATACACGTTTATAGAGAGTTTCTAGTGATTTTAAAATATAACTGAAGTAGACTACGGAAAGGGCTATTGTCAGAAGTAGTTTTAGCCACGTTGTATTATTCTCGCTTATAGTCCGAGTTACACGTTTGTGCACGCTGTTAACATTAATAGTTCCCATTTCTTGCATTACCAATGAAGAACGCAAACTACTCGACAAGTAAGTTAAGTGTCATTAATGTTAACAGCGTGCTCTAAATGCGGAAAATTATTTATAGACACGAAGTTAAATATTTTATGCACAATTTTAAACATTTGGTATTTTGACTTAATTTCAAAGCGTGATAAGCGACGTCTTCTCTTCCTAAAGCAAAAGATGCCTATTTAATATTATATTTTATATTATTTATTATAATTTGCTTTTACAAAATTACACATGAAATTTAAATAATGAAGATTATTCCCATCTATTAGAAGTCATGCTATCGGATGAATTAAAGATATACATATGTTGTTGTACATTAAGAATATTTTTATACGAGTTTAGGAACTTTTTCGTGTTACATAAATATTAATAAATTAAATGCATCTTGACGTGATGTTTATCGTTAGCCCTTTGCTTTCAGATCGCTTGAAACAACAAGGCAAAGTGGGCGTTACAAAGGAAAAGGTAAGGAGCTCTTTTACATACTCGATCTCCTCCGGTCCTCTCGATGGATGATAAAAGCGAAGTATAATTTCGAAACCACGCGATTGAGAATCATGGATCGTAGATTATGGACAATTTTTTACTTTTGGATAAGATATGCGCAATACATCAATAATTCGAGCAGCCATGTGAATAGTATGCGAGGTATAACGACTAGATTGCGTGCCAAAAATAGAATCTGGGTTTATAGTGGAGCAATACCCCCTTAGTATCGAACGTCGACACTGTCACCCTCTGAAACGCTCGACATGCTGAGAGAAATTTCATGTAGGCTGAACTTCAGAAGGTTACACTTTTTTTTTTAAACTTGAAAAACCATTTTTTTTTGCCTTTGACTAAAAGTGGAATTACATTGCGGATAAACGCGCAACATAATGTTGTGATATGCAACAGTAGGGTAAAAAAAATTTCCGAACGAGAATGAAATTTCAGTTTCATGTTACCGTGGGAGATAATTTTTAACGCGCAAAAGCGCGCGTTTCTGCAGATTCGTTACTACGATTTTCGAGAGAGCGTTTGCTAAACATCCGTCTTCTCAATTTTCAAACGTAATTGTACCAAGAATTAATCTGAAAAATAGAATTCCGTTTAATGGTACTCGGGCGCTTCGGGAAAAAAAAATCTGAGAATTCAAGGAGAATTGTATCGTATGCGGAATGTTCTGTCGTGTCTTTATAAGCTTGGAAATCGGAGGTTGCAGCCTTGGGGTGGGATATCGTCTGTCAATTCGAAGATTTATGTACTCTAAGAGATTGAAGTAGAGACGACACTACCTCTTTCTCTTGGAGCATCTATTGCTATTGTACACTTAACAGAGCTATTAGCGAGCTTCACTAATGGTTCATATTATCAAATGTCAATAATGTTCAAAATAAACCTTGAGATCAAAATAGCTTCAATGTGAAGAGATGAGATTAACAAAGCGCCGCAACAAAGCAACTTATCACATGTTGATTTCCCGTATTGATTAACACACGCACATACAAGTATCAAAATACATCAATTCTCTCACTGTTTTCTCATTGTTTACGCACAACAGAACAGGAGAACAATTCTATTTCTATGTTTATTATATTCCGTCTTTTTTACGCACTCATTGAAATCAAACAACAGCGTACAATATCATCATCGATTTTTACTTTGCTATTCTACTTTCTATTTATAAACTAATAATGCCCTAATTTTTTCATCTTCTTGAAAAAGCAAAATTTAATCTTTTTTTAGCATATGAAATATATAAATTATGAATTATATAGATTTTTAAAGTGACAACATTTTTTTCTCCTGTAGGTATTCAATTTTAATATGATATTAAATCTAAAATAAACCAAAATATCTGGCGCATTTTTATGCATTTCTTTTTTATTAATGCAAAAAATAAGCAGAATTATGCATAAGTTTTAATATAAAAAAATGCAAATCATCCGCAGGTGCAGATTTAGAGTGAATGATAAATCGCTGTAGCGCTTACACGTGCATCGAGAGATGATTGATCACCGTAGATGAAAAGTAAAAGTTAGAGTAACAGAGCGAGTATAATCAGAAGATGAGATGAAATAGAGAATTAAAGCAGAGAGCATAAATAAGTAAATAGATTGGCTCGTCTACAATTTGGTGCATCCATTTTAATGAGAAATTAAAATTGCAAATCAACTTTCGTATGCGATATATGCGGCCAATTGGCGAATGCGCATATCGTGAATATAGCGATTGCTTGTATTTTAGAATTACCAACTTCAAAAGCTTCTTCGGCATATTTTAAACGTATTTTTTCTAGGAAGTAAAATTATTTTCTCGCAACTCTCTATTTTTCTCTTTCGAGAGAAGATACAGTGGTATGCGTCTTTGTGTTTAGTAGAAGGATAGAAGGCAACGCAGTAACGGCAATTGCATCAGAAAAGTATATATAACATGGAAGCATATAAAGCATGTATTATAAGATATGTAAAACGACTTTGAATGATAGTAATGGATAAGAATGGATAGCACAATCGAACTTTTTAATTACGGAGAAAAAAGAATGTTATTTAAAGAGACAATTTCTTTTTGTGACATATAATATAATATTCCTTCAGTTATAATCTGAACATATAACAATACGTTTATCTTCAGGCCTTTTCTTTCTAAATTTTATCTTTTTGAAGAATAATATAGAGACGAAATAATAATTGATTCTATCTGCTAGTTCGTTACTTTCTTAATACATATGTATATGTAAAAAAATATGATGTAAGCTTTATCGCATGATTGGTGTGTATACAAACTCTCCGATTAAATTACACATTTTAAAAAGACGTGTCCACTTTTTTAGAAATTTAATTTTCCAATCAACTCGATAAGCGAAAGCATATATATGTTTCAAATAGAATTCGTGCAGCCATCCAATTATCTCTACCCTCTTACAGTTAAAGACAATATTTGTTTCTTTTACTGTGAAACCTGATTTTATGGCGTACTTAATTAGATTAGTAACTATATGTTGATGTGTCATGCTAAGGACCCGCTTCGTCTTACCGGAACGTGTCAGAAATACGTGTCATCGTGGTATGAGTGGTATGGCAGGTGTTACGTTATCACGTGTCTCTTCGTTGAATTCGAACGAAATTCAATGCTATTGCCATCGGTAACGTGCGGGAACGGTGCCTGCGCGTAATTGACGAGGTCGGCTACGGCCTAGATTAACAATGCATAATGCATATTCCTCTCCTTTAGCGCCGCCAGCAGCTCACCGTCCGTAATATGCATGTGAGAATAATTGCCATGACAAATCGATCCTCTCGTATTGCTCTCGTAATCCTCTCTACGAAACTCTCGAAATAAGAGCATTGTTCTCTTTGGAAAAAAAAACAAAAAAAAACAAGAATGTGCTCATCCACGAACAGTTTTGATAAATACCACAACTTAGCATAAACATGACACGTAGAAAATAGAATTTTACTTTCCTAAGTCAAAGTCTTTTTGCTTCATGTAAAAGGAAAATGAGAAATATATCGTGTTATTTATGCAGTATATTTGATATAATCAAATATGATTGTTTCTTTGCGTGTAAAAAATTAAAATACTTTCCTCTCTTTGCTACATTAACATTAAAAATTAAAATAATTAAATTAATAAACTTAAAATTAAACGACAATATTAATCAAATTAGATTATTGAAGAAATAAAAACGTAAAATATGCTGAAGGTAAAGTACCGGACATAAACTCTCATCATAGAATACATATATGTACATATTAGATGTATATGTTCATGGTCGAAAGATTAAACGTTTATGTTTAAAGACGTAAAATAATAACGATGTCTTCGCAACATTGTCCGAGTATTGGTACTTTTATTTTAATGTCTCTGTCTGTTGTAAATGTGTCAATTCACTGTCCGAAATAGGAGATTAATTGAACAAAGGAGAGATGACAAAAGATAGGAGACGATTAAAGTTAAATAATTGAGAAAACAATTAATTGAAGTGCAGCTGGTTTTTAATTATACGCTAAAGCTTTATCGACGTGATAAAATTGTTCCTTTTGATGTGTATACGGCGTGTTAATTATTCCCGCAACATTTAATTGTTGCGCTCTTTGCATTTACAAGTGATGGTGAACGCACTATATTGACCTCATGCATGGGCGTACCCATGACCTCGTCGGACTATTTCGTTTGAGAAAGAAACGTTTCATTTGTTATCGATAATGACATAATGATTTATCTCGTGGAATTGCAAATCATTGCTGAGACAGCAAATTTGTTTTTCTCTGATGATTGATCTCGAGAAACATGTTCCAAATTTCAACTTGCAAAGTCACCGAATGTTTCTTAGAAATACAATTTGCGTGAAAGAAAAAAATTGGCAATATTTATTACTAAATTTTATATTTATTAGATATTATAATCGTCAATTTTTATCGATTACTTCAGTCAAAAACCCAATTGAATATATAAACAACAGCTAGACTTACCGATGAGAGAAGATTGGGTCGCCGATTCAACGATTGGTGCTGCGTTCCCCCTGTATTTAATGCCCTCTTCTCCCGCGCACCCTTCGACCATTCGGCAATCGAGACTCGGCGGGACGATTTGTGTCAGGAAAAATTGACTGTTTAAGTTCCGGGCTAAATGACGAGCACTCAAGTACACATCTAGCGTGGTAGCACGCGGGTTGGTTTGCGTCGCGACGCCGCGTGCCGACTGAAGCCGCCGTCGGCTCTTCTCTCATTCTCCAGTGACGATCGAGGGAGAGTGGTGCGGCCGCGCCTGCCAACATCGAGACGCCGCCGACGCCGTCGCCGTCGCGACCGTGACGTTCAACCACCCCGCGAGCAGCTTACTAGAAGACGTCGCCGTGAATTCTGTGTCCACGTGATGCGCAATCGACTGGTCGCATATCTGGTGGCCGATTGACAAGGATAATTACGACGGGGAAGGAAGATGACGGGGACGATGGGGGACGATAGGGACGACGAAGACGACGGCGGTGACGGCGGCGACGGCGACGACGGTAACGTCGGCGACGACAACGATACCGGGCGTGTCAAAGCGGAAAACGTTCCGCGTTGCGTCTCGTCGACGTCGAGGAGACGCGATGCAGCCCTGTAATCGATCCGTTTTACCCCTTCGTGTGTGCATCGCGCGGCGCAGCGCACCGGCTGCAGAGCGAGCAGGAGAAGCGTAATGCTCGGGGCAATATGCGCGACAATGGTGAACGTAACGGCGCGGAGGGTAGATCGGCGCGGAGTCGGAGTCGCGGGGAACGAAAAAGAAGCGAGGAGAAAGAACGAGCGCGATCGCTCGTAAATTTCGGACTGGAGTTCACGGGCTAGTCAAGGTCGCGCGATTCTTAATGGCACTTGCAATTGCAGGGATGGGGAATGTACAATTCGTAGTTGCGATCCCACAGACGGATATCAGATATAATCCAATTATGCTCTTTAATGGGACTTTTAATTTCTCTTCAGCAGTGAGCAAGAGAAAAAAAAATTGATTTCGCTTCTGTAAAGAGAGATGTAACTTTGTATCAATTTTGTTTAATCCTCTATCCGATTCGTGAAATTTATTTTGAAAAGTGATCGCGTAGTCGAAGACAAAACCAATAAGAAATACATACATTTATTTATGGTACGATATAATGTACTTATGTATATCTAATGGGTAACGATAGTTTGAATATTTTTCATATTGTACCATATATCGAGAGATATCTTCTTCGTTGTAAATCAAATTTGCGAGTATTTTTATCGTTCACAGCTTGTTATTTAGATGTCTAAATTCAATTTAAAACTTCATGTAGTTTGCGTACCAGTTTGGAACGCGTACCAGTTTGAAACGCGTAAAAGATAGTAGACTAATATAAAACTCAAACGCAAAAATAAAAGTCTGATAATACAACAGAATAACTTTTTATTATTTTGTTCTTTTTGATATGTTATAATAGAATGCTATAATAGAATATGTTATAATAGAATGCTTAAAAAGACATTTCTATAATTTTGTATATTGTTTTTTTAAAAGAGTACAAACAATGAAAAATATAAGATAAAAAAATAAGATAAAACATAATGAAAAGTATTTGAAATCACGTAATTATGAAGAGTGGGATTAAACTGAAAATAGTAAAAAAAAAACCAGACAATACGTAATATATTTTATGCAACCTCGAAGTTAGCAAGGTCACGATGCGATTGTTCAGCTTGTAAGTGCACATTAAGGAAACACCCTAAGTGGGAGTTTCTGAGTGCAATTGAATGAGAGTGATGTCGTAAGCTGGGTGGATGGGACTTACGTAAAGTTTTGTAGTTTCTGTGACAAGTTCTGTAGCATATCATTGGCTTCCCAGCGTTATAGCTTTCAATCGACGTACTTAGAAATACGTAACGAACGACTTAAATTTATCATTAGCTATTCATTGCTGAATACAGATAGACACGAATAATACCCATTTTATTTAAGCTTAATTTTAAATAAGTATAACGGTACAAAAGAAATTTGAAAAAATACGTATTGCGTTAAATTTGTTTTGTTAAAACAGAAAGCGCAATGTCAGTACATGAATAATACATGAAACTTGATAATTAGTTACTTCAATTTAAAAAAAGATAGTCTTTGTGTATACTTTATCTATATTAATGTCTTCGTGACATCTTACAGAAGTTTGCATTCGTCCTTACAGCATAAATAAGCACGGAGATTGCGCGATTGATATTTGTCTATTTACTGAGACCAAAATTGTTTTTTTTGATATCTGACCAGCTATCTTAGATTATCGGCAAAATTGCTTCCAATTTGTAAGTACACAAAAAGAAGACATAATTCAAATCATATTTGCAAGGTCTCTAAATTTTACTTTGATATAACTCAGATTATGTGTTTTATCGCAACTTGCTCGCTTGGGTTAATCCCGTTTTATCCATATTGTAAGATATCTTTGTAAGATATCTTTGTAAGATATTTCACAACCTTGAAGAAAATTTCACTCGCAATTAAAGTCTACCATAATGAATTTGCAGAAGAGAAGTTCCCCAAGTAATCATGTAAATTTGCGAAATCTTTCTTTAGATCTTGATAGTAACTTTAGAAAAGGAGTATATATAAGACAAAAAAATTTATAAATGTCTAACTTTTTTCAATCCTAATTCTAAAATGGAATCTAATGATTTCCGAGATTCTAAAATGAAATCTAATGATTTCCGAGATTCGATAATTTATAAGATTTATAAGATTAAATGCTATTTTACACATCGAATTATTGGAGCATGTGTCATATTGCATATGACTAATCACTAAATGCATTATATTTTATACATGTTATTGTTAGATTAGTAAATGAACATCAAAATAGATACAAAATAAATAACAAAATTTGACACAAAGTCAATTCTGTTTTGCTGAAGCATCAAACGTAAAATGAAGATTGTTCTTTTTAGAGATTGCAAATAAGTTCAGCTTTGAAAAGTTTGATAATGTTAGTTCTTTTTTGTCTCATCCTCATCATCAGTTTCATCCTCGTCGACGGATAAATCCGAGCCATCTTCTTCGGATTTCTTCGCGAATCGTTCGTCGTCAGATTGGTTCGATCGAACGGTCTTTCGTTCCCTTTCTACATCGTCCGTATGAATATTGCTCTTTGGATCGTTCTCATCCATCTCGTAATCGTCCGCCTTATCCTCGATAACCTCTTCGGGATTCTGCGGGCTGGAAATCCCTTTGACCGTTTTATCGAGTTTCTAGACCTACACTGTGGCTTACAGTGCGAACACTCTGAGCGATTATAACGCTAGAGTCTAATTATTTCGCCTAACACGAAGCAATTATGCGGAGATAAAAATAATTCTATCGATCGCAGGAAACGATGGGTTTATTATTGAAGAAACGTAAACTAGACATATATATTATATTATTATTGACATCCTCTTTTCTTTCTGTTTAGCTATTTTTTTCTAAATTTTTTATATTTAAGTAATTAATAAATTACAGAAATAAATGAATTATGTTGTATGTGTATTCAGCACATTAAATACACATGCAATCGTTTGGATTCGTTTTTTCACTTTCTCTTTAAAATTTGAAAATTTTCAACTAAATAAAACATTGAGTCATTATTCAAGCTTAGAAATGATCTCAAATTTATCCTTTTCTCTATTGCTCTCTTGTTTTGGATCACAATGATTTATTTTTTTTTTAAATTAATAGAATTTTCTATACTCTCGGGCTTTTTAATAATTGATTATATTATGAATTATATATTAGTATGCGGATTATGCTTAACAATTACCTGATATTTCTTGTATGTACTCTACTACGAGATCGGCTCCTTCTCCTCCTCCTTCTGCTTTTACGCATTCTCGAACCGCTTCTTGATCTTCTATCTCTGCGCCCTCTTCGCCTTCTTCGTCTCCTTCTTTGCTCTTGGAGGTCGTCGAGTCTAGTCGGAATATTACGATTCTTAGAAAGAGCCATATTGCAAATACTTTTACTTCTTCGCGAATCGCTTTTCATCAAGTCTGAGGATACGCGTAGAATTTTATACATAGGGTCAGAGGGAATAAGGTAGCCGGACTCGACACCAAAGTCTAATGCCTTTTTCATATACTTTCTTGCCTTTCTTGTATCTGTCAAAAAATATTTATAAAATTTCAGATTAAAAGTTGTCTTTTCAATGAAAAACTTTTTCGTGTATAAGATTATCCGATATCTCTCTTTGAAAATTACATTTAAATTATTTGGATAAGCAGTGTGAATTTTTTATACACATATACAAAATATATCAATTGTATTGAATATAATATCACATTATGAAGCTATTATCGAAATCAAGTTGAAATTTCATATAGTACATCTACATGTGAATCATATGATATGTTCCTTATCTTTCAATTGCAACCAATTTGTATAGCTATTTATAATTTTTTTTCAATTTTTTTTTATACCTTCGCCATCCACGCATTTTCGCAAATTTGAGATCGGCAGATCGTTGGAGATAGGATGTCGCTTGATGTTGTGCAATTTCGAAATTCTACCACTGTTTTTGCGCTGTCCTTGCCTTATTTTGTAACCCATGCCTCTGTCGATGGTTCGCGAGGAATCTATGACTTCGTCATGATGTTTCTCTTCGCCCCAGCAACGACATTTGCTTATGAGACGACGTTCTGTATTTTTAAATCCTTCATTTGCTATAAGGTACTTGTAGACCAACTCGGGAATGTTTGGCTTGCGATGATGATGTTCTTTATATTACATTATGGATAATATTACAATATGGAATAAATTATATATTTATTTACTTATTTTTATTTTACATAAATTTTCTATTCTGTTTTTAATATCATGCAGTTAATAAAAGAAATATATAAAATGTATAACACATCACTTAATTAATTTGTTAATTTATGTGCAAATATATAATTCTCGTTTTATAAATATATAGAATAGGATATACTTAAAAAATATCCTGTAATACATATATGTATACATATACGTAAAAGTATGAGAAGTAGATATTATATTTAGAAAAGATTTTTTTACACCGTAAATTAAACTTTGTAGATCTGCGTTTTTACTTAAAAAATACATAAAAATATTACAAGAATGACACAATTAAAATTCTCTTAACATCGAAGTAATTACTTACTCTTTTCTTGATGATTCTGCTCATTTCGATGCTTCTTTATGCGAGTCATTTTGAGGTTACTATTAATTTTAGCTTTTTTGAGTTTTTAAATAATGTGAAAGATTTATTATTTAATTGTTGCATATATCGGATTCAATTTTTTTAAATTTTCTGGATAATCACTTGATAATGAAGCGAATTTTGTTTAAGATCATCCGAAATGAAGATTAAAAGGAAAAAATTATGATGTCGTTTCCGTTGACAGTTATTTCATCTTTTGTCTTTTCTTTTTTTTTATTCATTGGCAATTATCGTTCAAGTAATCGATTAATTACTAATTAAGTTTTTAATCAATTACAAACAATACTATATACGTATGTAAAAAAAATCAAATACAGTAATTCTTTGGTTTTAAACAGTCATAAAATTTTCTCTTTTATATACGATACTTGTTTCTCTTTTATATACGATACTTGCGAGTTGAATTCGAGTAACAAGTTTTTGGCCTTATTAATATTTAAACGAATTTATGACACAACAGAGATTCTCTAATAGAGAGAAAAGAGCAGTGAATGGAAAATAGAAAGAGAAAATTAAAATGTTTGTGACAGTAGTATTTTGTCAAATTTAATAATTCGAAATAAATTGTAGGCGTTTCATTCAATAAATGGCGTCTTGAATATAAATAAAGTTAAATCTAAAAAGTCTTTGTCAAAATTCTAAAATAATTACTTACTCATTAATTTATTAATATTGTTGTATCAGTAGAACATTATTAGTAAATTTAATCTAATGTTAAAACGTGAAGAACGCATCCTGGAATGTTTAAAACGACTGTAACAAAATTAAAAATTTGTAGAATAGATTTTTTCTCTCGAAATCTATATAAAAGATAATAACGGAAAGAATGACGACACATGTTTGCGATATAAAAATATAATTTCAAATGAATTTAAAAAATGCATGTAGTAAATATATTTTACAAACAGTAAAAAGATAAAGGATACAAAAGAAAAAAAATTCTCATTTTTAGATTAAAAAGGCATCATTAAAGATGGGCATTTAATTCTTTAATGTTCCATATCTCTAGTTGCTCTGTCATTCGCATCATGTTCGACACTCCCTTTTTCAGATCTTCTGTCATTGTCATCATCATCGAAATTTCTACTTTCTATCCTGCCGCAATCTATGTTGTCATTGGTATTTGCCTCGGAGTTTTGTTTCTCTATTTTTGATTCGTCTTCTTGACTCGACGTCGACTTTCGTCTCTCAGCTCTGTAGTTATCTTCATTGCTTTTATATTGGTCGCGATCTCTTTCGCTAAGTCGCTCTCGGTCCTTATAACTTTCTTCAACTGGTTCATGATCATTCTCAGCACGTTTCGTAGAGAAGGGCGTTCGTCTCCTCTTGACTGACTTCTTGATATTTCCGTCGTCGTCCCTTTTCTGTTCTCGTTTATCATTGATCGTATTGTTAATTTTGCTAAAACAAACATGGCACACAAAAATTAATTTTTCTTTGGAAAATAGATATGCACTGGCAAAATTTATTATGTAAAACAATGTCGCAAACACCGTGTTCCTTGAATATAACGGGAAAAAGAGAATTTAATATTATTTGACGTCTTTTTATCTGCCCACTTTCTAAGGCATTCATAATGCATTTAAGCTTATTAAAACGTTCGTACTATATTAAAGTCTATTAAATCCATTTTCGTAATACATTTAAGTTCGTTAAGACACTGTTCAAAAGATAAATAAGAAAAAAGTGATAAAGAACGATATTTTTACGAACGGATTTAAAAATAGAAATTTATCTAATTTTGCAATGTGCCGCAGTTTTATGAATAAAATTTAAAAGCCGTTTTGTACGAAATTTTATATATGTCAAATGATTGCGAAAGAATAGTGAGCAACTTATGACAAAAATTACAATAAATGTCTCTAAAACTAAAGAATTAATGAACCTGCTGTTTCTCGTAAAAGCTTTTGACTTGTTTCTGTCGCGTATCGATTTTCCAGGCAATTTTCTCGAAATGTTCTCTCGCCTGTTTAAATTTCTGGCAGAACTTTGAGCGAGTTGCGTTCTGTGTGTCTTTTTTTTGGAGGCCATCCGTCTGTCGTCGTCATTGTGAAGTGGACACTTATCTCGCGGAATTCCGCGACGCATTGCTTTCCGATCGGCGACGGACGCCGTCAAGTGCATCTTCCCTCGTCGAGCGATGCGTCGTCTTTGTCGAGATTCAGTGTCGGTCGATCTCCATCTCTGAGATTGTGTGTCCAGAGTCGGACATACGCGGAGTACGCTACCTTTTCGATCGGTCGGGATCAAATAACCCGATCTCACGCCGAATGATAATGCTTTACGAATATACTTTTTGGCTTGTCGCTTTCCTACAATGTGAATGTCGATGTGCGTTCATCATCACTTGTGAACTTTTCGTGCTCTTTAATAGCGCTCTTACATACAATAAGATGACAATTAACGCGATACAGACATACCAAACAAGTCTACTTAAAACGCGTTCGTTCAATACATTTGTTCTAAATCATCTTATTCGTACGCTCAGCGTAAAAATTATCAATTATAAATTGTTAGAAAGAAAAGAAAATTAATTTTTATAAGCAGAGAAACACCATTGAAAAATGCACCTTCTTCGATGCCAGCTTTGATGTAGTTGTTAATGAGCTGTACCAGGGATCTTTTTCTGAAAAGCGCTTTGGCGCTGTTAAGCGAGTTTGCCAGCTTGATTGGTTCCATTGAGACATTCGTCACGCTGCTGTTCGCGGAACTCGTCGGCGCCGAGCTATTTGCAGCATCCGTTGCTTCTGTGAGACTATCAATGGATGTAGGTCTAGATTCTATTGTGTATTCGGGCACTTGCATGGATTCCGAATCGTCGTGATGGTCGATCGCCTCGTATGAAAGCCTTTGCTCGTGAGAATTCTGCATTCTTCGACCGCGTGTCTCGAATCGTTCCGGAGACTGAAAGCGTTTCGCTTCTACGATAACGGATCCATAGTAGTAACGTTATATTACAAATCGATGTCTTTAGGTTATTTCTAGCCGACACGATGTTTTATCGGATATTGATTGTAATTATATATAGACTATACATTTGGAATAAAATGTTAGATGCTCTATATATATATATATATATATATATATATATATATATATATGTGTGTGTGTATGTATATATATATAAGATATACTTGGTTTTAGGTTGAAAAGTTCAAGTTGTGCTTGATGCTACGTCAATAATTTAATTTCATGCTTGGATCTACTGCAACTTATTGATGTATAATCATGTAACTATATCTCAATCGTATTACCCTGATTATATTTGTCGATGGTGAGGAGTTCATAAACCAATTGAGGTATACTAATGGACTTATATGATTGTTGTCGATATGGAGTATTCGCGCGTTTACGCCGTACCGATTTAACTCGGGAACGAGTATCAGAATGAAATATTCGCTTCTTCGTTGGTTGATCTCTCGTTTTTTTTCCCTTTGACGACGCCATTATTTGGTAATGGTATTTTTCTTCTGCTTACGCACGGCGAGTTCGCGTCGTAAAGGCATGCGGTTGCATAGTTGGCATCGACTTGACATAAAAATTGAATAATGCTTTTTCATTATTCTATTTTCGTAGGAAAGTAATGAATTTTGTCGCGATATTAGTAGTTTCAAAATAGAATGGTATATATTTAAATATAAGAAAAATTATACATATGTATATGTACAAACAACATACATATAATTAACTATTTTAATATTGTAGTAAGTTATTTACATAAAAATGTATTTTACTTTTGGAGTTGAAATTTTTCGAATAATTCAAAGATAATTATTACGTCACATATAAAAAGCATAGAAATATTATAAGTTTATTAATTAAAAATTTGTGAAATAGAAAAATCTTGATTATATCGACACATACAATTAATAAGATTATTATTTATCCTGTATTATCTATAATATAAAAATTAATTTATAGTACCTATCTTACGAAATAAGCACAAAAAATTATTAAAATGCTCACTTAACATTTTTGTGTCTTAATACTTATTTATTAGTTATTTGGTGTAGTCACAATTTATGTTTGTTGCCGGCAACATTTTTCTATATGAAGTAATCATATTATGTGATAATTTATTAATTTTTTAAATTTTGTTCAAAGCTCAACTTTTGCACCTAAAGATTATTGATCGCTTCTTCAGCGATCCATTCATAGATATCTATCAAGCCGCAGTGATTGATTGCATAGTTGTGGCAAACATACCTAGGATTCAAGGACATACAGTCAATACAAAGATACAAATCAAGTTCAATTACTCGTCTTAACGGATTCTGTCTGGACCGTGATGCGACACGGTAAGATTTACTGCCGCATCATGGGGGCGGATGAGAAATAGAATGTTCTGTGAAAAAAAAAATAGCGATATGATGGCGTGGAAAGTATTTTTCTCTCTCTTTTCTGCCATCTGCTTTTTCTTTTTCCTTTTATTACAACGGCGAGTATCTACAATTCTACAATGACATTCTACAATGCATCATAATTGAATTATTGGATAAGTGTTTTTATATATACAATCTTAAAAAATTATACTGAGAAAAACATACCGTATTTTTAGATTGTACAGGATGCAGAGATGTCAATGTAATGTATCATCATACTTTGAAAAGATGAAATGTAATTAATTCTCTTGGAAATTTAATATTTCCCATGTAGCGGCCCATTTTCCGTTTAGTCACCCGAGAAACGAAAGACCTTGCGTATTCCGTTAGATTAAGATAATCGAAAGCTAGAACAAAAAGACAATTTCCTTCGACAATGTAAAATAATTGATTGCCTTAGAGTAACCTGAAACATCACGTTAAATGCAAAGTTTCGAACCAATCTACAGTTAGATGATGGAGACAAAATAGACGTAATGATACTCCGGTGACACAAGCGTTAATTCGTTAAGTCGACAGCGGCAATTAAAGCTCAATCAATTAATTATCAGAATAAAATATAACCTATGAGTATTATCTCATTACATTGCAATTTGGCTTAGTGCATAAATATATGGAACGTTTAATTACTATTTGATGTCTATGATAGAAGGCATGGAAAATGGATAGACTAGCTATGAAGTGACTTATAAGGATCGTTATTTGTAATTAATATTGAGAACATGGAAATTATTGAATATAATAAATAAATAATAACATATACATATGTGTGTGTGTGTGTGTGTGTGTAATTAAATTATATTTATTATTTAGAATTTTATATATAGTAATACACATATAGCGATCACTGCAACGTATTTGCTTTTAATATCTCGAATTAATATAGTCTCGAGTTAAATTTTCATCACACAATGTTTCTCATACTAGATATGTATAAGATATGTAAAACGAAGCATTACGTGAATATGTACATATACATACATATGTGCCTAAATCATATATTGAATAATTCACGGAAACGTAAAAGTGATGCTATAGCTACTGTAATTTCTGAGATTGAACGTGCTTGAAATGAGGAAAATCCTATGTATAATACGTGACACAGCACAACATTGTGAAATTGTTGTAGAGGATACTTTAAAAAGCTCGTAAAATGGAAAATTGAAGGAAAATGTAAAATAAACGATATAAACGACTTTATCAATATTATAGCTTTGATATAATTTGAGATTTTGAAGATTTATTACGATATCTTTAACATAATTTATACGTTTGTGCGTACGCGTATGTGTATTAAGTGACTATAAATAAAACATTAATTTTGTATTTAGATTTTAGATATTTTTGCAGAAAATAACGTACAATTTTATATTTTTACAATTTTATATTAATATTTTACAATTCTCTTGTTTCGAAGATATCTACTTAATCAGTGCCTTATAATTATTTTAGAGTTTATAAATTTTTGACACACATTTTATTTCTGAAGATACTAAATTTTAAATTAAAAATTAGATTTTATTTCAACAAAACAAGCGACTTGCATATATTGGAAATTGCTATCTGTCGGTTCAAGCGCGAGATTTTTCTACTTATAGCTTCGTGATAATTCCAGCATGCTTTCTCTTCATCAAACATTTGCACGGGTCGTTGTTGATATATGATCACCCCTCTTGCTATGAAGAATTCTGTTCTCATCACCAGCTATCGGCTATTTTCATCCGTCGCAAAAATAAGAGATAATTTTTAGTCTTACTTTATTGATTTATCATGATGCAGTTACATTAAACGAATAATTAACGTTAATCTTTGCCAAAAAATCATAATCGAGGAATCGATGGTAAATTTTTTATTTATAATAATGCTCCGTTCTCTGTATATACCAATATATTATTTCTCTAAACGTCTTTTAACGTGTCTGTCAATGTCATATGTGGATGTGGGAAACTTTTCTGCGTTTGAAAACTTTGTTGTTATTTGAACTGACTATTTCTTATAAAGATCAATATTTCAACTTTCTATTTCTTATTTTTTTAAGAGTTTCTAAAGTGCCACTAAAAATGTTATAAGAAAACTGTTTCAGAAATAAGATAGAAAAAAATGTAAGTTTGTAGTAATGAGAGAATTGTAAAATGTTAATATAAAAGTTACGCAATTCTTTATTTAAACTTTCTTTCTCTCTCTCCAAACATGTATATGTACAATTTTAAATATATAAAATCTCTTTTTTTATTATTAAAATCTTATATCTGGACTATATTTTTTACATAATTATATTTTACATAAAGTTCTTAACATATCCGGTAAATAATAACAAGAAATAATATTTTATCTATTAAAGATTTTATATCTAAAAAATATTTACTCTATTTAAAAAAATATTATTATCACGAATATAAAGAAAATTAACTAAATTATTTGAAAGATAAAAAGCAAATTAATACATATGTATATGTAATACATAAATGTATATGTAATACATAAATTACATATAAATGTGTAATTACAATATATAAATAAAATTTGTAAATAAGTTGATATGCAAGTTACCGAGTTATCAACAGTAGATTTACTGTACAAAATTGATAAGGCTCATTTATATCAATCGACGGTCTGTGCATAACCGACGGAACTACTGCCGCGACGAAAACGCATCGTACTACTCGCAATATCAGTGTAATTATCAATCGGTTGTCGCAGTTATCATTTGATTGTAACATCAGTATAGTTACCATCAGGGCTCGCGATCATTCCTACGTATACTTTCGAGTAGTCAGCGGCGACGTATCCCCACGAAACTGCCCTTCCTTGGTTTGCGATCAATACTTGCTCGAGACGGATAGTGTGCAGCAATTTTGTTGTCTCGGCGAGCACTGTGCATCCACATCGTGGCGTCTCGAGTTCTCCGACGAATGTTCCACCTGATATGCGATTTAAACTTTCCGCGTGCATATTCATCTTTCTAGTGCAAAATAAATATTTATTTACATGCCGTGTTATCCTGCATAAATGTCGCGTTTTGCGAAGAACATTAGCGTCAGGGGAAATCTCGGGCAACTCGTTGAGAGTGTGATCGGTGAATTTTTTACTCTGTAGCGCGCTTAGGCGCGCAATATTCTCAAAACGGCGAAAATGAAGAGACAGAATGTTAGAACTCTATCATTGGTAGTGTGCACTTTTACATATCTTCTCGTTGGCGCCGCGGTATTTGACGCCCTTGAATCGGACACTGAGAGGAAACGCTGGGAATTTCTCTCGGGTGAGTCCCTTCTCGGTGTTTGAGTCGACGAATATTTTCATTTAAATGGGTCGATAATTGATAATTAATTATTTCCGCTACTCCCGCGCGGCGGGAAATGTCGCTGCAGAGATACGCCGTAATATGATGAAGAAGTATAATATCACGCCGGAGGACTACAAAATGGTCGAAATTGTAATAATAGAAAACAAGCCACATAAAGCGGGGCCGCAGTGGAAATTTGCGGGTGCCTTCTATTTTGCCACTTTAGTATTAGCCATGATTGGTGAGTCGCGCTTATGCTAATCTCTTGAAAGTTATTTAATATATGTATATTAGAGACTAGACAATAAGTCTAAATTTAATTAAAAATTGTTTTGCAATAATACGAAAAATATATTTATAATTGATATTAATAAATGCCAATTCATTAATATAATTGATATTAATGAATTGCCAAAACAAAATTATAAAATGGCAGAGAGAGAGAGAGAGAGAGAGAGTCATAGTTTAATCAAATCTTAATATATATGTAAAAAAATATTTTTAAAGGTTACGGACATTCTACTCCTGTGACCAAAACTGGGAAGGCGTTTTGTATGGTGTACGCAATGGTGGGAATTCCTTTAGGATTGGTGATGTTTCAAAGTATTGGTGAACGATTGAATAAGTTTGCATCGGTCGTGATCAGACGAGCAAAGACGTATCTTAGGTGTCAAAAAACCGAAGCTACAGAGATGAATCTCATGTTAGCGACTGGTCTGCTTTCGAGTATAATTATTACGACAGGTGCTGCAGTGTTCTCGAGATACGAGGGCTGGAATTATTTCGATAGTTTTTATTACTGTTTTGTAACACTCACGACTATAGGTTTCGGTGACTATGTCGCCCTTCAGGTAAATAACGCTTGGCTGTTCACGAGAGAAGCAGAGTAAGCGAGTGAGACTTATAGATGAATTATATTGCAGAATGATCAAGCGCTTTCCAAAAAACCTGGATATGTGATTTTGAGTCTAGTCTTCATCTTGTTTGGCTTGGCCGTAGTCGCCGCCAGTATTAACTTGCTCGTATTGCGATTCATGACAACGTAAATATATTTTCTATAACAGAACATATTTTATACATATATAATATTTGAGAAAAATATTATTATTAATATCCGATATCTCGCGAAACGTCACTTTAGGGATTCAGGTGAGGCGCGTCGCGAAGACACCGAGATGCAATCTGTCTCGCATCACGTTTTAACGTTGGACGACGAGGTCATGGCGGTAAACGGAAAACTCCTGACCAGCCACGTGCCTATCATGCACGACACGGACGATTGTGTGAGCGTATGCTCCTGCACTTGTCTAGGTCCAGCGAATTCCGAGCTGCTGGATCCTTCCGGGTATCAGGGTTACCGGCCACCCCCGACTTCTGCCAGCCTTCGGATGAAACGCGCGTCCGTCTGATGGAGGGAGTTTCGTCGTCGCAGTTTACGTCGCCGATTTTCAAAGGCCGATAGCCGAGAATTGCTCGGCATCGATGTTTAAGATTGCTGATTCCCCGCACAAAACTCCTCGCAAGAGAATACCGCGCACTGTGATACACCCACGAAGGACAATTTATAATGTTTGGTAAAGGTTTTCACACTCCGAGTGAAAAGTAAAAGTAGAAAAACTGCCGTTTAAAAAAAAAAAGTTTGATGTTTGATACGTGTGACCAGAACTCTGATTGTTGACCGTTGTCCGAATCCTGGCTAAAGCTTGAAGAGGAACGCTTGAATAATGTGTTCCTGCTGCATTTCCTGACATTATATCGTCACGTGTCCCTGAACAAGTTGATGCATTTTGATAATTAATGTTGCTCAACTATATCGATTTCCGACGCATGGATGTTGTTACATGTAAACCGCGTATCCCGCTCGATTTGACAAGTGAATATGACGAGTGATATTGTAATAATCACTTCAAATGATCATGAATATGAAACATCGAGTATTCGAATATCCAGGATGGTGATTTTTGTAATATTGTAATATTGTTAAAAAGAAAGTGAAACATCCAGTAAACTTCAGAAAGAACGTACGCAAATTATTAGATCGGGTTATCCAAGAGATGATGGCATTTATATACCGTAGTGTTATCAATGTTGCATTAGTATAAAATGTACATATATGGAAAATGCAGAAGCATAAATTGCTTGAATATTCTAGAGGTTTTCACATCTAAACCTACGTTCCTCGCGTGTAAAATATATCCTAGTCTTAGAAATTTACTAAATTCGCAAAATAAAATCTTATTGATTGAATGCAATTTTTTTCACAATATAATTAAAGAAAATCTTTGCACTTGAAAAATTTATCAATTTTTATTTAATTATAAATTATCAAAAAAAAATTAAGGTGTCGGAATATAATATACCTCATATGAATTATGTTAGAAAAAGATCACGCCGATTAAATTAGGATTAATAAGAGTAACATATTATTCAATTAAATGCTATCGTAATTCTTATTACAATAATATACACGTAAACAGATTTTGTTGCTATATATTTATTATTTGACAAAATTGTATTATATTTTATATAGATTTCTATATGCAATTAGAAAATATTTAAAAAAATATACAAGATAAATTTGAACTTTTAAGTAAAATATATATACATTGCTTTTTACTGTTGAATACATTTGAGAACCTCTAGTCTAACAGGATCGTATTACGTAAAAATTATACATATATGTGCGTATAAACACGATAGAACAATATTCTAGATACTGTGAACCTCAACAGCGTAATATTATATACATATTTCCATATTTATATCCATAAAGAAATCTTGAAGAAATTCGTTGTGATCACTTATGTAATCAGATCAGAAATATGTACACATAGATGTATTATGTGACTCATATTTTTTTAAAACATTTACAAAATAAAATAAAAGATGCAAGAAAATACTCGGGAAGACTGATAGCTTAAACTAAATCCAGCGTATAATTATTACTCGTTTCAATAAAAATCTTTAGGTCTTCATTGCTCAGTTGCATCAAGAATTCTTATGATAATTTATCAGATATTTTTTAATATTATGTTATTTGAAATAAAATGGTAAGAAAATAACCAACTAGCAAAATAATTCAATTCTTTAAACATTCATTCTTTCTTGTTTATTGTGTATTATCAAAACTGGAAGTCACATTTCAACATTATTTGTACTAACATTTTATTTTTAATAATTCGCACTAAAGTTGAACAGATAAAATATGCATTTAATTTATTAATAGGTAGAATATTTGATTAATGCTTGCTTTAATGTATAACGTCTCATTTTATTAATCACCAGAATCTTGTTATGATTTGTATACATATAAGTTACGTAATAATGTTTGAAAGTTATTTCTTGAAAAAAAGTTTAAGCTAAAATATATTGTTCGTGTGGTAAATTCAATTCTCTCTGAAACATAACGAAATAAATGCAGTACTTAAAAAAGTACGCAATTTATATTGAAAATAAACTACATTAAATGACACATGTATCTATTGTAATGTTATTATATAAAACATATACATAGCTTACATGTGTAGTTGTATATTTTAATATTAATACATTTTTAATAATCGCAGATGCGACATATGTCACAGTAATTATTTCTTTAAAATTTTATGTAATTCTATTATTTGTAGTATGTAAATAAACTTTTAGAAAATGAGAACACTCTGGCAAGCAATAGTAGTCAATCTGGCAAATTGTAACATTTTAATTTTAGATGCACTAGTGGTGGTGGATGCACTCTTCGCGCATGAAATTTCTCATTATTTATTATAATCTCATTATATCTCATAAAATGAGTCATAATTATTGTAAAAATTTGAGATAAACATTTTTTAATTCTTTAATCTTTTTTCGATAACCTAACGCGTCCATCACCACACTAGTAAAATAAAATGCTGCTACGAGAAGAATTTTCGAAAAACAATAGAAGTTTTTAGTGGACATAACAACCACAATGTTACTCAAATATTACTCGTTTAACCTAATGTTTCGTTGGGATATTTCATCTATAATAAGCTTTTTAATTTCTGCTATTTAACTATGACTGAGCACATATGTGAACTGTCTTTGAAAAGAGAAAATAAGTTTCCTTTTATGGACGTAAAATCCTTGACTTTCAAAAATGTGTGGACAACCTGGTGTGGTATCAATAAATACACTCCAAAATGTGTTTTTTATATGGACAGCACGGCCACAATCAATGCCGAAAAAATAAGGCATGCAAAATCTAAATATTGGTGGATAATACATCCATTCAGTTATGCCAGGCACGTTTCGAACGTAACAGGAGTTATTTAAAAAATTTTATTAACAATATCTTTACTTTCTGATGTACAATGAAAATGCATTGTACTCTCTGAATAAAAATATTTGTAGATTAATATGGGATGTCTGGATGACGATAATATATATGATCGCTTTTTTTACAATCCCTTTTATGATTTGCTTCGTTGTAATGGATTATGAAGCAATTCGTATGGATGTAGTGAATATTCCCATTTACGCGATTTGCTGGTTAGATATAATGCTCAATTGTATTACGGGATATTACGATAAGAAAACCACGTCTGTCGAGTTGAAGCCTATTAAAATATTTACGTGAGATATCATATCTAATATTAATTAATTAATGTATTTATTTTCATTAATTTTTGTTTAATGCTAAATACATATTCTTCGTAGATTCTATCTAAAAGGATTTCTTGTGCCGGATGTGCTATCATCTTTTCCATATGATCATATAACATTACAGTGGCGAAGATTACCGGGAAATAATCCTCATTATATCGTTTGTTTATTTAATATTATGCCTCTCGTGAAGCTGACACGCTATTATACTTTTAATTCAAACATTTATTATCTATTTATGGTAATCTTTCTTCATATTTTCTATAAAAATATACAATACATTATATCGATCGATTTTTTTCAGCATTTTGAAATAAAAATTTTTTATTTGGAATTATATGCCACCCTATTGCTAGGATTGTACTTAATCTTTTGGCTTTCTTGCTTGTGTTACTTTATACCGATTTTGCTGATGTACTTTAACAATATTACGCTGAAGGTAAATATGTCTATGATATTGACACAAATGTTGTTATATTTTTAAAGACGCAATTATTGTAATGTACTTCGTATAAAAAGGAATGCAAGGATTGTTGGACGACGAAATTGGAAGAAGACAGTAGTCTCAACTTCAGATTAAAAAATGCTATATTTATCGTACTGGAAAATATATTAGCAAGTGGCTATGGCCCGTTTCCACCAGAGTCAAAGGGTCTCATCATTTTTGATACCGTTCTTATGATTATCGGCAGATTTATTATGTGCTATTTATTGCGTAAGATCTATTTCCTTATCAGAAATTATATTATTAGATATTTCTTTTGGATATTAAGCATATCATATCATTGTATCTTTTAGTTATGTTCCTTCATATTAAAGCTGAAACGGAATCATCCGAAACAAAATTTCAAGAGTTAATAGATCAAGTGAAAGCATACACGAGACAGAAACAATTATTGCCACACATGAAGAAACGTCTCCTAGCTTATTATCATTATCGTTACAAAAACACTTATTTTCGCAGTAAACGGATTTTATCAGATTTGACAGGTTAATAGGATATTGCGGAGAGGAAGCAAAGGAGTATAATAAAATATAAAATTCTTAGCAAAATAATAACTGTTAAATTTGATTTTTCTGTAGAACCTCTACGTGAAGAGATCGCCATTCAGTCTTGTCATCGATTAATCGAGAACGTGGAAATTTTTCAAAATTTGCCAAAAAACATTCTACAATCAATAGTGAAAAATTTAAAATTCGAGTTATACTTGCCAAATGACGTAATCATCAAAGCTGGTGTTCACGGTGACTGTATGTTCTTTTTATCTTGCGGGACTGTTGCGGTTTTGACGCCAACTGGAAAGGAAGTTAGTTTTTTAAATAGCCACTATTGGATATAGATTGCGAAAGGAAATTTCTGTTATTTTAAGATGTGCCATTTGAATGACGGTGAACATTTCGGCGAGATCGCGCTTTTAGTGACGGATCAGCGAAGAGTAGCCAGTGTCGTCGCGATCGATGTCTGTGAGGTGTATCGGCTAGATCGTAGAGACTTTCGTCAGTGCATAGACGTGAACAGCGAGTTATTCGCTGAGATTGAACGCATAGCTGCGGAACGCACAGAAAAAACCGTCAGAGCTGAGGAGCAACACAAGCGTTTTTTGATGCATCCTAATCGCGGACCGAATTTACGCAACGAACTGACAAAAACTTAACTTTACATATATGTTGATTACTATTTGATTTTACGTTGATTTTTTTAATCTTCGACAATTTAAGAATCAGAATAAGTATTTTAATCCATAATCCTCTATATTACTAATATATAGAATTATAATGATATTTCATGAAAAACCGTTGTTTTGTTGTCATCATCAGCAATTAGAAAAAAAATTCGTGATTCATGATCTCGTTAATTGGTTTTTTGTAATCGTAAAATAATAATCAATTTGACAGTGTAATCGTATATATTTAAGGACCTTATGTATTATTATTGTCCATACAATAATCGTAGATAATGGCATTCTCTCATATATTTATATCTACTTTTATTTTAAAATTATATATATGTATTGTTAATCATTACCTACGATACTTACAATTACAATTACATCTGCTAAGACTTTACGGTAGCACTGTTGTGATGAGCTCTATACCTCTATCGATATAACGCATGAGGGATATGAATCGTGGTTCTTTTCTTTAGTAAATTTCTTCTACAAGGAGGTCAAGTGTCGAAATTTGTCGATCGTGATGAAATATCGCAACATCAAAATCGGAAATAAGTGCGACACACCTTGTCGATGTGTCGAGGAAGACAGCGGATCATTATCGATAACCGACGTCGTCATGCGCGAGGTAAGTTCCAACGAATCCGTGAGAATCGCGGTCCCAATTAATCAGGTTCATGATGTAATCGTAACGTTGCTAGACGCATCTATAGACATCGGTACTTACTGTACAAGATATGTCACCCGTTCGCGATACGTAATGATAACGTGAAATTAAATCAACGCTGTGTGAAAATTATATCTATATGTAAAATGACGGGGCATGTTCGGAGGCTGCAAACGCCTCGAATCGTATGATGTAAATAATTATGTACAATTTTTAATTACGGGCGATGTACATCTAGAATGTGCCTTATGATTTTTTTTTACGCAATTAACCTTTTCGCACACTCCTTCGTTTTTCCCATCCGTTCTTTTTCCTGCAATTAATCCCGAATCTAACAATTGATCAACGTCGACTGTCTATATCATTACTAGATCGCTTTGTCGAAATTAAATGGATCACTACGCTACGTAGTACTTTTCGCTATAACGGTTTTACATGTCTCTTGGTCATACCTAAAGGAGAGCACAGAGGAGAAGAGTACTTAATATCTTCGTCGATACTATTCTTGTACGCGTTTGAATGAATATGTTCTCCGGTGATGAGGCTAATCTATATTTTGTTTTACATACGACAATAATATAGACGTCATATTGGAAAGAAACACGCGGATATGTGACAGCTATTTACACTAACGAGACGTCGTGTATATTCAGCACTCTTTCCCCAATCCTTTCGAAGGTCATCTAATAAGGCACTGCGTTTTACTGCGACTGAATCGGTGCAAGTACGGAACAATCAGGAGTTGTTTTAGAGGTTTTTGCGATACGTCGATTCCGATCTCGACTTACTTACACTTACGGTGTGTATATATAAATGCGTTTTGGTACCTTTTCTCTTCCCGTTTATCTTTATGTTTGTCAACTTTATAATCGGTATTTTCTACGATCTACCCGATACATCATGAATGACGATGCGTCTAACGATATAAGTAAACAGTGCATAATTAATAGATACGATTAAAATGCTTCAGGAACAAACGTTAAATGCAGCAAATTTGCGAATGCATTAGCTGATTAGATAAAGTAGAGGATTGGCTGTACATGGGTGTCACGACAGGTGAAAGATGCGATGCAACACATAATAATTAAAGATTATTAAGTGAGTCGAGCGTGAAATTATATCGACATTTACGCGTCGTTTGCATAAATAGAATTACATGTTTCTTGTTTGCACATATCTAAATTTTATGTTTAAATTACCTAGTTTTACTTTCAAAGTTGTTATCGAATAATGAAGTCTCGAGTGGACAGTTACAGTTAATTTCAATTTCATATTCATCGGATAAACATACAATTCAAATTATTCTCAGAGAAAATAACAGTTTTAAATGTACATCAAATCGAAATTATATGTCTGCTTACAAACTTTTTATCTTTGGACAAAATAACAAAAATTAAAAAATTTTCATCTGAATGTAAATATTAAGGTTTTGCCTCTTCATTATCTTTCTTTCATTAGACATGTCAATTATTGACATTTGCGCTTAAGATGTCAAGCGTTCTTTTCCTAAAGGAAAAGAATGATATACATATATATGATAATGAATGATAACGAGTTTATATCTTGGAATCAGCACGCGTTATGTACGAATATAAGAAACAAGTAATAACAATATCATAGAGTATAAATGGCATATTGCGTAATAAACTATTTATATTATACAACGTAACGTGTGCGCATACGCTTCTTAATACAAATAGGTACAAGTTCCTTTTTTTTAATTAGTATAGTGCGTCCATTGAAGAAGGACATCACTCCACTTATTGTTAAGATAACTGTTCTATGCGAGAAAAACTTTACTTTGTATATCGTTCCATTCTCATATCGTCTTATCGTGTTCATTAACTCTATGCTGCGTGAGAAAGGAGAAACGGCTACGCTATATCGTCTCACATCGATGAAGACTCTTCAGATCGTATTCTCAAGATTGCGCAGGAATTGCCGAAAGCTTTGCTGTTGACTTCGCAAAAGAAATTTACAAGAATCGCACATTATTGCGGGTACGCTGCGAGTGAGTTATCGCGATTATTCTACGATTAACTTGAAGTACAGTTATTATGGCGACACATAAAATATATACTTAAAAGAACACCAGTCAGAAACAATCTTTCCCACGTGTTCGGTAATACGATCCGCAAAATTACGCGCTTAATCAGTCGACATTGATTACTTCGGTAACGCGAGATGTCATCTCGAAGATACGCGCGCTCCAGCATGCGTTTCCACTGGTCTCTTAAGAACAAGTTAATTACCCCGCCTAATATGGCTCCGTCGGACTAGGATTCAGCGTCAGATCGTATATACATGGATAGAAACGTCGAAGAACGAGATCGCGCAGATCAGAATGCGCGATATCGGTCTCGCACGCTTTAGATGGGAATACTGTATACATATATTAAGTATATCTATGTATAAACGCTCTAAGGCTTTGGCAGTGATTTAACAAGTCGATTATCCGGCACGTCCGATAGGGGCAGGTACGCGCAATTACTTCCTCTCCTCATTTTCTCTTTTTTATTGCGAATCCCGCCGGCCACGATCCAGAATCGATATGTGCTATCACGTGTGTCGGAAATACCGAAAAGTCGATTTCGCCTCTTATACGAGCATTCGCGGAATAGATCTCCTTCTTCTTCTCGAGTTGTCGATATGGGGTCCTCTCGCCGGCAACTGGCCGGCCTCTGTGCACGACCGGCAGCAAAACTTTGCGTAATACTTGTGCGTGCAATACTTGGCCGCCACGATAAGCTCGCAATTGGCGAAGAATGTGTTATCTTGGCAATGGGGATGAATAAAGATACCTGAAAGAATCAATCATATTAATTAAACGCATGTTAAATTATATTAAGAAATACGTAAAGTATATGATTTATAACAATCGGAGTCACTCACCAGCTACGCGTATGTCAACGCTATCGGAATCCGAAGACAAGTCATTGACTGCTTCGCATCGATATCGGCCAGAGTCCTCTTGATTTGCATCGCTAATAATAAGCCGATTGAGTTCTGAAAATAAAAGTGTTTGATTTATATTAGCATTTAATTTATTATCATTATGGAAAATTTAATCTGTAATATTCGCAAAGAGACATTTGTGTTTTTTTTTTTTTTTTTTAAACTGCATTATTACTTATAGCTTTACCAGAAATCTTTATTCGATTGTTCGTTTGAATAAGTTCGTTGTCCTTATACCAGAGTACACGTGGAATCGGATAACCATCGACGGTGCAGGCGATGCTTATATCACTGCCTTCAGGGAATTGTGACTGTCCTGCCGATACGTTGACTTTGACCGGCACTAATGTGATAAAGAAATAAGATTTATTAATATTTTCAAAGTATAAAAATTTGATAAACATTAAATAAGAATTTTTTTTTCTCTAAGCAAGAAAATATAAAAAGTCCATATGAAGTATACTTACATTAGTTTCGTTTCTCTCTAACGGTACGGATGTATGTTAATTGTATTAAATATATTTTAAATAATTCCAACAAGCAAATTACCTTAATACAGCCTCAGCCTGATAATATAATGCAATGTAAATAAATTCCATATTAAGCGCGCATGCAGAAAAAAGAAATAACCAAGACAAATTCGATTACTTCGTCATTGTGACCAGTAGCGAAGAAAGACATTTTGAAAAATCTTTATTTGAAAGATATAGTGAAAAATAAATTTTTCACCGATGTGAAAACTTTATGAGAATTCTAAAGCAACAAATTTGAAGCAACTTCGTGAATTAACTTGTCACAATGATCGGTGCAATCTAGAAACATAAGTATTAATCATCGCATACGCATATAGTCTCACCTTTAAACCTACCGCTACCAGGCTCGACAGTAGTGGTTTCAAGAGGGACAACACGAGGAATGTAAGGCGGTTTCGTGGAATAAATGGGAGCGTAGGTCTGATGCTCGGGAGATTGCGTTCTGGTAGGCCTGTAAGGATACTGCGGTTTTTCAGTAGTAGGTTTCTTCGGTGGTTGGACGAGATACTTGGTGAACTCTTCGTGTTCGGGTTTAACATTGTAGACGGGTCCGATCGCTTGCAAAGTTGCCGACCAAGAGGCCGGCGTACCAATGCCGTTAAATGCCTGACAAGTGTAAACGCCGAGGTTGGTTAGAGTTACTGAGCGTATCAGAAGAGTGTAATCGGTGTCTTGCTCGTAATTCTCCGAAAACAGAGGTAACATTTGGTCGCCACGCCACCAAGTGACTATTGGCCTTGGCCATCCCATGGCATAACAATGCAGAGATATCGGCGAGTTCATCGTCACCGTTACGCGAGTATTGGGCTCTCCGATGATGGCAACGGGAAGTTCGCTTGGTTCTAAAGAGTGCAAGAAAAGGGGCATGCACGATGCTTAGAAAGAGAATTGTTAATCGCCCCATCACCGAAACTCGCAAAGTCACCCTGACATTCAATTTATAACTAGTGCTACAGGACATTATTAATTTTACTTCATGCCAATTGAAATGCATTTGATTAAACGTAAATCGACAATCAATTTCTTAAGAATGCATTTCACAAGACATTCGTTAACAAGACATTTACAGAACAGAATTAGTGCCAATCCCATAATTCATTGCTATTCTATCTAAAGTTATATTGAGCAGACGTCATTCTTAGAAGAATAAATAAATTCTCTACGTACCTGTGATGTCCAATTGATATTCTGCCCTTACCGGTGGCCCTAAACCGTTATCGGCGGTACATACATAAGTTCCCCTATCGTAAGTATATAAATTAATGATTTGAAGAGATCCATCGAGCAGTATACGTCGTCTTTTCTCCGAAGGTCCAATCTAAAATGGACAATACAATAGATTCACAACATTTTTTTTCAATAATTCAGACTAGAGAAATAATTTCTCGATTATGATTATTTGTTATACATATTTTTCTCGCATATGAAGTATTGTTATTTAGTGCACTCAAAATATGCTGTAATATGGATTACCAATGTAGTATCCTTTCGCCATGTGATGATCGGTCTGGGAGTTCCTAGTGCAACACATTTCAATGTAATGTAGCCACCTTCTTGGGCGCTGACGCGAGGTTCTTCGGGTTCTTGAATCTTTGCTGGTTCACCACCGTATTGTGGCGGAGTAACAGTAGGCCGTGATGTCGTTGTCAGAGGCTCTTCCGGTGCAGGTTCTAGGCAGGATGTACCGCAGCCACTGTTACAGCATTTCCATTCACCGGGACAATCTGCATCCGTGGCACATTCTTGCTCGCATCTCGTGCTGTTGGATACTCTCGGACAACGACCGGGTTTAACGACTGCAATTATATATATGTTTTTACAACTACTGCTAATTAAGCGCAAGAATGATTTAAAAACTAAAAACTAATTTGACGAAAAAAAAATTAGGAAATCAAATAAAAATTCCATAACAATGCTTACTCGGCTGACAAACTCCTTTGTATTCCGTGCCGTCTTGCGCAGCGACTAACGTAATGGCGCATCGAGTACCTTCAGGACAGATCTTCGTTCTACAAGGATCGACGCAACGACAGCGTTCGCAATCCTGTGAATCCACGTATTGCTCCTTACCGTACGGACAACGGATAATATTGCATTCTTCTTTGGCTTCCGCGCACCGATCTTTCGTATCTTTCGAATCCACATCTATTTCGTTACTCGCTGTAATCAAGGGAATACGAAAAATTGAAAAATTCTATTTTTTCAAGCGGTAAGAATAACTTTAACATAAGAAAAGAGAAGCTATTGACACATCTATATTGCTGGAAAAAAAAACGAAGCGCGTTAGTTATTCAGTGCAGAAGAGAAATATAAGCAATATATTATTTGATATTTTCATAAATACATTGTATATAAAAAACTTTATATGTTCGCAATTTTGCAATTTGCATTTAAATGTTAAATACGTAGAAATGGTTAAAAAGTAATTATGCTTTATTTGCAATTATATTTTGTAGAAAACAAATTTATGTATACAATTTTTATCTTGCTACATTTGTGTTGTAAATTTCACTTTGATTAACAGAAAAGTGTCAATTTTTAAAGATGTATTATTTTTAAATATATATTTAAATTTAATTATGGTAATATATGAATATATTGAAATCATATGTAAAAGATAGATTAAAAGATAGAGACATTTTAGTAAAAGATGCTAGAAAAACGAGAAAAGGTTTTGAACATATAAAAGTATATGGAGATTATAGATGTACAAAAATAGCGATTGCTGATGACACTGCAACAAAGCTGTAAGCCACATATCTGCAATAATAAAAAGAGAATGAGAAACTCGTTAGCGATCTCGTTTCCTGAACTTACTCCTAAGGCAAGTGTTAATGCAAGATTCGAAAGTCTTGAATCTGTTGCGATTGCCACCACATCCGGTGTAAATAAACGCCCGGCACGTTTGACGTTCCTCGTCAAAGTAAAATCGTTTCGTGTGCAAGTGTGCGGACGTGCAAGATCCACTGTCAACCGGTTCTTTACAGATCGCTGTATCATCATTACAAAAATTATTATACAATCTACACATTTCATAGTAATGAATTCAATAAAATATCATGATTATGAAAATTAACAGCTTGATAGAATCAATTGGAAATTGGGTTAATCGAGAGGATATTAAAGAGACAATGATATAATATACATACATAAATTTGAAACACTGGTGTCGTTCCCGGGAGGTACAGGTTCCTCCTGATGTAAGCAAATGGATTCGCACTCAGAAATTGTACTGAATCTGTTAGCATTGCCATCGCATCCACCATAAGTGAATTCATGGCAGGCACGTAAATTTGGTTCATAATAATATTTGCGGAAAGCACCTCTGCATGGGCCAGCGTCCACAGGGAGATTGCACATATCTAAAAAGAGACCATTAATTCAATTTTAATCATATTAATTAATCTTTTCAGAATTGTTTTGTGAAAACAATACATAATAAGTGGATAAATAATACAGACGTTTACTATGCAAAAATTTTCAACTGCAAATCTTTGATATTAGATTTTATATGTGTATCGATAAATTATGTAATTAGTATTTTATAGTTAATGAAAAGTTAATTTTATTAAAACGAAATGACAAATAAGCTTAAATAGAGCTTGTAACGCTTTACCTTGTCCGTGGAATTTTCCGCAGAGTCGCTCGCATTGTTCTTCGGTCTGGAATTTGTTGGCATTTCCACCACATCCGCCATAAATGAACGCCTGACACATCTGATGCTGAGCATCATAGTAATATGCGGTAATGCTGTCTTCGCAATCGCCAGAATCGACTGGCGCCAAGCAAATCGTACTCCTCGGTTCTCCAGTCGGCGGACTTATCGTAGCTGGTGCTTGAGTAACGTCCGGTGGTGTCCGTCGCCTACATTTCATTTCGCAAGATTCTCTATCCTGGAAGCGATTCTTATTGCCTTGACAGCCACTGTATTCGAACTCGTAGCAGGAATCCGTGCGTCTGTCATAGTAGAATTGCTTCACGAAACCGTTACAAGGACCGATTACTTGTGGTAGGATGCAAGGATCTGAAATTTTTGTAATTTTCTCTGGATATTTGCAATACTTTCTGGATTCTTTATAATATATAAATCATTAAATAAATTTTGTTTTATACGCTTCAAGTTTTTTCCATTGAACTAATTATTAGAGTTTTCGATGACAAGTATAATTTTTGATATTTTTATTCTTTCACATACATATTCTTTTACTTTGCAACTTTTCTGTTTACAACTTACGTACCTTGAACTTCTCCGCAACGATACTCGCATTCTTCGCGAGTGTTGAAATTATTGCCATTACTCTGACAGCCGCCGTACCGGAATTGTTTGCAAACGCCATCACGACTGTCGTAGAACCATTTTACTTGATTCTCAGAGCAGGGACCGTGCTCGTCGGGCAGGAAGCAGAATTCTGTTCGATAATGAATTTGAGATGAATAATAGTATCGTCGTGAACAATTTCCAAAGTCATTAGAAACGTTACCTAGCCGGAACTCGACTTGTCCCGGTGGAGGCAGCGTGGTAATGGCCACTTCACACCTGTTGACGCAGTCATGTTCGGTCACGAAATTATTCTCATTTCCGCCGCATCCACCGTAATAGAATTGTCGACAATGTTGCTCATAGGAATCGTAGTACCATCGTTGAGTATAGTTGTGGCATTCTCCCAAGAGAGCGGGTAGGAGGCAGATGTCTTGTTCTATATTCATAAATTTAGAAATTATACTTATGCTACGTCATTGCTCACTAAAAAGTTTTTCAAATCAAAGAAAAATGAAATTTTTTAGTTTCTTATCAATACGTTAAAATATATTAATGATGTATTAATTAATATAGTATTGTAATACAAGTTTTAAGCTTTGATATCCATTTTTATATTATAGAATTTGAGAAAAAGAGAAATTAATGCAAATATTATTTTTTTCTATATACTTTCTCTACATATTAATGAAAAGAACTAATGTGTTGCATATAATACCACACACCACGTGCAATTGAATGTAAATCTCTCAATTATAATTAAATGAAATTGAGTTCTTTTGTTAAAAAAATAATTTGTATTGTTAATGCAATAAAAAATGAAAAAAATGAATGCTTTTAAAAGTATTTGACACGGGAAATGTTACGAAAAGGAACGTAAGAGAAATGAAGCCTTACCCATTTTAGGCGGACAATCAGACTCGCATGCGTCTCTAGATTCAAAGTTATTTTTATTGCCATTACAGCCAGTGTAATAGAATGGCATGCAGCGATTCTCTGATTGATCAAAATACCACCGAGATTGCTTCTCCATGCATGTACCCTCCGCCCGCGGTAACGTGCAAACATCTGTTAATCGCATCAATTATTATATCATGCAGTTAGACAAAACATTAATCAATCCAATTCCAATTATTTCACTACACCTGTCGTTAGTTTGAAAATTCTTATTTCTACTGTTAATCAACCTTCTTAATTGTTGTTTAACAGCTATGAATACACATATTCAGTGAAATAAATTATTGAAGTAAGTTATATAAGAATCGATATGTATCAGCTCTTTCCTCTGCCATTGCCATATATATTAATATTACAAGTTCATATATTCATATTATCCACATACACACACAACCACAAACACACATCCTGTGTAAAGTAAAATAATTCACTATAATACTGTCACTTCAATCCTGAATTAATAACAAAGTTGTCAAATGTTTAATCTAGTTGCCAAACATTTCAGCGTTAAATATGAAATAAAATGTAATCCATTAAATGAATCCTATTGCAAAGTGGTTAAAAAATTCAGGTTTTTATATCGTGTTGGACGAGATTATGCAAGTGAAAGCGTGCACAGCTACAATCACTCGACAGTGAATCATGTGATCGTGTTATCATGTTATTTTAATATTGCTGCCGAGACTCATGTTGCTAATAACGACTTAGCGTTACACATTAAATGTACTATTTTCGATCACCATCACCTATGAGCTAAATATGCTTAGAAAAAAAAAGATTAAAAAAACACTGACACTTTCTCGAATTGAGCAAGAGCATTGAACTTTCTTGTCAGACTGTGCGTGATGTTACCACGAAGCGATTAAGCTCTTTTCTTCATTACTATCTATACCTTGTGAAGGACAATGCTGCTGGCAGGCAGCAAGAGTACGGAATCTATTGGCGTTGCCTTTACAACCGCCGTAAACAAATTGGCTACATGTGCCACGCTCGGCATCATAATACCAGCGTAATGCCGAGCCCGGACAAGGTCCGGGATCTCTCTTCATAGCGCATACGTCAGATAGTTTTACTGTAAAAGTTCGTTCCATAACTGTGCGATTGAGTTATTGAATGATTAGAGGAACATTTAGAAGAATAAAATCCGTGGCAGGCAAATTTTGAATAAGTCCAACGCACAAGAATGCCACACATTCTTGATAGACTTATGCTCCATTTATGTGCTGAATAATCTCAGGATGCTTTTATTATAACATTGTTTTTAATCAAAATTAAAAATATTACTAAGTTTGTAATTATTATTAAATCTTATTTAAATTTTATCTCACAGATTTTTTTTATACTATATACATAAAATGAATAATCATAATGAATGTGCATGAAATAAATATTTTTTAATTTTGATAAATATTTTTATATCATGTATATTAAAAATAAATAAAAAATAAATATTATATTATCAATTAGATTTACGTCATGGATCATATCTATCTGTTAGATAAAATTGATTAAAGTTAGCCATTGCTAAAAATATTAAGCCAATAAATACCAATACTAGCATTCCATATAATTACAAAACTATTGTTACTAAATTAATTCTCACACAAATGTGAAATCAATTGTTTAAAATAGTAATTATATAACAGTCAATAGTAAAAATTTATCAAATATACTGATTAAATTTTAAATCATATTTTAAGGTGAGTGTCATATATAAATAAACTAATAATTTATGTAAAATACACGAAATTTTAGTGCATATACAAAATGCAATAACGAAATGATACATACCTTTCCTTCGACCTGGTTGCAAGCATTGTTGATGGCAAGCGATTTCTGTTGGGAAGTTGTTGTCGTTTGGTTTGCAACCACCGTATACGAATTGTTCGCAAGTTTGTGATTCTCGGTTGAAGTACCATTTTGTGAAATTGCCTGCGCAAGGACCCAGTTCTTTCGGCTGATCGCAAGGATCTGTATAAAATTTAAATGACAAACTTACAATTGTTAATTGTTTTTAAAATTAATTCGTAAATTTGATTTTTAGTGGCTCAGATATCATAATTGATAACCTTGCGTACCAATGTCGGTCGGTGTAACGCAAAGTTCTTCGCACTCTTCTCTTGTTTTGAACTTGTTAGCATTGCCGAGGCAACCACCATAGACGAATTGACCGCATTGCTTTCTGCTGGCATCATAATACCACGTTGGATGATATCCTTCGCAAGGTCCAGCAATTTTTGGCAGGAAACAAGCAGCTGTAAAATAAATCAAAGATTCTTTGTTTATATTTTGAATTTTAATGTTTTAAAGATTTTTCAAATTCTTTAAATACTTTTATAGTTATAATTGATTTGTTTTAGGAAGTAAATTCAAAAATTTTATAAATGAAAAATACATCTTTAATTCTAATCTTGTATAGTAGGACAACGCTTATACGTAACAATTAATTATCGTGTAAAATATCATATTTGATTTAGCCTACCTTTTCCTTTCGGTTGAACGCAAACTTCTTTGCACTCCTCCTGCGTTTTGAACCGATTTTCGTTACCTTCGCAGCCTCCGTACCAGAACCTCGAGCAACCTCCGTAATCGGTATCATAAAACCATTTAACCGTGAAGTCTCGACAAGAGCCTCTATCCTTCTTCAAACCGCATGCAGCACCGGGCATCGAAGGTACAGTGAAACAACCTTCAAAGTTCTCCCCTTGAGCTTCCTCGATTCCGTCTGGACAGCATCCGAATTGCGATGCGTCGCAGGTGCATCCCGCAAAGTTTGGTCCTGTAGCTGGCGTTCTGCCATCTGAACAGCATTTATATTGCGTGTTCTCGCATCCGCAACCTATAAATATTATATAAATTATTATATAATATTATATTAAAAAAAAACAACGGAAACATGTACAAAACATAATTTTCTTCTCGATTTAAGCTCGAGTTGTTCCCAACAATTTAATTTCATATCATTTTACAATTGTACGTTGATCGTGCAATTACCTTGGCCGTGAGAGCCCTTGGCGATAGTAATTCCATCGGGACAGCATCCAAATTGATAAGTGTAACACGGGCATCCCTCGAAATTGGGCCCGCTGGCAGGGGTAAACCGGTTCGGACAACAACCATGAGGCGTGTATTGACAACCACATCCTTCATTGCTTGGTCCGCGCGCTGCCGTCGAATTATCCGGGCAACAACCGAATCTCGTGTATTGGCAGCCACAGCCGTAGAAGTTTGGTCCACGAGCTGGCAGAACGTTATCCGGACAGCATTTGTACGGGGTCGATAAGCAGCAACCCTCGCGGTTCGGTCCATGTGCCGGTGTTGTTTCATCCTCACAGCATCCGTAAGCACTGTCATGACACGGCATGCGACAGCCATAGTTGTCTGGTCCGAGAGCTACGGAAAAAAATTACGAATGGAAGCGTATACAATACGAGTAGTTTAGAATGGTTTCAATATTTTCCAAATATCTATTCGATCGATTAATTCGACACGAATCCATTAATGACAATTAAATAATATAAAACTAATATAAAAAGCAATTTGTATTTTATAATACACTTTCGTTATAAAATATTATTTCACAGTTAGATATGTTTCAAAATATTAAGTCGACAATGTTACTATCTACTTTTTTAATTCAACGAATAATTAATTATTCTCAAAGTTAATATCTTATCAAATTTATGGTAATTTATTTATTATTATGCAACCAACCCGCGGAAACTCCGTCAGGGCAGCATCCAAAGTAGGACGCGCTGCAGTTTTCGGTATTAATGACACCGCATCCCTCAAAGTTGACACCATTTGCAATGGTGATACCATCAGGACAGCAACCGTAAGTAGTGTTTGCACAATCTTCGCTCGAAATAGGTTGTGTCGTTATTTCATACTCCGTTAGAGATGTTTCAGATGTGACTTCTTCCTCGCAACCTTAATACAACATATATCATTATTATACATTCAAAAATATGTATAATAAAAATACATAATACAACAGGTTTTGATTTTAGAGAAATCTAGGTAGAAATAAGGATATTCCTTTGTAGACATATCATACAGCTGTGCCGTATATTCTCACATATATGATATATTTTATATAATACAGAAAAATATATATACCTTCGCCATTAGGACCAGAAGCGGCTTTAAGATCACCTGGACAGCAACCAAATTTAGTGATATTACAACATCCAAGCTGATCCTTTCCACTAGCTGCAGTCTCGTTGTCAGGGCAACATCCAAATCTACGCAATTAAATGCACAAGCGGTTAAATTAAATTATAAGATTGAAATCATATATGTGAAGAGTTTACTTTATAACAATGGAAACTAACTCTGTTTCTTTACATGGTTTCTTGCATCCCTCGTAATCGTTGCCTTGCGCTATAGTAACACCGTCGGGACAACAACCGAAGAGTGATTCGTTACAACGAGAGTCGGGACAACCCTTGTTCTTGGAACCAGTAGCTGGCGACACGCCATCGGGGCAGCAACCATATCGCGTCTCGTTGCATGTTTGCGGTGTCGGGCAACCTTGACCGAATGGTCCCTGAGCAGCAGTGATATTGTCGTAGCAACATCCGAAAGGCGTTTTCTTACAGCTCTTCCTTGGTTTGCATTGTCGTTTTTTCGTTACTTCTGGGAAGCTGGTTGTCCATATCTCTGTGACTAAAATTACAAGCATTAATATAGTTGGCATGGAACATCTATTTCATCATTCGATACTTACTGTGAGACTTTTCGGTAAGGTCAGTTTCTTCACTGATCGTGGAGGATGTAATTTCCGTCTCACCGGATACTGTTGTCTCTTCGAGAGACGATGTCGTAGCCGACGATTCAGTAGTTTCGCCCGACAAAGTTGTCTCGCCCGATTCGGTCGTCATTCCTGACTCAGTAGTCTCCGTAACTTCCGTCTCTGTAGAAGCTGTGACGGTACTTTCGCTGGATTCTGTTGCGCCCGATTCGACAGTCGCGCTTGAGGTTGTAAGATCGCTAGATTCAGTTGTCGGTCCGGATTCTGTTGTCTCAGCTAATTCTGTGCTAATACCGGACTCAGTTGTCTCTCCTGATTCTGTGGTTTGTCCCGATTCGGTTATTTCGCTACCGGTAGTTTCGGTCTCACCCGACGGACTCGATTCAGAAGTAGTATCTTCCGTGCTAAATATTGTACTTTCGTCTGTTTGACTCGATTCCGTAGTTATAGCGTCAGTACTTTGTTCCTCAGAATTGAAATCATACTCGCCTTGTACATTTAATTCGGTTGTTAGCTGAGAAACCATTGTTGATGACTCAGTCGCTGTTTCTGCAAAATATTATTACTTTATAATTTATACTTTAGACTTGTAGATAGATGAATTATTTTATGCTTATATTAACAAAGAAATGTAAGCTCTTATGCATCTTTACGTTATATAAAGATACGGAAAATCTCTAATAAATATCTGAAAGATTATCATATTTATGATTTAAATTTGAATAATAAAATAACAAAACTACATTTTAATTATAATTTTGATTATATCTTTATATGATATTAAATCATCATTATAAACTATTTTACGATTTAATTACCGGAAGTGCTCTCGCTTTCAGTTGTTTCTGTTTTTTCCGTAACTGTGGTCTCCGTACTTTCCGTCTCTGAAGATAATGTACTTGGTGGAGATTCGGTGGATTCGGTCGTATCTGTAGTTTCGGTAGTTGGTGTTGTTTGAGTTTCCGTTGAATCGGTCGTTTCGCTATTTGTCGTCTCTGTTTCTGTGGATTCGATCGAATCGGTCGTAGAAGAAATCGTGGTTTCCATTGAAGTGACATCGGTCGATTCACTTGTTACGTCGTCCGAACTAGTTGTTATATCACTTGATGCGATTGTTGTTTCTGAATCTTTACTGGCGGTTGATTCAGTATTCGCACTGCTAGCTTCGCTGGAGGTGGTAGCGGAATAATCCGTCGATTGTTCCGTTGTTCCTGATTCAACATCGAAAGAGTTAATAAATATATAAAGCAATACTAATTTTATCAACGATATAAATAATTTATATTCAATATTATTTGTGTATAGCTTTCTTAAAAATTGTAATAAGTATATTTGACAGAAACGTACTGTCGGATTCCGACGTTTGAGTGAATTCGTCCGTAGATGCGCTCGCACCGGATCCTTCTTCGGGGCTGGTACCGGATCCTTCGTCGATAGTAGTTCCGGATCCTTCGAGCGTTACATCAGTTTCCAGAATGTCCGACGATTCGGTTACTTCTGTTCCAAATTCGGTTGTGCCAGTTTTGCCTTCCGCTGTAATTCCGCTAACTGAACTTTCACTCTCTGCGCTAGTTCTCCCGGTGAAGAAGCTAGTATCAAACATGGTAAAATCATCGTCGCCGCTACCTTCGCCGCTACCCAATTCAGAAGGCGATATGTCGCCTCTCGTAGAATCGCTAAACATAGTGTCGTAAATGTCACTTCCGGAACTTGGAGACGTTGCTTCTGTTTGCTCGATTAGTTTGTCCATTGTCACTTTCTAGAAAGAAACAAGAAAAGACGTTTCAATATCGCAACTATCTAATCCTCAGCGAGACGCAAAATCGAAGGAGAATCGCGTTACCAGATGGTTCCGCGCGTAAGGAAAGATTGATTTGATTCGTGAATCCGGGACGACTCTTTGAAACGGTAGAACAATAAGAAATGAAGTTACGAAGTAACTTCGTTGCATCTAATATTTAATTAAGGGTGAGACGACCCAGTTTCACTTACCCCCTCAGGAAGACTGAATTCACCGGCAGCTATTTCTTCCTCTTCCTCTTCTTCTTCCTCTTCCTCTTCGCACTCTTCCTCCTCCTCCTCAGACTCCGTCGCTTTCTCCTCGTCGGTCGGTGTCACGCCTGCGTTCAGCAAACCAACAAATTTAAATAAATGATAATTTAAATTTTTAATATAGTCGCCTCTTAAAAGTATGCGCATGAAAACATTCTTATAACGCTGAAGAATTCTATGCGTGCACTCTATTTATCGTTGACTAATTTCGAAAGCACATCGGAAATTTAATTTTTCTTGCTACAGAGACTGAGAAATATGTTATTCACGGTGGGGTGGTTCGTGTTGCCCTTTAGAATGTGATAAGTGCTAAGACATTTGAATTTAATACCACGAACCTCATTATTTTCACGCCTGCTGTTCAAGGTATATTCAATATTTTATGCTCGTGGCCTATAATGAAAAGGTTTATGTCACAATAAATCATGTACTCTGCGTTATGATGAAGCAAATGTTATATACACCTTTATTATCTTTAGTAATGAAAATGACAATAACATTCAAGGGATTTTTTCGAGATAAATAGAATTTAAAGAATAAAATTTATTTTTCAAATAAAATATATAGTTTAGTGGATTATGTATTAATATGTATGGCTTATATGTATATGTAGATTTTCTTTCTCTTTCAATAAGGATACGATTTAATGGCGTATAAATAATACAAAATAAATAAATTTTAAACAAATAATTTAAATAATTTGTAATTAAAGATTCATTAAATAACAGTTTTTAAAGTTACTATTAATATATGAATCTTTTTTAAACATTGTTATTTTAGAAAGTGACATTTTCTTTTGATGCAAAAATTATTAATTTTATATCTATTAAACATTAAATTATTCTATTTAAAAATATAAAAACTAAGCTTGTTAAATCTTTACCTTCTTCACAAGGTTGATCATTGCACTTTTCGGTAGAGAACATAATGTTATCGGCATTACACTGATTCACACCGTCCGTCTTGTTGTCCTTCATGCAAATCACTTTGCGAGTCATGTCGCCACCACCACATGGCTCCGAACACTGCAACACATTACGACGTGATTGACGACATCGTTGATTATATTTCGAGAAAACTAAATCAATCACAAATCTGAATTGTAATAAAAAACTTTATAAAACCATAGTGATCATTTTAATGAAGCAATATCAATTATTCATATCCAAAAATAAATATGTTACATGTCCCCAGAAATAAATAAATTAAAAATAAANACAAACCTTGCTCCAAGGCCCTGCGAACCATTCGCCCTTGCACGGTTCTTCAGCAGTGCAATTTTTGGTATCTTCAAATTTCTTTTCAGGATCGCAATTCTCGTCCGAAACTTTCTTCACAGTATCGTCGCTAAAAGTGCCACAGAACACTTTGCGTGTTTGTACGCCGTTTCCGCATTGTGCCGAACACTATGAAAATATTAAGATGAAAAGTAGACGAATAAAATAAATTTTATTGTTATACATTTAATTAAAAGTTCCGATAAGAATATTTATGACTATATAGCGTTTAATCAATTTATTCATATATTGAAATACATTTCTATTTTAGAATAAATAATGGAAGAGATGCAAGAAAATGCTCATTTATGTACCTCGCTCCATTGCGAAGTGAACCACTGGAAATCGCAATTCTTAGCTTTCTCACAATCTCTTTCCAATTCTGGCTTCTTGTCTACATCACACATGTCATCTGCATAAACTGTACCATCTTGAGTAGCGCAATGGGCGGTTCTGGTTTCTTTGACGAGATCACACTTTTCCTCGCACTATTCAGAAAAGATTTCCAAATTATATTCGTTTAAAAATTTGAGAAGCACATAGAAATAGTTTCAGCAATTTCGATAATTTCTCATTTTAAAAAAAAGTTATTCGCGTATTCAAAAGACTCACTCCGCTCCATTCCGAGGTAACCCAATCGAGACCAGCGCAAGGTCGCAGCTCGCAATCTTTTTCACGTTCGGGCATTTCCATTTCGCATGCTTCGTCTCCCAACACTTGAATCTTCCCATCTACCTTCTTGTAGCACGTAACTGTCCTGGTTTGCTTACCAGGTCCGCATATATGATCGCACTGAGAGAAAATTTATTTCTTTCGTCATATAATCATATAATTTAATATCGCCATACATGACAATACAATAACTTACAGGCTTCCAGGGCCCTTCATGCCACAGTGGACAATCCACATCTTTGTTGCATTCCTGCTTAGTAAGTCCTTTCGGCCCTACTTTTTCCAAACATTGAGTATCATCTATCACGGAAGCAATTCCACCCGAGATGATCTGCTCGCATTTGATCTCTCTGGTCTGCTCGCCCCCTTCGCCGCAATGTTTGGTACAATTCGTCCACGGGCCTTCTACCCAGCCAGGCGGACACGGTTCTTCGCTACAGCTTTGAGTGTCAGCCGGTTCCAACTGTCGATCGCATAAGCCGTCATCCACTGGTTGATTGTCGCGCCTTCGTACACAAGCTACTCGTCTCGATTGATAGCCTTAAAAGATAAACAAACCATGAAACAGATTTGCTCTCGTTCAAATGCAATTGTTACTTTAACTATAACAGGTAATTATTAATTTTAATATTCAAATTGTGGATAAAATTGATTAGCAATATTTATTTGCTGTCGCGTTAATTGTACGCGTATTAAAATGATAATCTTATAATACCTCCACCGCAACTGACGCTGCAACTTGAGAATTCATCGGTTACCCAAGTGTAACTATCCGGATCAGTACGTGTCGAGAACTTGTTGGGTATGCTGTATTCATAATGCACTCCCACATTGCGGTCTTGGTACAGCAACTGCGAAAGGAAACGGTTCCTCGTTAATTCTTTATTCTGAATATTTCAATAGTAAAAGAAAACCTATACTGATGTATACCGACCACAACGTAAATCGGCTCATTCGTTGGTCCCAGAGCCGTGATAGTATCGGGTGCTGCAAATCCTTGAGGATCTCTAGCGTAATGAAAGATCGTGCCCGAAAAGCGCAAGCTGCGCGGAAAATCTATTCTCCAATTGCCATTTAAATAGTAATGTCCGGATGTATTGCGTATAGCTAATCAACAATTTTCAAAAATATTTATAATGAGTAATTGTTGAACAATTTATTAAGATTTTAATTATTGATATTAATATATCTCGCTAATTTATTTTTTATATTTATTCAAGTTTTTATTTCGTTTATACTTACCTAAATAATTGTTAGATGGATAATTTTCTTTTATAACAATATTTGTCGCGCCCTCGGGAATAAGTAAAATATCAATATAACCTGAAAAAATAATGAAAAATATATAGAATAAATAACAGAAATAATTTTTATAAAATAAATAAAATTAATTGAAATAAATGTCAATTACAAAATCGCTTGTCATTGTCAATTACAAAATCGTTATGGGAAATTTGTTACTAATTTAATTTGCAAATATTAATCAATGAAAATTACTTACCCACTTGGAGATCGTCTGTATCAAATAAGCCGCTAACGGTATTGCAATCTGAGCCATCGCCACCGCATTCTCTGCACGCATCTTCTTCGGCGCCGCTGCCCAGCATCATGTCGCACCCGACGTGCTATTTAGAAAAATTTTATAATAAATTTTATCGTAATAGAGTTGTACTTCTGTTCTATTTTTATTTATTAATTTTATTTAACATAATTATTTAACAGTTTAATCACAATATCCGTTATTTAACATAACATTTCGGTAAGATTGAAAACATGTTTAAAAAAAATTATCTAATTGTTTTTCACGTGATTACAAATTTGTAATAATTAATGATTAAACATAATTTACCATGCATTTGCCTTCGACGCAAACATCGTTTTTCTCGGACTCACAAGGAGTGCCATCGACCACAGCGACTTTATGTCTGTAGAAAAATCGTTCGCCTCGTGGCATGCAATTTAGTTCGCATTTATTTGGACTTCCGGTATACGGAATCCAACTGTGGAAAATAAATAATAATATACGATTAAAAATCAATAATTATCATGCCCATTTTGTTAATTACTATTGTTTGTCAGTTATTATTTATTAATATATAGTGTCTAATTTATTTAACAAATTATATATATTTACGATGTATGGGAAAGAAAGAGTATAGAAAGAATATCCATAAATGTGATGTCTTTCATCAGAAGATGGAATAAGCGGACGTGGATTACACAGCAAATGACGGATTATTAAGTGATGTCAAGGGCCGCGAAGAATTCTATCATCATCCCAGGTCAGAGTACCGATCGTAAATCATCGTCACGATGCAACAATAATCTTGTTTCATGAATTCGACGGAATTTCCAGTTGAAAAGGCATTGATAATCATATAATGCAAGTTACAAAAGAAAAAGAAAGAAAAAAGGAGAGAGAGAGAGAGAGAGAGAGAGAGAGAGAGAGAAAGTAAAAGAAATACTGACTCGTAATAAACTCCTTCGAAGGGTACGTTGTTGAATTCCGCGCACTGTTCCGCACGAAAATCCTTTGATTCGCCGGGACATTCCTATAAACAGATATAATTAAGAATTATTTTTAATTCAGCAGAATAAAATTATTGATGCAAAGATTATACTTTATTAAAATGTTAATCTGTAGTGTCAAACAGACAACAAATAAAAAAACTATTTATAGCTATTTTAATGATCAAAAATGTAAATTATTCAAATCATAAACGTGAGTGGGATTTATTAATATTTTCTATCAAAATTATTAATCTGCAAATATGTTTTCATAAGAAAAGCAAAACGAAATTACTGTTAAAACTTAAAATTGTTACGAAAATAAATCGTGCAAATTCATCTCTATCGCATTCCACTGAATTCAATATCTTATTTTATCAATATCGAATTCAAAATATCAGCAGTGGATGTCGAATTTACGTACGAAGAAATATACATATGCTTAAGCTTCTCATTGAGAAAAACGTTTCATCACCATGTGAAAGGACAGAAGAAAAATGTTGCTTGAAGGCAGAAAGGTCTTTGTTGAGGGATCAGTGTAACGTCTCTATTTTCTGACTAGCGATTCTTTTTGTTTGGTCAATTTGATTTTTTGAACGTCTCATCTCATCAGATATATCAAACTTAAGGCTTTTCATCAAATATATTATTTTTTTAACATTATATTGCAGAAAGTTAAAACTTTGACAAGTTATTTATATCGAATTAGATAATTTAACACGCAGTCTTATATTTTCACTTTCTCACTGTACTTTTATCGATTTTAACGATTAAAAACTTGATGAATTATTTTGACTAATATTCATATCATATTATCTAAATTATTCAAAATATACCTAAATTAATTGCTTTTGTGCAACTTGAGTAATAATATAGCCTTAGAAATTTTATCCTTGTTTAATATTGTAAAATAAATGAGCGCGTGTTGTTCTGCTATTTCATGAACGGTCCGCAAAAATGAAATGACCCAGAAATGGACGGAGGGCAGATCTGTGGCGCAGGTAATGTCGATATAAATCGAGTGGAACCCTAGCAAAAACGAAGAAGAGATACTCCAGCGGGACCGGTACCACGCACGAGGATACAGCACAGAATTTATGGTGGGAGATTTCTTACGAACGGAATGAAACTCCAGTAAAAGGGTGGCACAAGGCAACAGGGTGGCCTGAAATAGTAAAAGAGGAAAAGAGCGAAAGAAGGGGGAGAAGGGAGAAAAAAAGAGAAATAGCAATATCCTGGAAAAAGTTTTAGGCGATAATCAAGCTATTCGGAAACGATGTCGCAAATAACAAATATTATCAGTTGTAACAAACTGTGAAATTTATAAGGAATTATTTCGAAGTCTCACATTATACAACTGATTAAGAGCAAATAGTTTTTTTAAGTATCAGAATTATTTAATCTATTACTTTTAGAAATAATAATGACTCAGATATATACATATAGATGATATTGTATCTCATTTTCTTATCGTATCTTTATTCGCGCTTTCTATTCATCACAGAAGACAAAAATCTTCGTTTTTTGAAAGAATTGAAAGTGCGTAGGAAATAGCACGTGCAAAATGAATTACAGCAATATATTAGACTTTCTGTATATTTTAACGCGGAGAGATAATAGAATAGTTAATCCTGTTATAATAGCTACTGATTATTTATGAGATCTCTGAAAATCTCGGTTTTGGTTACTTACGCAGGACATTTGTTTCTAATGATTTTTTTGATTTATATAAATTATTTGATAATTATATAATCTTTTATAACATAAATTATAACTTATAACTGACAATGAGATGCAACTATTGTCATTCCCAGGAAATAGATGTGTCAATGGCATCTGTTATAGAGCACATATAGCGGTGTACCTTGCTATTTGTTCTAATTAGCGTCTAGCTCTAACAAAGTTAATACTTCGTGAGTCAATGCCGCATAATAGACTTCCGTTCATGAATCTTCTGCAATCCATTGCACAAATGTACTTTTTAAAGAAAAAACTTTAATAATATTATAAAATTGTTTAAATTTCATATCAACTGTTTGATAATATAAATTTCGAAATATTTTAAATGTAATATCCAAATTACGTTTGTATCCATTTAATTCTTCAATAACAATCTGTCAACTCAAAACATGAAGTGATAGGGTCTTGTCGTGTCAGTTTCAGAAGATTTACGTAATATTCTCTTAGATGTCTTATAATTGCGTAACAGTGGCATATTGTATTTCTTTAAAGTAAAATGAAATCAGAGTCAAGAGAAATGAGAAATTTGTCATCGTAATGACTGGATTATTTTATTTGATTAACGACAATCGTACGCTGAAGAAGGCAAAGATGCAAATTTCAATTCATTGATTATAGTTTGTTTGCAGATGAAAGTAATTGAAATGCGCATCATGTGTCTGTCTCAAGGATTTTTGATAGACTGTCAGACTATTCGATCTATTAAAGCACGATCACATAAATCACTTGCTGTTATGAGGCAATTAATCAAGTTCCAGATTGTATTCGACTCGCATAGCCCACAGCATTTTTACGACAAAATCTTTTAGCAATTTCCGGCCAAAATTATCACATTGCGGAAGATGACGCAATCACTCGCATCCCGTGATTGAGTTTATCGCAAATAAAATAGTTATGAGTCATTATTATTAATTTTCCGTACTCACTTGAATGTTGCATGAGAAGAATCTCCTAGATGCACCAGTACACTTGTCATGACCACTGTCACTGCAACATTATAGAATAAATGTATTATTTTAATAACAATCGATAGAGCTTGAAATTAATAATTATTAAATGATTAAATTTTTATTACTTATTGAATTTTTTCACGTTTATAATTATTTATCAAATGATAAATATTATTATTATAAGAACAAATCGTCTTATGAAAAGTACAAAATTTATAGACAGATATTTTTATTTTTTTAAATTAAAAACTGTGTTAATTATGAAATTTGTAAGGAAGAAAATCGAAAATAATCAATAATGGTTTGTAATATTTTATCTGAGTGTGAAGTTTCTTTCACTGAGAACAAGATTAAGAGATTACTACTTCAATAAATTTCCGCAGTATCCTGGTAAGTGCTGCTTACTTATTTCGCACGAGAAGATCCAACATTTAAAAATTTATCCTCCTAAGCTAGATACGTCTTTTTACTTTATAAAATTTTTAGAGCGAGATTTCGAGATTTATGTAGATTATGCAGTTAGGATATAGCATTAGATGTAATGTTTTATTAATAGGTTTATGTGTGTACATGATTATACTGTATTACATTCTCACCGTTTTATAATTTATTCTATATGATGAGGATTACGAAAAGACTACTTTCAAACGAAGTCATTTTTAATATGAATAAAATATACTTAGAAAAAGATAGAAATTATATAAGCATAAAGTTTTCTCCGTTGATTTATGATTAATTCGCAATTTCTAATCGATTGAAAGTATCGACTATAAAAACGGAAAGCAAGTCATACCATCATCCTGAAAATGACATGTTTTCTTCGCGATTCATATATTCAATCGATACATTCAAATGACCTGTGACACGACATATTCAATATAAGAAGCTTGACGTGCGCATTACACGCTTTCACGTTACGATTATCTCGCTTTCTAAGATCCGTGCTGTATCATTAGCGAGCCCACCCAGCTAGCACTGGCACAATGTCAATCATCAATCGGTCACTCTTCCTATTTACTACTCTACATAATCATAGCACGTTAAAACCAACTTTAATTGCGCTTCGTCTTTGCGATGGGAAATTGTGAGAATTTCCCGGAGATAGCGTGACGTCGGGAGACGTGTAAGTGCCTACGATTAATCTTCCCTTAGTTTCGAGATAAGGAGGATTTACGGCGGATCTGTTACGTTGGCGTGTGCTAGGAGAAAAGTTTCGTTGATTTATCCTAAATTTAATCGCGGCTGACATACGACGCACTGTAAAAAAATTTAGTTGACGTTTTCGTTCATATTACATTTGATATTTTTCGCGATTTGCCGTTTTCTTTGAATAAAATTTCTGATTGTAATTTTTCAACGAAAGCAGTATTCTATTTAAATACAATGCAGAGCAATGTACATCAATAATGTTAGGACATATTTCTTCAATAAAAATTTTCTCTTTATTTTTTACATTGCTGCTAAAATATATATTGAAATATAATTTGTAACATTTTTTTATCAATGTTATAAACAGTTTCTTCAATTTGCTTATACATCGAGTATCCATTGCAGATCAAGACTTGATTAAATTCTTTGCAAGTTTGTGTGTCCGTTTTAATCCAATCTCAATTCAATTGAACATACCATTGTAGCGAATTCTAAGGATATTCTAAGGAAACGAGGCAAAATGGCTTCTTTCGGATAAATCAACAAAGAACAAACTTTCAACTTTCAACTTTCAACTTGTTACGAATTTGAGTGAGCGCAAGTATGAAAATAACACAACAATTATTATATATTGTTAATAATTTTGGTACAGTATCTATATTAATGTAAAAGTAAGAGTGTAAATGTAAACTTGTAAAATATAATAATAACTCACTCTATGTCGAGACATTGTCTGGTTTGATGGGCGACTCCGCCACCGCAGGAGCGCGAACAAGAACTGGGTGTCGACCATGGCCCCCAGTTGCCTCTCTCGGGCTCATCCGGGTCTGGTATGAAACTGCTGGGCAGATAGCTTTCGCCGTGTTGTCGGCGATGCCTTCCGTGTCTTAATTTTATATGATGCTGCAACAAGATCAAGAGAAATATATTTATTACATTGTGCTCGCGTCTTCTTGCTCTGCGCCGCGCCGCGCATCGAGAGAGTCTACAGGTATCACGAGGTCGCAGCTGGGGTCGCGAAAAAGATGTGGCCTGCCGTGAGAACGTAAGTGCGAGGGGAACATTTTGCGCTAAGTGCCCCCTTGTTCACCTGCAGCCCCCGCCTCCGAAGACCCATCCGCGCGACGTACAGTTGAGCTTCATGGGTAACAATGGTACTTGTGGTGGTTATTGCGCCGCATGGGGCACTTTAATCCTTCAAAATGGAAACAGTTCACGCACGTATGCGAAATATATCTTTGAAGAACACATTTTTTAATCCTTTAATTTATCTACAGACAATAAATTTTTTTAGAAAAATGCAACTGTAATCTATTATTTAATCTTTTTGCTCTTATTGCTTTTAATATCCAAATTCTTGTTTGTAAAATTTATAATTAATATTCCACTCGGATATTCTTAGAATTTCATACATTATCCTATCGCTTAATTTTATCTACTACTTTCTAAAAGTAATTTTTTTATGAGATATGTATGTGATTTATGTGCAAATAAAATCCATCATAGAAAGTTGTGTTTATAGTCATGTATTCCAAATGAAAAGAAACTTATTCCGCGTATCACATACAAATATGTATGAAATTAAACAACAATAATTATATCATGACAAACAAAAATCTCTGGAGTATTTAGAAAAAAAGACTTTAAAATTAATGTTTCAACATAAAGAATAAAGAGTCACAGTCAGATCGCATGCGAAATTTTTGCTCGAGCTTTTATTCCAGAGGAAAGACGAAGAGTGGCTATATAACATTTTAATGGCTAGGTTTTTCTGGCGAATGCCCAAAACAGTTTGTATTTGCCGGTTGAAAAGTGCATGTGCGGTTTCCAATAAAATTATCGGCTATATACCCTATTTGCATTCCCTTATCGGATACTTAAGGTTCTCCGTTTAACGATGCTTTTACCAGTAAACGAGTTTTCCAATCGAACACACTCTCAACTATTGCTCGAATACAAGCGTGTTTTGCGAGCCGCTTCCATTATTGATTCTTAATGGCCCATTCACAAAATTTATAGATTTGTATGGGAATTTATGCTTTCGAGAAATTGCTAAAATTATGATTGGTGATGCAAATTACTTATGTTTTTTACGTTATCAATCGGGAGTTTTTATAGTTTTTGATTTCATTGTAAGCCTTAATACACTCTTTGTTCAAATTTAGAAATTTCTCCAATTGATAGGCAAAAAGTAAAAATAATACATATAAGAGATAATTATTTCTTAAATTAATATTTAAAAAAATTGATGATATATACATGTTTGCATTGTTTTCTTAAACTAAAGCTTACGTTAATTGTTAGTTACGTTAACTGTTTGCCATGAAATTATTTCACTTCAAATATCGGTAATGAAACCATTTTATGCTTCTTTCCAGGTGATTAACGAGTACTTTGTAATCAAATAATTAGCGACAAAAGAACGAATGAAGGACTAGGCATAGTATAATTGTATACGATTTAATAAAACACAAATTTATTACTCTCCTCGCAATTATACTCTGTGTACAATTTATCCAGTTAAGCAGTTACACCAATCGTTATATGACACAATGAATCATAGCAGCCGTAGCGATTTGCGGCAATTACAGCGAATTCCTTTTTGCTTTTAAACTTAGTAAAAGATTATGATTTTGATTCACCACAATTATGTTAATAAAAATTTATCGATATCATTTTTTTATTAAATCAATTTTGTAAAATCAATTTAATGAAAAAATTACGGTAATAAATTTAATATTATATATTATATATTTCCTAAAAAATGTTATTTTTATCATGGATAAAATAAACATTTTTCTAATTTTTTAAATTTATGTTAATACGTAACGTAATTGTTTCGTAATCATGTTATAAGAATTAATAGATTAATATCAAATAGGAATGAAACAATCTCAATATGAAATACTTTTGCAACTAAAATATACGTTTTTGATATTTTCTATCAAAAAATTGATGTAGTATTAAAATTTTATATTACAATTTTGACAGTTTTTTAGTTTTCTTCTTTTTGTTTGTTCGTATTTTGATTTTTTCAGCGTTATCACATTTTAATCAGGTAAAAAATTCTATAATTAATATGTGAATATCTAAAACACATGTAAAACATTTTAAATTTTAAATTATTTTTACTTTAAAAAGGAAAAGTATTAAAACAATAAAAAAAACACATATAACATTGATATAACGAAGAATTTTGTCAAAACCTACGTTATTTTTATTTCATTCTATTATTAAAAGAGATTATAGCATAAAGAATTTTTTTTGGTATTTTTTTAAATATGTGCGTTTATAATAAATGCGTTTATTACAGTCATTTATACTCCCGTTTATAACAGCTGCAACGGAGATTTTTTTATTAAGCGTGGGAGACCGTTGTGCACAGATGGGTGCAACGTATGCATCATTTTTGCGTAATATAAGTTATACGTTCGAACGCAAAAAGATGGCTTTCTTATTTGCGGTTTTCATAAGCATCTGCAACTTAATGTATTCCTTGCAATGCCAGGTTGTGCGTACAACGTGTGAGTATAGAACATATGTTAATAGCGATAAAACATGCAGATGCGTTTCAACGTCATTGCGTTGTCTAAAATACTTTTATAAAAATATAGTTAAATAGAATAGAAAATGACATTATACTGAGCTATATAATGTTAATATGTTATTATGTATCATTACATATATCGTTACATTTAATAACGATTATAATAGAGATTAATACTTAGAATTTAGAATTCTCATTTTATTTTGAAATTTTTCGAAAGCTCTTGCCTTTAGTAGCATTTTGTAGAATAGGTATAGAATAAAAATGCTCAAAGTTTTTACTCACACATTATCGATCTTGTATTCGAGCCATTGTAATAGTTCACTATACATGACTACACGAGACGAGACATGAAACGTAATGTTAATAGTGGAATGTAATCCAACAGTCTCAGGGGTCAACGATTCACAAAGGTTTCTGCACCTTGGTAAGCTGATTTCTTAAGTAGATTAATATAATCTCTTTGATGTTGTAACAAGCTAATTGTGTGCATCTTATTACTTGCATTATTTTAGTTTAGATGTTAGTCGATTTAAATAGATAATAAAGTAACGTAATAATTTTCTCATTAATTACTTATTATATTTAAAATTAGATAATTAAAAAACTGAATTAAAATAAAATATTTAAATAGCACAGAAGAAACTTTTGGTAGGTACTCTAGATGTACATATATATGTTATGCAAATTCAATTTAATTTAGTATGCTTAAGTTTCTAATATCTGCGGTAATAATAGATAACCATGAATATTTCTTATCACGCCTCTGCAATACGATAATAGCTTCTAGTAAGAAGATAGTCATTAACAGCCATAAATTTCGATGTTCTATCTTATTAAGAATGAGAGAAAAAGGTGCAATTTAAATAATTTTGATTACACACATGCATTTCTTATTTAATTAATAATAAATCTCTAAATTTTTTAATTTCATTAAATTCTGATTCAATTTTTTTGCTTGAAATAATCAGTAATAGTTATCTATATTTCTTATTTATCTATACACTATGCTATAACATTTATTTCAGATTAGTTTGCAATATAAATTATTGCAATGATTCAATGTTGTTTTAGGCAATGTTATGTGACGGCCGCGGACCGTCGGATTCAGAATTCGCTGTTATCGAGACCGAAACGCAGCGGTCGCACATGAAATTTGACGATCGTAGAATGTTCCGTGAAATTGCGTGGCGAAGAGTTAATTAAATGGTTCGGAGAAATGGGCCTCTCTCTCTCAACGCGAGAGGTCAGTCGATGAACCATGAACGCCGGACTCAACACGCCTCCTTCTTAATAATTGTCATATATATTGTCGCTGTCTGACCTCGCGTCTGACACAAGTAATGATAGGCCTACTATAATGGCAATTTTGTCTGCGAGATCGTTGATAGCAATTTAATAATGTAACGAAAACTAAAGATTCATATACCTATTACAGTTATTTTTCTGATAAATTATTATGAAAAGCGAGGAATTAGTTATGTAACATTAATATAACTTCTTATTAGACATCTAATTATAGGTATGTGAATTTGTCAAAAAGATTGATTAATGCACCGTTACAAATTATGTATGACAGGATCTCCAACACATAGATAAATGTATTTTAACGATGCGAATTTCATGACATGCCATTGCGATGTCGCGTCGACAAAATTGGCGGATTCATTTTCAAGATTCCTTTGCGTCTGTAACGATCACTTAACTTAGATTAGCCACGCAGTCTCGACGGGATTACACTGATGACGGTAAAAAGCCGCTATGAGTCACAGAGTTTTCCTTTTCTTTTCGTGCCGCGTTTAATAATCTCATTGTCGATCCACGCGAATCTCTCGAGAGCATACTTGATGTACGATATCATTTGCGCGTATGTATTTAAAAACACACAAATTCCTGCATCTATCGTTACAAATTTTTCCTTTCTATTTTCAAATCAATGTATTAAAAAAATGTAATAATTTTCGATAAATACAAGAAAAATAATTTTTGCAATTGTAACTGTCCAACAGTACAATCCGTTTATCGATATTTCAATTAATTTATTTGACTTTATTTATCATATTACATAAAACGTTACATTCGCAGATTTATTTTGCTAAAAAAAATACTGTTTTCTCTTTTCTTTCTTCTACGTTTTTCTCTTTTTACAATAATTGCAAACTACTTTGTGCTTAAAATTACTATTTTGTCAATACGATTTAACATCTACATGATTGTAATTAAGCTAATTTTTATGAAATTGTTGACACTAATTTATAAATATGTAATTTATATATGTTTAAAGATAAATACATAATTAAGCAAAATGGGGCGTGACATTTGACAATTCAATTAAATCTTGGCTCCAATAAGATATTCTTACAATTAGATTAGATGTTAAATATCTTTGCACTTATTTTAATAAAACAAGATGAGTGCGAAGAGATTGCTGACAGTTTACTTCGAATAAATATGTTGCAACAAGATCCTGAGTTATTTCCTGTGTAAATTGCATGCAGATTGTAGGTACAAGTAAAACAATGGCCATTATAGAAGTACAACAACTATGTACAAACAATAAGATTACTGTGATCTTGTTTATCCTCATTCTATATGCCTCTATTTTCTTACTCGCTAAAGATTTCACGTTTTCTAACAAAATTTTTTTTCTTAAAAGTTCACGATATTATAACCTTCATCTTTTAGATCTAATCTGATTTGGCTATTATACTTTCTTTTTTATATTGTCGAGCTGTCGATTTTATAGAATTCCTTTCTTGCAAATCAAATTTTATGATAAAAATGACGATTATAATTAATTAAGATAATATTAGAAATTGCATACAATGACGAAATGACGAGAAAGACATTTACCAAAAATAAATAAATAAATAAGTTTCATATATTTTTTTAATCGTTATGTGGAACATCAATATAAAGAAAGCAAAATCTAAAAATTATGTTGAGAGAGAGAGAAAAAGAGCGAGAGAGAGAAAGAGAGAGAAAATAATATAGTATAAAATATTGGTTAATACATGGTTAATACATGAGTTTAGAAAAAGGAATAGGGGTTGCAGTTAGGCCTGAAGGCCATCCGTAATTATTGGTTATGTCGTAATGGTTTACGGAATCTTCATGTTCTCTATTGTCTCGGGTTTCCTAGGAACAAAATGTACCAAGATAATCTGGGCGAGAGACCGGGAGGCCTTGAAACCCGAACCATCATCAAAGAGAGGGCAATAAAACCTGAGGGAATTCCATCAAGACATGTTGAGATCCTTGTCGTGGCTTTATTCCGGGCTTCAAGATATCTCTCATGACATTTTTAACATTGTTTTTATATCATAAATATTATTATATTTCTAAATTTTATATATAAATGAACTTACATGTTTTGCGAGAGAATCGTGCACTTGTGCTGATATTATAAATATTACAAGTCCCAGCGACCTGAAAAGAAAAACATCATTTAATAATATGAATCTTATCTTATTGCATAGAAATATTAATAAGAATATATATTATATTTATTTATTGCTATTATTGATAAAATTTGATATGATAAAATACCACCATGTAGTATGATTTTATTTTGATTTTTAAATTGTAACGCGTATGTATATTTATGTGTGTGTTTTATTTATTACGTGTATATTATGATTAATTTAAATATTCAAATATTAAATTTTATTAAATATTGGAGTAGATACGAGCATGCGTGTTAGCCGCGCGTATGTGTGAAAAACACATGAAAAATGAAATTAATCCTATCATTCAAAATAAGCGTTCAACTGTTTACAAAATTATTGAAATAAATACATTATGCTGTACACGCGAATTATTAGCACAACAAATCTTGACCTAGACTTTGATGCTATAGTAACAGGCTTTGTTACGTCGAGGCAAGTTTTACTGTAAAGTAGTCTCGTGACTCCTTACGTCAATGGACCCGACAGCCCCGTTATGCGTTATGTAGCATTACGTAAATCAAACAAGCATAATTCAATCAAGCCTCAAAATAATATAACGTGTAATTTATTCGGGATTTATACGAGATACTTGAAAAGTGTACAATTGGTTACAATTATTATTATACATGACATAAAATTTACAATGCAGTACTTCTTTATCGAGTCAATAACTTTCAGTTATTAACTCGACGATGGCAACAAATAACTTCATTGCCACTATAAATTGCAATAAAAGTCAAAGGTGAATAATTTTCTTTCTATATATTAAAAATATAAGAAAACATTATAATACAATAACGAAAGGCATTCCAGTGCAAAAGTAGAAACGCATGTTGGCAACATAAATTGGGAGCAAGTGCAATGCCTTTGTCAACAGCAGTGGTGACGAAAATCTTGAATGAGCGTGTTTTTGCAGTGCGTTGGCACGCGTCATTGCGTAAGTTCTTCGAGTGGTCGTCATTCAGGTTTGGAACGATGCCCGGAACTGCCGGTGACTCGCTATCCGGAATGGGCGAGCTCCAATATACAGGCGTCTGTTATCGGCTGGCGGGTCTAATATTCTCGTGAGAAGTGATTTATCGATTTTATCGATATCGATTTTACGCGACGGTAATTACGAGCGTTTGCATCGCATCGCGTTTAAAGCCGACATACAACATCGGCTATTCTGCATGTTGAGAACAACCTGAACAATGACCTCTAATCATTCATGACAATCATCTCTTGTTTATTTGTTGATACATAAACACCATGTTTAAATTCTACATCTTTTATTTAGGCAGCAATTTTCAAATTATCATATCGATGGAATAATTAAGATTTGATGCATAAAAACAACAAAAGTATAAAGAAAAGAGAATGATTGTTTGTGTGACTGTTATATTTTTATAATGTACAATCTTATTTTAATGTATAGAGGCTCATATTATAAAAAAAAAAACAATTCGAATTATTTTTTTTAAATAAATCACAAATAAAATATAAAAAGGTTGTTTAGATTACGATTTAAGATTGCAATATTACAATTGATCTCAGCTACGAGAAATTTCTTAGATAAAGTAATTTCACGAAGCAGGAACATGTAACTGAATATAAAGATAGGAATAACGAGATATCGTTTAATTGGAACACGAGTTTTCGCAGCGCGCTAAATGCATATAGTCGATGCTTGCAGCGTATTTTTCTTTTTAACGTAATAACGACAACTGGTTTAACGATATTTTTCAGTTTTTCGCCTTTTAAATGTTTGTCATGCAGAAATAATTAAATTGCTGATATTTAACCTTAATCACAAGTGCCAATAGCGTGGCTCTAATATAATTACGAGTGCTCGATAATCGAGCTATTCAAGTTTGAAACTTCGCTGGTGTTTCTGTGTTTGCGAAAATAACTTCTTCAATTCAGTGTTGCGGAGATGGCTTTGTCGATGTAAAGTTTCATATTGCAGTGTAGTTTGCAGAATTTCTAGTTATGAAATTCTCTCATGAACTTCTGAAAATATCAATAAAAGTTAAAGTTTCGAGGATATTCGATTTGCAGAAATTTATAAACTGGTGACGAACAATATAAAGGCAGGAATAATCTTAAATAATTTGTGTAGGTATAAATTTGATCAATACGTCAATTGTTACTTTTTTTTATTAATCATTATTGTTTTCTTGCCCCTTTCGAATATTGAAAGATTGTTGATGCATGTGTATCCGAGACTATAGTTATTCTTATAAAAACGCAAATTTAATGTTATTTTATGCCATAATACTAAAATTTTAATAAAAATTATTAAATTTCTTATAGTATGAATGCTTTCATCGATTTTTGTGTTAATTAATTAATCGTATAGTTGCAAATTATAAAATTTTATCGAAAGATTTTTGATACATCAAATAAGATTTGAAATCCTCAGTTCGTATGCAAATGGTCGAGATTAATTGCTTCCTGCATTCGAAATCCTTTTAACGAGGACCCCCTACGATCGCATTCTTTAAACTTCTTAATTAGCCATATCTCTCCGAGTATGCACAGATTCGAATGTCCAATTACATCGCGGTCAAGACTGCACAAATTGTTTCACGATGCGCTCTGTAATATAAATTGATAGAATAACAAATAAACTATCTAGGTATAACTTTGCAACTTTGACATTCTCTTTCTCTTTTTATCAGTGCACATTTAGATTAAATTTTATACTAATTTTTTTATAATATCTGCAAACAAATATTAACGTGTATAGCCGTTTTTACAATTAAATGTCTGTATTTTTGTTTTAAAGTGAATAGTAATTGAAGAAAAGATAATTATGCAAAAATAATGATTGCCAATATGTGCGAGTAAAATACTTTATATTATAGAAACGTTTGTCTTAAGATGAAAGATATAAAGGACGAAAAGGCTAATGTGCTTATGGAATGCTAGGGATGTAAGACGTATCCGTGGAATTCAGGCATAAGGCGCATCTCTTCGGTTGGACAAGAGGCTAATTAGTAACGTAAGAACGATACTTGCTGTGCTGCTAAAAGTGGCAAAAAAGCATTGGTATGCTCACGCAAGAGTACCTCGGGCGCTTCTATATCAGATTATGGTTAGGAAACTGGCATAGGCCGCCTTTTACGCAGCCGGTCTGCAGATAACGGCAATCCGATAACATTGTAATTGGTTTATCGGTTATTAATAATGGCACGACCGTTCGTGGACCATCGTCAGGGTGCAGCATCGACCTGCGTATATGAACATAATCGACATATCGCTTTTCCACGCAATTTTTTATAAAATTTTAAAGATATATAAATTCCTTTCTTTCATTAATTTCGATGGAACGTTCAACAGCGTTGATTGAAATGTTATGTACGAAGCGATTCATAACAAGGAAAAAAATTAATATTTTATGGTATATGGAAAGTAATAGTATAATATAAAGTAAAAATATAATAAAAAAGTATCAATCACTATATTGATTCGGATATAAACGAATTTATGAAATATTCTTGGAAAAGAGGTTTTTGATGAGAACTAAAAATTTTCTTTCTATCATGTCAAATTTAAATAGTGTTTCTTTAGAAATTGAGCACTGAGATTAAGAGATTAATAATTTTGGAGACATTCGGAATGCTTTTCAATCCGCGATTATATGAATTGCAACACGCTATAAATCAGTTAATCATAAATATTCAAGAGTCAATTAGCATCCTTGACGAAAGGATCGCGTAGTCACATCACGCCGGATCAATTAATTATCGGATTAATTAATTTCCATTATGCTTGCGTAATGACCTGTTAATGGTCATGGATGTGCACTTGAGAACGTCTCGCTCAAACTTTTGACTCGAGTGTCGCGATTCGAGTCTACTGTTCGCGTGTAAAATTTATGGAATAAATTTCTCATAAATCTGTACGGGGAAAATTCCAGGACCACAAACGGTCGAGTAAGCGTTGACAAAACGCATTCCACGCGTAAAAATCTGTGATATAATTATAACATGGTACATTGTTGCAGTATTGTAATAAATAACAAAATGCTGTCCAGTTGCTGCTTTGATATCTATTATTTTGATTTATGACAAATTTGTGGCAAAACATTAATTAATTAGGATTCGAATATATAAATAATAATTATCAATATGGCTTGTATATAGGATTTTGATGTAATTTTGTGGTATAATTGTGTGCATATTATAATACATTATAATTTATCTCGACAATGATAGTTGTCGGAGACCATGCATTAGACACGTTATGCATGGCGCATAACATTAACCCATTTATCATAAATGCACTTACGTAAAATATTCTCACAGGGGAAAATATAACATTTAAACTCTCGCGTATTGCTTGGCTGACGTGAATTCCACTCATTTAACGAAACAATCTCCGGCGATTAATGCATTATTTTTTAATGACAGAAGACAAAGAGTTTAAGTGCGCGAACGCGCGCGTGGATATTATAGACTTTCGCAATATCCGAATAGCACAATTATCGTGGAGAATTCCAATGCATCCTCGGCTGCTGCTGCACCACCTTTTTGTTGTATCCACATCGCCATGATAGATAGATACGAATTCTCAGCGGGCGCGCACAATCACGATTCTTTAGGAAAACAAATGATTCTCCATTAATTACTCAGCTGTAAACTGTTTGATCTAAACTAAACCATCACGCCGAGAAAAAAAATTACGCGAAAAATTCACGACTGTCGATTCTCTGCAGGCGTTATTAAAAAGCAATCCGTGATTTTGTGTGAAAATTGGGAAAAATGTTTTTCATGTCAATATAAAATATGTCAATATATGTTTCTTTTCTCTATACATATACTTTTTTCTTTTTTTGTATAATCTTTTGTTTTTCATATATATGAAATACAAAAAGTTAACGCAAAAGTTACTTTTTAAAAATTTTTCTAATTATCTGTCAATTATTCTTTTTTATTTTTTAAATATATACAAACAGAAATTACACAAGAGAAAGAAAATATATGAACATATTTTATATATAATTGTATATGAAAAATTTTTTCCCGAATAATACTCTCAATGTAAATTTATAGTTTTAAATTTACAAAATAATTATGTATACAACACACTTGGTTTTCGCTGTGCAAAATCGAAACCGTCTTTTTTATCGTATTCCATCTTACGCACGTGCGTCACGTAATAAGAGCAATTTGCACGTAGATCGCGGACCATATAATTTTCGCGAATACGCGTGAGAAATCGATCGCTTTTTCAAGTGATCTGTCGACACCTTGCAATCGAGCGTGATTACTGTGGACATTGAGGTGTGCGCACGGATGGACCGTAATCATCTTCGCAAAGCGCTTTCCGTCGATTGCATACCAGATGTTTCACGTTCCTCACAGAGGTATCACTACCCCACAAAGATAATGTCCAATCTCGACGAAACGACTGTTGAGCTCTATTTATAAGAACAAATATCCAGAATGGTTGTAGAAATATAAAATTATAATTATAATTGAAATAAACGCATTTAGGAATTTTTTTAGGTATTATGTATGTATATACTTTTTGCGTATTATACTAAAGATACATTAATATATGTTTAATAAAAATACAAGTAAAGTAAGACGTGTAAAACGTATGTATTTCAGATACATAATTCGTATCTCCGCTGTTTCGTAAATATGCTATGCTATTTACGCTTGATTGTTATTAAAAATCTACTTTTTATCTTAAATGATAAATGTGTCAGTGTATAGTAAAACAGTATTTAACTATTATTTATAATTTTCAATTTTGGAAAGCAACAGCGAAGTAAAGTATTAATAACATCTATAATGCCAATTATAATGCGAAAAAAATTTGACACGAGGCGTCTCGTTATTTGCACTTTAGCGCCGAGAGAGATTTTCATGGATTCAGATGAAGGCCTCGGGCAGCGTTTAAGCCGTCGTAGTTAATTTAGCGCGCCGTCATACCGTCGTGACGTAATAATATGAAAGCTCCGCCGTCGATTTCTTTTAATGCGCGCTCGAGCTTCGTTAGAATTCGTCGGGAATATAAACGAGTTAGACTACTCCCCGTAGAAAAACGGGCCAGAATTCATGTTTTAATTACCAGATCATGTTAGACTTTTTATAAATATCTAACAAATCATATACTTACATATTTGCGTTATAAAAACACAAATAACGAATAACTAACATTTTATTAATAAGATATTATTAAATTAAAACGAGTATTAATATTCGTTAAATTAACATTTTATTTTAGTAATCCTTTGTAAAATAATATTTTATTAAAAAATATATGCCAATATTCCTTCAAAATTATAAAACATAGAGTATAAAGCAAAACTCCGTTTTTTTTTCTATACGAAAAGTGCAATTAGTTTTCGGATTATTCACGTATTTGTATACATGATAACAATCTCTGAGCGGCAATGATTTATGTTATAAATGCATTGTAATCTCTTTGTTATACTCGTATACCTCTACAGTTCGGCATCCAGACTATGCGAAGGTATTGCGATTGCGAGGGGATCGCGGTGGACGAACCAGCCACAAAGATTGCTATCCTATTTGTCGGCGAAAAAGAGTGTAAACCTCAGTATTAGCCGGTTATCCGATTGAGCACCTAGCTCGAGGCTGATTCTTGGGAATGTGCCAACGCTGCCTGTCGATGACCACAGGTACAACGCCTCGTAAAGCCGCGATGAGAACCCTTTGTGCACCGATCAGATAAAAAAAAAAACGAAGTAATTTCGCGGTTAATGCCGTCGTGCGAACAACCATTTCCAATTTATTCCAATGTCGCCGTTAATAATGCACACGTACGTAAAGTTCGTTTCGAAAGTTCATAATGCAAAACTACTCTCGCGTACTCGATAATAATTAATACCTTTGAATTTATACGATTGGGTGGGATTAATGGAGCGATAATGATTTTCTAAATGTATTGCACATCGTTTTCATATTATTTCAAAAATTATAGATATTATGTTACAAATTTATTAACTTATCATATTAAAATACTAAAAATGTTTAAAAAGTTTAATAACTGAAGGATTTACCCCAAATTATATCTGCAATAGCAAATTTAATATTGATTACATCACATAGTAATCAAAAATAAATTTGCGATCTGAATTTTGAAAAACAATCATGCATTCTTTTAAAAAGTCATCTTCTTTTAACACTTAAATTTAATCGTCATTAAAGCCACTGAAGATCCTGAAGGTTTACAACTAATTTACTTCCTGTTACGTTCGATTTATGCATCACATTCGCAGGAATAATTAGAATTAGATATTGTATTTTTGTTGCTATTCGAGCCTACTATCGATAGGAGATCCTTTTGGGAACAATAGAGCCGGTACTTGTATTCGAGATACCTACTTGCTTGATGCAAGCTTAATCCCTTCGTGATATGATCGCATTAGGAGTCCTACAAGATCGCCTCCCCGGAGCGTAATCGAGGTCAGTATCGAAATAGGATTATGTCCCGAGTGTATCGATCTCCGAATGCAATCGTGACCGATCAGGATACCGATATTGTGCTCTGCTACAACGTTTCGTCGCGAACTGCGATTAATTGAAACCCGACAAACGCGTGAGGAATACTCGAGCAAAAGATATCGAAAGTTTAATTGCTCAACATGCGAGAACATGCGAGAACACGCGCGTATTAAATGAACGAAAATAAAATTCTATTCAGCATATTTCTTTTTTCAGTGATCAATCGGCGATAATAAAGATAAAATTTACAACTCTTGAGAATTTTTTAATTAACGTAAACAAGAAGCAATAATCAATAAAATATGAAATGATTAGAAGTGATTAGACTAAGTGGGCAACAAATTAGAATCTTTTGTAATAATAAAAATAAACATATGGAAAATTTGAGATAAAGGAATAATTCTACAATCTACAGCTTGTAGCGAATTTCCTTTTATCGTATTTGACTGTATTCATCAATGAAATATAGTATCTGCACACATATACGCGAGACGTATGCACACGCGACAATTGCACGTGCGCGTCATTAGTTCGTGCTCTACGTATTCGCGATGGCGGATTTCCGCGGATTCGAGTTCATTCAGGCACGATAACAGTACTCTCGAGAGGCTCTTACTTTAACCGCAGGTGCAAAGTTCGCGCACTGGTGAGAAAGTGGTCATGACTTACGAGCCGGGTGCTGGTCCGGTCGCGGCAGCTGTAATTAATCATGCAACTCGCGGAACGCGTACCTAATCCCATAATGATCGCAACAAGCCAACCAAAAGATCGCGCGTGGTCGTCATTAAGCTCAATTAGGAAAAAAAAAGAATCGATCATGGATTTCGCCACGAGCCACCCCTCGAGCTTGGATTGCGACCATAAAGCGACTGTAAGCCTCTCGATCGAAGAATCATCGAGAGCGAGATCCATCGAAATGTCTATACAAGCATACACTAAATAGAATTTATGCTTCTCTAACACTAAAAGTCTTAGCATAAAGGATATAAACATATTACATTAATTGCTTTTACTATTTTAATAATTATTATTGTAACTAGAAATTTAAATGTATCAAATATCATTTTCGTTCTCAACTTTACTTCTTCCCCACATGATTTAATGTTTAATAATATAATCGTATACTTAATCATTTATTTATATTTAATGTTTTATTAAACAATTTGATAAAGATAATTATAAGCTAAATATATATGACGGTTAAAGCTAAAAATATAATTTGTTCTCGCGTGTTAATTATTACAGTTATAATTTCCAAAATAATATTCCATAATTCGCAATTTAATATTTTTTATCATAACATTATCTGCACAATTGTAAATACGTATTTTTTTCATTATGTGCAATAAATATTTATTCCATGTATTAAAATAAAATAATTATTTTGAAAATCTTGGAAATAATTTTAATAACAAGTAAAAAAAATATTCGTTTCAGGCCTAAATATAATTTCAAAAAATAAGAGGGGAATTCTTGAACATAGCATTGTTGTTAAAAATTCGTCTTTCGGTTCCGAAAAGATTTATATGCGTTCGTAGCAAGGTGTGTCTTCTTACTGTCTCCACATTCTCTTTCTCTTTTTCGTTTTCTCTCTGTCCCTTTTTGTACGAAAACGCGTGTGTAGACCGCTTACACCGGTCTCTGCCCCTTCGATTTTTTTTTCTTTCCGTCTAGCGAGCCTCCAGCATCCAGCTCCCAGCGTGGTTTCGTCCTTCTTCGCGCTTCTCTTCTATCATTTTGCTGGTAATTCATTATCCAAAGTTAAATCACGCCTTTCCACGGCCCTTCGAGACTTTCCAGCACGGTAGTTACGATTGTGAGCGAATTTTCCCTTGGGCGCCCTTTCGAGCTTTTCAGGTTGTTCGACGCTCCAAGTTGCGGCGAGTGTAAATTTTCAATGGTGAATGACACGGCTATCTTTCGCAGGAACTGATTCCTTTAACTTTCTCAAGAGCACAGTCGCTTTAAGAATAATTACTATCTTTATCACTCCTAATCTCGCTTTGGATGGTTGGATGGGCAATGACCTGATTTTCCTCTATCAGAAGAAAGATTGAAATTTTTGTGTTTAATTTTTTCACAATAACAAGTGTTACAATAAAAATTATTAATTGTTTAAATAAAATATGCCTAGCCGAGATATCCTCATCGAAAATTTAAAAACAAAACAGATTGAATAATGTTATTGAGAACTCGAAGGTGTCTTTGAATTACTTTTTTTCCTCCTAATGTGACCTTGTGTGAAGCGTAAAGAAGGCAACTGCACAGAGTTGCGGATAACATTGTTCACTGTCTTCGAAGGAATGGCCAGTTTCACGCCGACACGAATACGAGAAAAACGAGCTCTTTGGTCACGGTTCGTGGAAGTCTGGGTGGAGAAGAAAAACAAATTGCCCTAGAACCACCAGCTTCAGGTGACCTGCATCGAATAGCCTCCTCGTAGGAAACCATGCGACTAAGTTCCGTCATATATATTGGTCTAGCTTCACCGTTTCGCGTTTCGCGGAGAGAGCGAGCCCCTACATGACCCAATATTTTTCACCCGTTATGCGGCAGATGCCTCATGATGCTTAAAAAAAGATCTGAATCTCATGAATGACATTGCGAAACGACGCTGCCATTACTTCTCGCTAATTAGCATCGCAATTACTTTCTGCCTGCTGCTGAAAGAAGCTGGAATCTGCTGGAGCAAAATATAACGCCTGTATTTTCTAAAATAAAAATTCGGATAATCAAGAGGCGTATCGGCAAAACGATAAACATAAATCCGTACTGTAAAATTGCAAGATTTATAGCAAATTACAATAGAATTTACGATATACGTGAAGCTTTTTTCAAAAAAATAAGGATTATTAACGAAACGTGAGGAAAAACACGACAATCTTTCACAGATTAGTTTTTCATCATGTCAGGCGACCAATATCCTTCAACCGGATGAGATTTCGAACAAAAAGGAGATCTAAATGCGACTACTAAAACTGTCGGCAGTCCCTTTGTCTCTACTATGGTTAATTGAGTGGAATTCGGACTAGTAGTGGTGGGTAGTATACTGGCGAATTCACAGTCGAATCCGCCAAGTCTGCCGTTCGTTCCCGCCCTTTCGAAATGTATAGCCAGACGCTTCTGCACTAGCCATTTCTTTGCTCTCGCCCTTTTTGAATTCTTTCGCTCTCGAAGGGTCCACGCAGACGTTTATCAAGTCTTTCAATTCCTTTTATCGAACAGGCTATAAACGCGTGTTAAAAATTCAAATAATATTTTTTAATTCGCATATATGTACACATAATTCTTAATTACTGAATTTTATACAAACAATACGTTTTAGATATTTGTAGCAAAAATATTTTCTGTTTTGCATCTTACAGCTCCAAGTTATGTGTAATGTATGCACATAATATATTCTATCCATATAGCGTCCATAAAAACTTAGACGAAACAGTTCCTAAAATTTTACATAAGCTTGTACATTTTATAATTTTCTACGATATAATGCGTAAAGGAAGCCAACAAATACACAACAAAATTACTACGTCATGACACGTACGAATATTGTTGTAAATATTTATTCCTACAGATAACGTTTAATTTCCTCAATTTAATAAGAGAACACGTCAAAAAATATGATATGTGTCAAAGTGATTTTAATAAACGGAAATATACATATTTGGAGTAAAATCTGTGAAACATATATCTTTCGTTAGAAAATCCATTTCTTTACAATAGTATTGCAATACAAATAGCGCTTGCACATCTATTTGAACACCAAAAATTTATCTGTACTTAGCCATTTAAATTGAAATAAGCTTACAAGCTCGCTAATCTGTTCATTTTGCATCACATGTCTGATGTATTATCCTTCATTGGTACATTTTATTTAATGTGATAAAAACTTGAAAATAAAAGATACAACAGCTTTTTTATGTATTGGAACTTTTTCATTATACAAATATTATGAATATAATTACAAATTAAAACGAAAAATTGTATTTGTTGGTCTTTGAATTGATTAAAATTATTAGAAAATGATTCAATACTTTACATAATTATAAAATAGATATACTCAACATTAGAATTATTGTTTTATATTAAAGCAGCAATCATCGTGAACAATAAGTTAAACGAAATATAGAAATTTAGAAATATGGTATATGTTGCATAAATATAATAAATTATTTTTTTAAGTCACACACACAAATTATTATTCTATAAGGCATAAAAAACACTTGTAGTTTTCATATACTGAATAATTTTAAAAATTATTTCAAACATTTCTCGCGTTAGATTGTAAACAATGATTCTCGAATTTAATCTAGGGCCTAGACATTGAAATTGCTCTAGATAATAATTATACGTGAGCCAATTAATGATGATACGACGGTTCATCTGCTAGATAGCTCAAAATTACGTCACACACTGCCGTGATGAAATACAGGACACGAAATCATGAATGGTTATTCAAACATTCTGTTTGCTTATCGTATCTGCAATGTGATAAACATACAAGAACATTGTGACAATCGTTGACAAATAATTAATTATAAAATCAATTTTATGATTAACAAACTTCCTGTTACATTTATCGATATTTTTACTGATTAGTATTTATCATGGCAAAGAAGGAGAAAAAACTGTATTAATAATTACATTAAAAATTACAATAAAAATTTCTTTATATAGGTATTATATATTTTTAGAATATAAAAAATATAATTTATCTAAAATCGCAATTTCTTTAAAAATTGTTTTGTCGCCTGCAAGATCTAACGTTGTTATCCGTCATGGTTTATACGTTTAAATCTTCGACAGAACGGTCGAATATCTCAGAAGTTATTCTTAAAATTTTTGATAAGAAAAATCTAATACTGAAGTCTACTTGTTTTCGTTGTTGTTTTCATTTTAGAACATCATTGAATTGAGAATTATTTTATAATTTGATATAATAAATAGTATAATAATAATTATGCTTTGCTTCTTCTTATCTTCATATCATTATCATTATTAAATAATAGTATAAACAAATGATTTACTTCATCATGTGCAGTAAGAAAAGAAATTCTATGCTTTATAGCGCGTTACATACTTCAATGCAAAAGACGCAATTTCAACAGTTTTGGACGAGGATGCGTAATAAATATGAGGAAATGCGGGGGAAGAGATACTATCATCTAACATCCGGGATGTAGTTCCTATCTAAACGGACAAAAGCTGATATCATATGCCCACGCAAGACCAGGCGAATAACTGCTCAATGAATCGCCAATTTCATTATATTAAAATTGCTATTATTTTGTAAATGTCACGATAACGAGCCATCGAAGCACGGAGAAGAATTTGTAGACAACGCTAGTGTTGTACAGAGTGTGACGAAACCTGTTAATTAAATTCTTCGTTAAATTAATTTTTAATAAATGAATCGATCGTATACCTGATCGATTTCTCAATTGTGTCTAAAAATCTATAAAATAGCAAAAAATTTATAATTTTTGAAATTATTGTAAAAAAGAGGAAAAAGAAATGTATATTTTATAATAATATATAAAGCAAATTTATATGAAGATATATTTTAATGTGAGATAAATGACACATTTATTTAAGCATTATTGAACAATATTTAATTGTTCAATTAAGTGTCTAGGTATGTAAAATTCGTTGAAAATAAAATTTCTGAAACTGATTTAATTTGATACTGCAAACTCACTAGAAGGCAAATGAACAATATTACTTTGTTTGAACCTTATAAAAAATTGATTAACAAGTTATAGCAATGCTATTATGGCAAGGAATTTTATTTAATTATTTATTTATCAACTTTATTCATTGTAATGACCTATTTTATTCTGTATTTTATTTTTAAAATAAATCGTTAATTCTGCAAACGATATATGTTATATATATATATGAATATATCTTTGTGAATATAAAATACTATCAAGTTCTAATTATTTCTAATTATAAGCGAGAATTAAACAAGTACGTTAGAAGTGATAAATGCGAGTATGCTCGTTAAAAGTCTTTCTGGCTCTACTAATTATAAAGTTTGTTCGCGATGGTTTGCCATAAGTTGACCTCAATTTTCAATTCCTATTATTTTAGCATTGTATAGACGAACACTATATAGTACTAGAGTCAATTTTGGAGCTGCGGTGGACCACCCGCACTCGCATCCGCTTTGTTTGGTAGTTCTTTTACAGCCGGTCGCGCCAGGCTGTTCGTGACAACGGCACGACACGTGGAGACCGAAGAATTTTCGACATTCCCACAAACGGCAACGTGCACGTGTGTATGTATACTTTATATGAGGAATGTAAAACTAACGAGATTAAATGACGTAATCGTGTAAGTCTTCTCGGCTATTTTTACGCTCTTACTAGAGCATGTGATACGAAGGCTTTCTCGCGTCATTATTTTACCAGACGTGATGATTCTTTATCTTTTTTACTTACTTTCAGCTATAGCAGCAAAAAGATTATCATATTTTGCCGAAGAATTTGGCAACAATTAAAATTGTTTTAACGTGCATATAAAAGTTTTTCGCAATAAGAATTTTCTTAGAATTTGTTAACAAGTAATGAGAAAATTATTAAAAATAAGTTATCAACTTTATATTTTCTTTTCCGAATTTTTTACTTGCGCAATGAAATATATTTAAGACAATTTAATAATCTGCATAAATATCTCTCGCTTCAATTATGCATTTGTAAGAGAGAAAGTACTTTTACATAGCAATCAAATTAAAATAGCAATAAAGCTAAACGCAGTTTCGAATACTTAAGAGACGTTTATTACATACGAACAAGTGTTGGCCATTTATAGATTTTAGTTTCACAAACGTTAAACTTTCAAAACTCTATACATAAATCATCTAAAGAAAAAATATTACGCACGGTTTTATGAAAGACCACTTTTCATCGAGAATCGTACGGGTCACGTTGAATCGAATGTATTTAACAGTGATAGTCAAATCAGGATTTGGTTAAGCATTTGATACTCGGATGTGATTCAGTAGCCAGCTGAGAGAGAATGAATTATTGATTACGTCTGCCACAGCGGGTGTGATTGCTATGTTGCACACCCGTAGCATGTTATGTCAGGGCTTTCAATGTATGCAGATGACTTGACTGATGTCATCGCTGGCCACATTTTGCACGGTTAAATTTTGTTCGGCACCCACATTTTGATGTTGGAAGAATTGTCGAGAATCTAATTGATAATACGATTTAACGTTTCAAACATGTGCTCCTAATTTCATCAAAATGTTACCAATAAATATCGATATTTTTATTGCTATCTATACATGTATACTCTCGGTAGAATAAGAGACTTAAATGTTTAAACCTTACGTAAAACTGTCAACATAATTCTCCTTGTGAAATCAATACGCCATGTGTACATACATTTGGAGAAATTAGCGTTGAATGAACACTTGAAACTGGAAGCATAATCAAACGTCGATTATGAGCCGAACGACGTGGGAACATTTTATAGACTAACACAAATATCATTTTTTGCAAAGCAAAGAGAAAAAGACTAAAGTACGGAGAACGTTGTGGAATAAATTTGGACTTTACGATGTTTCGTAGCAATGGCATGTATATATGAACGCTGCTGCTTTATAAATTCACAAGATATTTTCGCCATACTTTGCGCATTTTTTATGGAAGCTTAAATTTCAAGACTGAAATTTGCACGTGCTTTCAAAATTAGCTACGCGCGAGATTAGATATAATACGTGATCCAATGGCACGATTAAATTTACAATGATCGGCATTAGCAAAGTCAAGTGGCCGAGACACGCAACATCCGCTGTGGCGAATTTAATATCACTAACTAACCGTGTAGGAGAAAAGAAAGAAGAATCTTGCCGAGAGATAATAACAATCAATAGTAGTATTTGTCAACTAGAACAAAAGGCAATAGTTGAAATAATATGAAATCGAAAAATAGAGAAAATTGTGTGAAAGAATCAGTTTCCGAAGAGTCAAAGCCGATTATGAGAGCTAACCGTGCGCTGTGTCGCTACACAGAGAGATGATCGCGCGCACACCCAGAGATTTCTGCGACTTCTGCGTAATCTGAATTCCTATTAAAATTCGTGGCTCGGAGTTTGTTCAGCTTCCACGGCGGTAAATCACGCACGTCGGTTTTTCCCACGACGAGTGACTAACGGCGGTTTGCAGGAAGCACGGGAAAGCGATAGGAAAATAGTTCGCGAGCCGTGGCCGGCCATTTTCATGAGCGAAAAATCGTTGCGTCCTGCCGCCGTCTCTTTTTTTTCATATTTTTCACCGAATACTTTCGGTACACCCGATAAACATCCGACGTGCTTATAATAGAACTGACTTTGCTCCAGATCGCTACCAGATAGACAAGCGGGCTTTGATCCTCTAATGGTATGCTGATAGAGTGATGCTCTGCTAACTCCAGCCGAAGGCAATTGTGCAGGCATCTAATTTATTTATTTTTTTCCCCGGTCGTTGAATGAGAGCAATGACACGTGCAGCGAAACTATAGAAAGAATCAATCCACGACGTATCGATATATCGATCGTAATCATAGATTGATATACAGACGTATACTAGAATAGCGTTTTCAAGCATTTCGATCGTGCCGACGGCGGAGTACAATATACAATAGCCATTCACGTATGTGTCGCCACACATTCTTCATGCGTGCGCTCGAATGCATAATGAGTTTTCAGGCTGATTTGCCGATGAATTAGGATCCGCGATTACGTCCGCAACGTTAATGTTCGTCGAAACCGCGATGGTAATTGTCGATGTGAAACGGCAGTACGAGGTGGCAATTAATTCGTCATCAACAGGGATCTCAGCCCCTATAAGCGTACGTTGTCGATAATGACGACCATGGCGCGTCCCGGTCGACCAAATAATTTCCGAAATCTCGGGACGAGCACGCAACTTCTCTCCGCGGTTTGTGATTCGCGTTAATAACATCGCTAACATCAGTTCTTACATCATGCACCGTCTGTACGCAACTGTTGTTTCATGGTGGTAATTGTATTATTCACGCAGTAAAATGTTTGGATTCGATTATTGCATCAACATTCGAACGGCTTTCACCGGTATTACGCATTAACTTAAATCTACGGGCAACAGATAAAAACTTTCTTCGCCATATCATGCTCACGCATAACGCATTTCTGAGGTAAAAGAGCGATATGTCTTCATTATCGTGATGCAATCCCTTTTTATTTAATTCTTACATAACAATTTATGCATTAATGATAAATTAAATAAAAAAATAGTAAAAGTAATGGCGATTAATTCAAGAATTATTTCATGAGTCAGAATTATCATCAAAATTTGATTTATACATCCGTGTTTACATCGATAATTATTCGTTTAGCTAAATTTTTCAAGATATGCTATTTATCGTAATTATAATATCTTGATAAGAAATCATATATTTAGTACATTTTTGCAAATTGTAGACTTTAAGACTTTATGTACTCTTCGAATGCGACGAAACAATAAACGCTCTTCCCTTGCGAATGATCTTGCGTCGTGAGAACAGAAATGACTTTTGCAATAAAAAGATATATCGCGTGAACGCTTAAGCGAGTCACTTTACGACTTTATAGATGCTGTAAATTTTCCATCTGAAATTGGCAGGTTGTCTCACTTGACCGCGAATGTTGCAGTTCTTTCGAGGTAGTTTCAAACGATGCAACTTTTTAAGATTTCACTCTTCCTGTGATAATGACTTTTCTCATCGATCTCAGAAGTTGGGTGACACCTGCTTTTTATGGCATTGTGATGAACAAACCACTTATAAGAAAACATTTGAGCAGATCGGTAAATTAAACAATTTTATGTCAAACAAATTTTCAAAGAAGTGAGAAATAATAAATAATAGTAACAAAGTGAGAAATAGTACAAAAATATAATTCGATTATTAGTAAAAAGAAATTCACCATAAATCGTATATTTTCAATTCCGATAAAATAAATATGAATAAAATAAATACTTGGTAAATTTATAAGTTCTTACAAATTTATTTTTCGTTTGTCCATTCTCTTATAATGTAATTTGCGGTAATTAAAGAGAAAGAAGATAAGCAACATAATTATAAATTCCGCTATGGTAAATTCAGCTCAACGTCATCTGCTCGGAACAAGTAGAGAGAACTCATAATGTCGAGTATGAGACGCTCTCACGTCAGCCTGCATAGTTAATGAGAGAGTGCCGCTCTCTTAACGTTAATCTTACTTCTCACAACGTCGAGAAAAGAGGAGAGAGAGAGAGAGGAAGAGAGAGACGCGAGTATCAAAAAGCGCCATGAAGCTTCCACAAAAGCAACCCAGCATCATGTTAGAAATCCAGCATAGGATCTACGAGTGAGTATCGCTTGATGGAATCCAAGGGATCGAGATTACTATATGTGAGTGCATGCAAAGTACGCTTTAAGAATGGCACTCGACAAAGCGTAGAGACGTTTGTGTTATAACTGTAATAGGAACGAATGTGTATTCTGCTCTCTGAATGCCCACGCGAACGTTTGGCAGACGGAATTCTAAAGTATGGTCTCTTTGCCCTGAGAAAAAGCATATAGTGATTTTTCTTCGCGCTTCCGTGTACGTGCCATTTTTATGAAAACATCCGCGTGCGTAAATTTTTCTCAAAATGTAATTAAATATTATCTTTTCTTAAATTTGTTTTATTATTTTTCTGTTAGTCGATCTTGAAACGAATAAGAAAAAAACTCTATTTATTATTATTATAATATTATTATAGATTTTATTTAAAATATCATAGATTTTTATTTCACTGTATTACAATATCTGATTGATAAGAAACAATGGCAAGAGTCAAGACAACGATCGATAAATTTAGAATGCAGGAGAAATAAACGGCGCACCAATTTGCCGTTGCATGTGCGAAATAATCTCGAAAATCTCATCATTAAAAGAATTTAACAGCATATCGCATCACCTAATGTACAATATTATTGTCGAATTTTTACACTTGACGAACCAAAGGAATGCACAAAGGGGCAAGTTGCTCGCGGTGAAATAACGTTGGCGACTAACGAGGCGACATTATACGCGCCAAGAAGAGAAAAGAAAAACACAACAAGGATCACGCGATGCAGATATCTCTCTATCTGCTCACACGGGAAGAACCGCATAGCATTTTTTAACATGAGGATTTCGACGGATATTCCTGGAAAAACAAAGAGTAGGTATGCAGAAGACAAAAGCAGAAACAAGCACTAATAAAGGTGTATAAGTTGCGCAAATAAAAGAAATACAAAAGAGACGTTAATAGTGAACGATATGATTAATAATGAAAATATGAGAGCATTACTCGCGCATATATAAAGTAGAGGAAAATAATATTACAACTGGAAAGCAATATTTATTACAAGAATTAAAAATAAAGAAGATATGATAATAAAATATGGTAATTATAAAAAATGATTTTTATAAAGTGATAATGCGATATGCAAAAAATTCTTTTCTGCCATTTTTATCATTTTAATAACAATAGTAATTTCCTTAAATGAAAAATATATTTAAGGGGTGTGTCAAAGCGGATATTATTTACAATCGGCATCGCTATTAACTGTAATAACTGTAACTCGATCCGCATTTTCCTGCTTTAAACGACAATCTACGTTCATAAAGCTGTAAAGCTTACAATTGCATTCGAGACCTTTTGCAGTTAACCCATTAACCGTGTCCACAATGAGACGCAAGTTTTTATTTTTAAACGCACTGATATTAATGTCCAGACGTGCACCATAACCCTCCGGGGGGTATACACCCAGTTACGGGCGTATGACGAAACGGACGCGTCTCGTTTACGAATGTCATACGAGTCGCGAGTTCCCATTGCAATTGAAGGGCGGTCAAAGCCACTGCTATTCCGTCGGAGCGGAAATTCAATTCGACGCCGTTCTTGAGCACCGTATGAGAATTACGTAAAGCTCAATGAACGCAATTTAACGTATGATCTATGTATGTAATATTATGTAAATTTACGCAAGACTTACCGTAGAATTAATCTTATACCTACAGTTTAATAAGCATAGCATTCTTTTTTCGCGATATATGTTACACATGTAACAAATCGATATCTCTCTCAATAAACGAAGCGTCATTTTATAGCTTCGATAGTGAGATATTGAAATTAATTAAAAAAAATATATAAAATGTTTATGGAACTAATTCTCGAGACTTTTCAAATTTTAATATTTTTATTTAATTTCATATTTTGTAATTTTATATCAATATCTTCTGGCTGGGCAAAGTAAAGTTGCAAATATTAAATAATATTTATAAAATATATATTTAAGAATTTATAAGAAAAATAAGTATTACATACATGATATATGAAGATAAATTTACGTGTAACGTTTACTTGTGAAAAATATAAAGATAAACATGGTGTGACGTATATTACACTACGCTGTTAGTAATTTTGAGTTTGCCAAAGAGTAAAGTACTTTAAATTTCCACTCACGAGTGCATCGTAACGTGGCAGTAGATTCTTGAAGAAGATGGGAGGGTGATACAAAGAAGTGCGTAAATCTTAAAGGAGATGGATTTATAGCGGCTTACCCGAAACATCTTAGCCGATAAGATGTTTGACAATAATCATCTCGAGGTACCTTCTTACTGATAATATCTACCGCCTTATCTCATCTGTATCAAAACATCTTTCTTCGATTAGTCTCAAACGTGTGTGCAAGTTCCTGCTACAAACCATTCTCTTTAAATTCCAGCAAAAGTGTGACCACAATGCCGTCTCTAGATGTGTAGATTACATTCTTCGCCTTTAAGTAAAAAAAAAAAAAGAATGAAGAAAATGTTGTGCATCTCTTTTCGTCAAAATTAATTTGCTACATCAAATCGAGAACCGTGAAACATCTTAATTTAATCTGCAATTTAGAAATGACCGTCTTAATTACGTTTACACGTATAAAACGGCGGAATAGTCTCACAAATTCGGCGTTGCGTGATACTACTGCCAGTTACGAGACGATGAGTTTTCGCGTGGCGACACTTCCACCATAACCCGCATTCTGAAGGACGAAGGGGCAGTGGCAGAAGAGAACGGAGGGACAGCGATGGCATCCCGAGTGGCTCGGAGGATTATCTCTTGGATCCTTGCGAGTGTTCGTCGTGATTCTCTTTTTCTTCCCCTGATCTACGGTCGATTGTGAAGGGCTCGGGAAATTAGCTAGATTGTTTCAAACGGTGGCTCTCATCCTCTTAAAGGATTTCCGTCCTCTCTTTTTTTCTTCCCTTCTGTTCTACCGTCGGTTCTAACGTCGCCGTTTTATTTCTCGTCGCATATGCATTAACATCTTGTGGGCCCTTCGATTTTAAGCTCACTTAAGTCCTACAACTACTTACTGCTGGAGCGGCGTATCTCCCGAATCCGATGCTAATAGTCAGATTATAATTTCGTTGCTTTTTTTTTATTCAGAGGATGTGCTTGCATTGATTTACGTCGCGAACATTACATCGCTTCTTGCGGCGTTTGCCCCGAGATTTACGTTGGCCGGATCAACTTTTTCTTTCTTTTCCTTAAATAGTGTGAATTAATTATTTGTTATCATATTTGTTGTTAAAATATTTAATATTCTACAAGATTAAAGCATCCGTCAAATAATAGATATCCGTCAAATAACAATACTACTCTCAAGTTATTATAAACTCTTTTTAAAATTAATAATAAATTTATGCTAATTTGTAAAATGCAAAGTCCTCTTGTACTTTTATAAAAATATCTTGCATTCATTATACTAGAAAATATACACATTTAACTAAATAGTTCGAAAGCAAGTTCCGGTTAAATTTTCATTTGGTAAATGACCAAGTTATAAGTTTTATAATTTATGATACGCTGGCCGTATGCAAACTCAGTTGCCCAAACATTGAATTAGGACGTTAACGTGCCCTGAAAGTTCTTTCCACGCGATTACGTCTGCACCGATCGCTTGGCTGGTCGGTCGGTCGATCGATCGCTCGGTCGCTACTACCCTCATCTTCGCCGGCGCATTTATCGTGAATAAAAATTCGATCGTGGGTCCGTATCTGCCGTACGAAATTTATGAAAGGGGGAACGCTCTTTCACGCTACGGCGGCAATTTACAATAATTGCAACGCCGTACGCAATGGCGGGAGCCTCGTAAACGGTAAACGGCCTCCGTACGGCACCCGTCTTCGTCACCGGTACATCCGTACAACGAAGGTGAAATACAGCGAGTATAGCGAGATAAGGGGAAGGAATGAGAAAGACGCGAGAGGTGAAGAGATTCAGAGAAGCTGATGGAAGAGAGACTGAGCGCGGCGAAAGACACAGGCGCGTCAAGGAAGAGAGAGAAAAGTCAGGATAGGTAAGAGGAGGTCTTCTCTCTTTTCCCCCCTCGCCGGGAGAGCGGCTGCATATCGGAGGAGACAGAAAAATCAAGCAACAAAGAGCAACGCCGGCACTGCTGAATATTGCATTCACCGTTTGCCGTCGTCGCTGCCAGGCGAGTCTGCACCGCGTATGAAAGCAGGAGTTCGTCGTAAAGTCAGCCGTGTTAGCGGTCCTGTTCGGCAGGGAACAATGTACATACGTGTATTCGCGCGCTCGGAGACGGAACGGATTCGTACGTGTGTTTCATAGACACATTTATTGTAAATGTATGCATACTAGAGCTTTATGGGCAAACGTAACGATCGGGCGCGAGTCATATGCAGAAACTACTGTGCCGCGTAAAAAGCTCCGTAAGATATCAAAGACTCGAACACCCCGTCGGGAATATGCTACAGCGTCTATCGCGGTGGCGACGGTAGATCGTATTGCTATCACACGTATTGCCCCGATGCGACGCCCAGAAATACGACGTCTCGACGGAATAGATAAAGATAACTTCGATTTTGTAGAAACAGGTTTCCGCTAGCACTATTGGACCTATTTCTCCCTTTTCGTCGGTCTTTGTTCACTTACTTTTTTTCTCAGGAAGAGATAAAGTTGGAATAATTGAGAATGTATTCTAAACTTTGTTATCAATTGAATTTAAATTAATAACTATTACGGAGTAAACAGACATTTTACACTCGTGGTATCAGGGCATGAATTAACGATAAATAAAATAAAATAAAGTACATTTTATCAAGTATTGAATGATATCCTTATTATGCAATATATTTTCATGGAGGTAAAACTTGTGTGAGTTTGTTAGAAAAAATTTTTTTATCTTTATGCAAGGTACAGTAAAGATTGTTGAAAACTAAGTATCTTTTACTGAAGAGATAAACGTCAAATGACATCAAAGAATGAATACATTTTTAATTGGGCAGCTCTACCTTTTCGTTAATGAGTTTTACGCGAAGGTTTTACGGTACTAATTGGTTTAATTACAAGATTCAATTTCAGATTCTATTCATCTTTTAAAGCTAACGATAGTTTGGACAAGCGTCTGAGAGTTCTTTTCTCTTTCTCTTTCGTTACAGATATCGGTATACAAAAAATGATTTTTTTTTTAACATTAATTATCGTGTCATCGCATTTACCATACTTGGTTATGATTTTATGTATTGTTTCTAATTAATATATCGTTAAAAAATATATATAAATGCACGTGAAAATGATTAATACGCTTTGCGTTTCGCTGCTACGTAATGCATTCACGAAGAAAGAAAAGAAGAGGAAAAGTTCACTAAGGTTGGACGAGAAGCTCTCGAGCATGCTGTAATTAATTGCACGGCTAGTATCGAGATAATGGTTGCTAATTAACCCGACACGGGAACGCCATGGTTGATCGGCGAGGATCGTAAGTTGACAAGCGAGAGAAAGCAGCTGTGGATAAGTGCAACGCAAAATGGCTTTGAACGATTGCAATTTTCCTCGCTTTACGAACTTTACGAGATATTAACGACGATTAAATGTGAGAAGAAAAATGACAATGTTTAAGAGCTGTACAGCGTTGAGATATTTGAAAAGCGAGATAAGAATAATACAAACCTAAATTGCAAACCGCAAGCATTTAACAGAATATAAAAGGAGCAATTATAATAAATTTCTACGACTTAAATATATAACTCGCATTAATTTTAATAACAATGTCCAATATCAATTATTTATTATAATTAGAGCTGTTGATTTACATTGTTGGTCACACTTTTAGACTTTTCTAACATAATTTGTTTTGTTCTAGCTTTGTTTTTATTTTAGTATTTTGATATATTGATGCAAAAAGAGCTTTGTACCTAGGATGATTGATTTGTTTTCACGTGCTAGCATTCAAATGCATGCTCGTGTAAAACATTTTCCGAGGTTTAATAGCATATGATGAATTACAAAATATCGTCGTATTTAACCGTGCAATTCTATATCGGAGAATGTAAGAATTTCTCGTCTATATTCTTTAGGAGTTACTTTCAGTACTTTCAATACTTTCTTTAGATATGTTAGTCACGAACGGTGATGCACCAATGAACTTATTTGAAACAGATGAAAAGATATACATTAAAAAACACAGGCAGGTCGTTTATTGCGTCGGGATACCTCAAGAAATTCCATAGGCTTTTGTGTCCTGGTAAAAGGACGAAACCTTTTTAAAAGCTTCTTGTCAGACAATGCCCTTTTGGATCGATCTCTTGGATCGAGACGCCACGATGTCGGAAATGATCTTCAGCATCAAGCATCGTATAGTTAATTATCGGATTCGCAATTTTTCTTAAAAATAAAAAATATGAAGAGGATTATTCAAGACAGTTACAATGTTTTATTTTACATTTTATGTTCACATTATGAGTAATAATATTATAAATATTATTTATAATAAATAATAAATTAATATTATAAAAATTCTATTATATTTTTACATTAATTACAAATCTTTTGACATTTTTCGAATATTATCTTTAGTTTAATTTTGACAAAAATATTTTAAATATATTTTTAAAAAAAGATATGCTTGTGCAGTGATGCTGATACAGTTTTCCATCGAATTTTATGGAAAATATCATATATATTTTTTTATAACCAAAGTTTTATTAAAAGCTAATAAAATTCACAATCTTAAACACTTTAAGTTTTAACAAGATGATACCGCGTGAAATTATTATACAAAGTCATTCTCGCAAATTGACCGTTAAATTTATACAAAAACGATAACCACTTAAATGATGCAGCATATTTGTTAAAACCTTTAATGAGCTGTCATATCTCTCGTAACCGTCTCTCTGAATAATTATAATACACAATAAAAATGATATCGTCAGATTGGTCTTGATTGGAAAGGCAAAGCAAAGAAAACTCGAAAAAAACTGATATGTTACTTATTATATGTCACATTAAGAATGTAAGCTCAATCGTGATTATTACATTATCGCACAAAAAACATAGCCTTATTATCTCCCCATACATTTTCGTGACAGTTGTCAATTTGATTAAGACAAAACAGTTCTATCGCCAAGAATTTCTCCAATCATGGCAATTACAATTTTTAATATCCTAATGTCTCAGCATTGCTGTCAAAAATATTAGAAACGATAAATTATTGAGAGAAATTATTTTTCTCGACGCATCTTATAATCATTCTTGCATATGTAGGGAAAATGGTACTGTAATGAAGTAGCTATTCAATTATAAAAACTTGAAAGAAATCTTCGATAGATGTAAACAATGCTGAATTTGCAACTGTTGTTGTAAAATTTGTGAATCTGATTGGTGTATGCTTTTAGATTTAGCCAAGATTAAGAGCATATATCAATCAGATTTACGATTTTTACAACAGTGCAAATTCAGCACTTCTACTGAACGCAGCCAATGAGTCTAAAATAAAAATAAATTGTTAAGAAAATTTAATCATATTTGCATATTTCCTTATTCACGCAAGGGCAAATTTTTACTATAGGTACTTATGGAATCCTGTCTGACATAACAAACATATTGCTGTCAACTTCATTATAATTTCGGTTACGCTTGTTGATTTTCTTGGAGCACCCTCTTACGTCGAAACAATGTATGCATCCTCCATGGTATTGTAAATCCGGCTAGGCTAGAAGATAATTTACCGTTACGTAATATGTACGTGCTGAGCTCCGAGATAGTCTGTACCGGTACAAATAGCGCCGTGCTGTCTGCGCCGATCGACCGACGACGAGACTGCGAGGCGGCACTGGCAATGCACTTGTTGCAACAATATGCATCAGCTTCTTCACATCCACATGCATGTACACGCCGCCGGCTAAGTGCACATGAGGCTCATGTATTTACGTTGCCGCACGCGATCTCGCGAGATTTAAACGTATGACGCGATGAAATCCGATTAATTTATCATAACTATGCCCGATTATCCGTCATCATCTGGGTATTATTGAAATTTGCACTGGCACGATATACTTATCCTAGCATCGCAACATCACACTTAATATTTATACGAGCGAGTGGATTTAAATTTACATGATCATCTCGAAAATGCAACCTTTGTATAGAGTCGCGCGCAGGTGCGCGTGGCTAAACTTCTTAATCGCACTCTGAAAGCGTGATCTACTTCCATCGATGCAACGACAGCAACAACAGCAGGAGCAGCAGCAGCAGTAGCAGCCTGATACAGCGATTATGAGCAACCAAGTGTTTATAGGAGAGCGAACTCCTCTCACATCTCTTCATCCACCGCCTCATCTCCGTACCACCTTTCTCATACCACTTTGTATTATCTCATACCATCTTCTTGCTCACCTATATCTCTCTTCTTACTAACTGCCAGTGACACGGCGCACACCGCATCACACATATATATATATGTGTGTATATATATATATATGTATATACACATATACATGCATACATGGATGTTTATTTACCCATGCGATTCAATCCTGATATTGTGATGCTAGGCACAGCTTTAACGATAATGCTCTTCCCTGTTCTCTCGCAATTTTCTCCTGTTCTTGTGTGCCAGTCTCTCTCATTCGTCCTTCTCTTCTTTCGTCCTTCGCGCATATCTGAGTTTTTACCGGTGTCTCTTTTATTTTACACATTCTTTCATTCTCGTCTTCATAAGTAACGAGAACGCCTCTAGTCGTCCTCCTCGACATGCAGCACAACATCATTCACTGGCAGTTCTTTTCCGTTTTCGCAAAATATATAAATACTGTTCTGACAGACTTTGAAACACTGGAAAAATGGGATCTACGTGCGAAACGACACGAGTTTACGGTTGCAGCTATACATTTATTACACACATTTTTGAATGAAAAAAATGCAAATTAAGCATGACAGATCGAGTTACTTGTCCGAGATATTTCATGTTTGACGAGATATAAATGCGAAAAATGTAGCACATTTATTTATATAATTCTTTCATATACATATAAGTTTATAAATCATATTATCATATTCTTTTATCTTAAGAAAAAAAAGAATAACTGAGCAAATTATTCTTATTTAGCTCTTACTTTTTTGTTCGAGGTGCTATTTAGCTGCATTTAAAGAATAATGTATAAAGAACCTTTTTATTTATTTTGAATATAAAAAAATCCCCTAATGAGCTGTTCATTTATATTAGAATAAATTACAATAAAGATTATAAAATGCTTTTAAGAAATGCTTGTAAGAAGAATCAGAAATGTTAAAAATTACATAAAATGAAATATAAGCTCTCTAATAAATGTCAGCATGTAAATCTCTTTAAATTTTTTACCAAAACAAAACATTTTTTGTTTTTGAAAATATTCATAACAAAGTTCAAAATTTTTTAATGGGTCCTAATGGGAAAACTTGATATTGCATATCAAATATCGACAAGAACGATTATTCAAAATGTTAAAAACTGAAAAATTTATGTTTAATATATACACAATATCGTACTAAAAGTATCTTCAAAAATTTGAAAAATATAATTATATATAATCTTTAACAACATTAAAATTTACATAGTGGTAGAATCGTAATAATACATTGATATCAAAATGAATTAATAGGAAATTGCTAGAAAATTATTAATGTGAGATTTTTCTGAAATCTGTTAATGTTTGCAACGTAATATTTTTATTTTGCAATAAATAATTTGTTGAAATTTTATATATTCTTCTACAGAGAGCGATTTAAATTAAATAAAAGTATTTTCGGACTGAGCTATTAAAAATTCCTAATAATTGTTTTTTTTTATTTTTGAAAGTTTATTTTTTGCAATATTTATCATTTTACAAATATTTTGAGACATTAAAATTAATTAAATTAACATTTTAATAACACTTTAATATAAAACTAATGGGTAATAGATAACTAAAAATTATTATTTTCATGCTAGAATGTTATAGATTACAATAGTCGTTTATAATGCGTTGATTTTGATTCCAATATCGTTATTAAAATCTGGATCATAATAAATCATGTGAAGTGAGCTGTAGCACTGGACGATTTAATCTGATTCTGTAGAAGCCGCGATTTATATTTTAATCAGCGAACCTCCGCCCGCAACGGTCGATGATTAAATTACCAAGTGCGAGTTATAGTTTCATGTATTATCACCATCTGCGTGCTATGTCAACCGAAGCGGTTTACGATCGAAATGTTTACAATGTTACATTGAATTTTTAATTAGCTTTTTTAAATTTTTGTCAATCGCATAGTGATTTATCTACTCTTCATTTCGTAATAACGAGCAAAAGATATCAATTGTTTTTGAATGTTGAAGTTATTTCAGTGAAACATTTCTATTTTATTTTGAAAAACATGAAAACAATGAAGAAAAGAAAAAGTAAAAAAAAATAATAAAACCAAGTTTTGCAATCAATTAGTTTCTTCAAAGAGGCAAGCCACGCAGAATATCGTACCATGTACTTGATCAAATAAATTTCTAGCATAACACTAATGGAAACGAGCTCGTTGAATTCGCGTATATTCACGTTAGAGAATCGTCACGCAAGTTGGTCAAAGATCCGCTTCCGCGGAATACGCACCAAAAATAATCGCGGAAGGATAGAGACCTTCGCGCTTAAGACTTCCTTGCCACATCAGAAGCAACGTGTTTCATTTCAATGTAACGATGGTATATACGAAAATCTTCCGATGTTTTGCTTGAAGGAAGAAGAAACAAACAAATCGTAGTTCGGTAAGTTTAGCTGTAGGCTTTACTGAATGCGGTTAATTTTAGATACTATGACATATTTACTAAATCTTTCATATAATTAAAAATAATTCTGAAGAATATACTTTATAATTAAGATTGTATTGTTAACATGTTATTAATAATACGATAATAAAAATACTTTTAAACATAATAAAAAACGGAATGTCTTATATGTGCTTTATAATTGTATGACTTGTCCTAATTACAATACACTATTTAAACATAAAAATAATAAAGAGATTAGTCAAACATTAGATTGTTTAATCAAACAATCAAAATATTCTTTATAAGAACAAGAGTGCAGAGAATATTAACGTAAATTTGAGCAATCGTTAAAATCATCTTTCCACACACAGTCCGAATACAAGAACACTCGCCATTCGCGGCTTTGTATTTCCAGGATGGTTCCTTCTGGATCGGTCAGTGATAAATAGACCGCGGTACGTTCTCTTCCTTATGGCGCATAGCGTACAAGGAATGTCAGAAACAGCATCTCAGCCAAGATATAAGATCAGTACCGTATGTATATGGCCAATTGATTTGCAATGATTTACACCTCTTTTCATGCTCTTGTACCTATGAATTGCGAATAAAATTTTTCTTTTTCTTTATACAGTATCGTTTCAATTACATAATATAAATGTAAATTTCTGTTTTTTTTTTATTGAGAAATTTGACTGCGCCATTGAAGATACGAAGAACACATTTTTCAGATTGCATACAAAACATTTGCGTGCGATTGTAAAATAATTATCAATAATTATCAAAATATCAACCAATTTTTATACATGTCACATTCACTTGCCTAAACCACAAACTGCGCGAAATAGTATCGACTTCCTGCCACGATATAACCGTTTCCGATAGCTTGCGCTGACCAGATGGACGACGACGTCGCGACTTCGCGGAAGACTTCTCTCAGAAGTTTCTTTTCTGGAACACCTGAAGAACTTTAATCCTGCTTTGCTGCGTCACGAGGACCGGTGCCTCTCTTTGAGAATGTTTGACGTTTCCATTAACGCTACCTCGAATACGACGGATGAGTACTTTGATGTACACCGTCACTTTAATTAGTAAAACTCGCGTCACTACTTCTCACTCATATTTTCCTATTTCCTTATGGTTTCTCGTAAATCTTGTAATTGTTTCGGAAGAACAAACTTACAGAGAAAATAACAATTAGAAAAGTTTTGTAGGATATACTAACAAAAGTTGTTTTCTTTAGAAATTGTCACGGATATTGACACATTAAAGAACGCTAATAAAAAAAATATGGGATAAGAATGAGATGGGGGAGTTCAAGACGCGCAATGCGTTGTCAGGCCAGACTAGAAATTAAACGTTCTCTAATCTTCGTGATTTTCGTGGGAAAGATAATCTATTGTCTTACGATATAGGAGGTTTCCAGACAAAGTATTGCGCTCAAAGTGCCGACTTTTTATTTGCGTTTAAATATAATCGTACGATTATTATTGTGAAATCATCGTATGCGAAATTGTTAATTTTAAATAATGTATTAATGTATTGCATGATAAAATAGCAATATATTATAGATAAAAAAATATAATAATATGAAATTTTTTATTAAATTCAAAATTACATCAACCAAGTTTTATGCACAATTATTCGATGATCATAAACTACTCAGGCGTAATTCTGCATGGACTAACTTTGAAAATTTGTTAATTGACATTTCAGATGTCAATGCATAGTAGCTGCATTTATGCCAAAACCAAATTATTCGATTACGATTTAATTGATTAACTGGCTCCAAACTCCGAAATAATCGAATTATTTAGAATGTTGATTAATATCATCACGCTTAATTATTTACGTAAAATTAATAAATATAAAATGTGATATTACGAAGCTGCCGTCTTGAAATATATATCATACATATATATTTAATTATTAAAATAATTTAATAGCTTTTATTTTATTCTTATAAATATATGTATGTATTATATATATTTATTGATGCAAATAAATAAATTTAAATTAATGATTTCTTATATTTATTAGTTGTAATTTTGTTCGTCAAATTAATTAAAGTTAATAAATAACTATCATTGTCATTATTAACATTTTTTATATGATTTATTACAAATTTTAAAAGCGAAAATCGCTCTAAAGGTATAGCGTTATTTTCATTATACTAAATATATATGTATGAGTGTATATGTCAAGTGCATTATGGATATTTGAAAATTTATAATAGCTAGTCTCATTAATTTACTTTCCAATTTTATTCTCTAATATTTTGCAAACAAGTATGAATCGTGATTTGTGGTTGATTGTGATGAATCTGACATTCGTCAGATGCTTTCATCGCTTTGACAATCGATCTCTTATTAAACACGTTTTTGACATATTGAAAAAACTGGTCATGCGTCATCTCTGGCGAGTGCTATTTAAATCCGTGGAAAATGTGTGCGGATATAGAGCCTTTTCACGTGGCATAAAATGACATATACTATCGCATTTGCGTTGAAAACGGTGCAGATAGATGTAAATAAATACTCGTGGAATTACTTATACTTTTTCCAACACAACGTGAATAAAGCTTAGACTAATATACACTCTAATAACGGAGTCATTATTATCGAAATTGATTGGTCACAAACAGAACACGAATATGTTTCAAAGCGTGTCTGCGATAATCTCTTAACGTCACGCAAGTTCAATCAATATATCAGGAATTTCAAATTAGTATTATTATACATTTTGTATAATGATTTATATCTCTCTCACCAATTCAGCATTAAAATTATATCCTTGATTTTAAGTTTGAATAAATTTTTGATTAAATAATTTTTAACAAATATTTATGTTTTACATATTTATATTACATATTAATATTACAAAATCATGCATAATTTGACAACTTTTTTCTTATATTCTTTGCAGTAAAATTTTTGTCCGGTAGATTTGATTAGTTACGAAGAAGGGTCGATAAGGAGTAACCCGCAAAGACTTTAGATAAGAGCTTAGATAACAACGCGAGATTTCGTGAATTAAGTCATTGAGAAGACAGAACTGTACTGATATTCATAATTCTTTATCTGTATACTGAGAACGATGAAAGTGGGACTTTTTTAATACATGACTCAATGTAAATTTCTAATCAGCTGCGTCACTAAAGAGAGGAAACTAGTGAAAAAGATTTATATTTTTTTATAAATGTCTATATAACAATTTCAATTTATCAAAAGATATATTAAATTAAATTTATTAAATAAAAATTATTAAAAATATTATGTATGTTTTCTATAAACTTCTACAAAAATTTTTTATTAACAGTCGTTATTATTACAAAAAAAAATAAGATATCAAAAGTTCTCTATAATTTTAAAATAGAATTTAATTTTTTAATTTGATTGAAAATAAAATCTTTATTAACTACATAAATCGCAAAAAGTTATTCCATCATTAAAAAATCTACTGTTAGAAAACAATTATTTAAAAGAAATCTCTTTTAAGTTTTGCTTCGCTGTGATGAGGTGCAAAGAAAGTACCGCGGTTGTGTTCTTCAAAACTCGATGCAAATATGACAAAAAGAACGGTCGTAATTTAAAGTTCGCTTACTAACGAGCGATTTGTGTACAACTTACGCCACCCTGCTGAGCGAACGAAACTGACCGCCGCAGATGCATTTATTCAGATGCGCGTTATCGTGCACGGTCTAATTAACGGCCCTAATTAACAAATGAAACTGCTCGCGTTAATGCACCTAAATATAATAATATAATAATACAACGCAATGGCAAACTAATCATTTCTGCGTTGTAAGCGGATGTGCCCCAAACAAAATGTCCCCGAAAAACAAATCTGTTAACTTATATTTAAAAAATCTCTGAAGAATTCTAACAAGCTGCAAATTGTCCAACGATCGGATTTGTTACGTTTCATGCATCAATTGTCATATTAAACATTGAACAAATGTTCTACACTCTACGCAATACGGCAAATAATAACTAATTAGTGAATAAATACTAATTAGCGAATAAATACTAATTAGCGAAGATAGTAGCACGCGACACCCAACGAAGAGTCATGCATGCGCGCGTCAGCAACACCTGTGAACGCGAGAGTATGTCAACGATACCTGATGCTGCGCGATATATGAAACACTGCGTCAATTAAATTAATCTCGTGTGGCATTACCGTTTAGAATGCAGACGCGTCCAAATTTTTATGAATCTAGCGCGCATCTGGTAAATCATTAGCGAACAATCATTTTCTTTAAATACGCGGCTGAGTAAAGGTCGTCCGTCAGATGCCTAAGACAAGAATATCTATGATAATAAAGTATTTGACCAAGAGTATACATATATTCGTCTTCGTTTTTATATATATTTGTAAAACAGAGAAGTTCTCAGAATGCGCAAGCTGTGTCTTAGATGTCTCTTGGACATATGTTGGCATACACATATATGTATACTTTTTATTTAATATTTGAAGATTATATCACACTTAAAATATTTAAATGAATAATTGTTAATAAAAGATTATGGTTTATACATTACAGTTGAATACATAATAAAAACGGTTTCATAATATTTTATGAAAATAGTACAAATTACAAACATAATTGAAAATATATAAAAATTAATAAAAATGTTTTAATTTTTTAAATATTTGTCAATTTCTTGCAGACATGATTAAAATATTCTATATTCTAAGAACTATTTTGTTTAATGATATAGCAAAAATAATTATCCAAGTTGCACACAATGTTTATATATGTTTCCTGAATATTAATTCGTCAAAAGCATTAGGAAACGTTTAGGAAACGTATGTGTAAAAAAACCAATGTGCTACTACGGTACAGAGTAATTACTTTTCTCTCCGTTTCTCCGCAATTTCAAGACGGTCGCAAAACATGATCAGAGTACGCAATGAGATGCGAAATGTTGAATACACATAGTGTGCCTAAATCACTCACACAACCTAAATCAATAATCATTAGCAGCGAATCTATTTGCACAATACTCAATGGCTATGTCTTCTTTTGCCTGGTTGCCTTTTCAGAAACTAAGATCGAAAATCTGTCTACTAACTACGGTTTCACAATTTCCTTGAATTTTTGACATTAAATTGCGAATATCTTTAACATTATGCGCCGGCGTTGTTCGTGTATGTCTATTTAATATAAAATGCATCAATGAATTATCTCATCGCGTCGGAAAAACTACTAATTAATGCGGCTTTCTTGTATTACAAAACATTCAATTCTTCCGAGAATTATTTTTCTTTCCATCTTTTATTCCTTTGATCAAAGAAAAATGAACTAATGAAAAATCTGATTGGTAGACAAGATTTTTCTCAGACTATAAAGAAAGCATTTAAGGAAAGCATTGCGCTTTAAATAATCTTCTATACATTGAAAATTTTGTTATAATTGATTTACGATTTTTTATAATACTAGTGGTGGTGGTCGCTCTTTATGTACGTACCTATATAATTACGAGTAAAAAGAGAGGCTCGATAGCTCAATATTAAGTAACTTTTTAAAAACTAAAGTAAAAAAATTAATTTTAGTAGCAAAAATAGCAAAAAATTAGTTAATAATTTTCATATCTTATTTGTTACATTGTGACAATTTGGCTCAGATAGCTTAAACGTTTACGATGTGAAAAAAATCGATAATTCAGTTGTCTTAACACCGATACACTTCGTACGTAAATTTAGCTTAATGATATTATGAAGAATTCCAATAATGCTCTATCGAAATTGCTTGTCATTAATATTAGTCAGCTGCGTGCAGCATAAGGAAAGTATTATAGACATTTTCGTGGATGAAGGATGCGCACGATTAGGTTCGCGATATCACTGTAGGTAGGTAGAAATTGCGGCGCAGGTGCAATGCGAGAATGGTGTCTAGAAGAACAGTATAGCTACTGTATGTAATAAACAGGTAACAGGCGGAAGCGTCTTCGCTGTCGTTGCTAATGCACCGTGCATACAAGAACCCGACACCCGTTAGTTACAAGATAAAGATTTCTTCACGTCTACCGCGACCACACAAGTGTCACAAACATCATAAACGTATGACCTATCATTTCGATTTACGGCTATTGCGTTTATGCGTCTCCTTCATTAGAAAATCAAAATCATTATAATTTGTGATTTATACAGAATGTCACATAATAGTTTTATTTATCTACAGCCTTTTTAGCTAATTTTTTAATTTATTTTTTTTCTAGCAAGAAATGTCAATATTCTTTATTTACTTATCTCATTGCAATTTTATTTAATCGGAGATTATTAGGTGTATGTATATATATGTATGTGCATAATATTTTTATATTTGAAACATTTTTATAACAAGTATGTTCTGCTTCTAATGCAGGTATTGAGTGAAAGTGATTAACGATGAAATGATAGGACAGTTCTCTCAATTGTCTTGTCCGATCTAAAATCACAGCTTAATAAAGTTTTAAACGAGTTCGAGATGAGTTGGCAATTTGGTCGCAAATTGATTTGCTCGGTCATGAAAAAACATTAGCCTAAAGTATCTAATTCTTTTTGCCCTAAAATTATTATTTTCTTTTTATAAATCGTAATTCATATATTTCCTGGTTGTATGCTCCGCATTCCTTGATATTTATTTCGGAACTGTAACTTCCGGTTTTCATGACAAAATCGATTATTGCGTCCGATATCGCGCAGTTTTGAAAAGTGTAGGATACGCATCAGAGGTGTCATAAAATTCAGGAATTTAAATTGACGTCAAATATTCGGCGAATAACCGAGCAACATGACAGCAGGACATTCACGGTCCCTATATTTGATTCGCCGGCGAGTGAGCTGATTCTATTACAGATTAGAGTGCGACGGCGGATGATATCTACCTGCAATCGTGCGCGATTCGACGATCGTTACCGTGCACGAGATGCGCGTTACATCGTGATTTCCGCGGTGGAGACTGGCAAAAATTGCAAACCCTATTATCCGGATCCTCTGGCAAGGGCATCGTCGTCGTCGAGCAGGAACGACCCTGCAATCTTGCAACATCCATCTTGGTATCTTCTGACGTTGATCGAAAAGGCCGGCAGGCTGATTCGATAACTTAATTTTCGGACAATAAATTCTCTAGAAATTACAACGCTCTTGTTTCAAGAAACAATCACGTTAGTGACTTTGCCTCTCTCACTTCAAAGTTCTGTTATATCAAGACCTGTAAAACTCGCAAAATTCTATCTTGCGTTTGTGAGTTTCCTTCAACTTATTATTGCGATGCATTAAATAAATTATATGCGATATATATTAATTCTACAACGATGAAATATGATTGCAAAGGTTTCTATTTAGTTTATAATTAAGCTCATGCCTCAATATTTTATCGTGCGAAAGTATCTTTAGAATCTCTTCGCGGCGAAAGCAGTAAGATCGACATTCATAAAAGTCCTTCTATTTGTTTCTTAAATCTGACATCCTGGAAATTCAATCCAAGTTGTCTCGTAAAATGTGTGAAAGGTTGTCCATGTGATATTGAAGTATCGCATCAAAGAGAGAAAGAAGTCTTGGTCGTTACATTGTTTAAGCTCGACCGGTACTCCCACGCTACTTCAAGTTAATTTTATCCTCGAAGATATATCGATCTTCCACAGAATGTCGTAATCCTCGGACCGACCTACAGCACATCAACGCAACGTAGGTACACGTGAGCCAAGGGTTCAAAGAACACATAATGCTCAGTCATGAAGGAGGAATCGACTTCTATAGGTTCTCAACTTTCGGTTATTTACATATGAATTTCCCTCTACGATTTGTTCATTTTTCACTTTTTGCGTTCGATTATCGTTCAATTGTTGTAAAGAAATTATTTTAAAGAATAAGACGCGATAAAGTGATGAATAAAAGTTCTCCTTGGTCTCTTTTGTGAAAAGCGTGCTTTAGACAAGAGCATTTGAATGAAACAACCCATTCAATGGTTTCTGTAAGATATATTTGTATTGTAATAAAGGTGAATAAAGATTGATACTGCAAAGCGAAAAGAATAAAAATATGCAAGAGAATAATCTACGAGTCCGATATACGTGACATTCTTGACGCGCGTGTGATTAAAAATCTTCATTCTCTATTGTGTTTAACGTCGCATGCTGCAGTGAGAAATCTCATTACCGCGAAGAATCAAGCTCAATTTATATAAGTTGATATAGAGGATGTAGGATGATGCATTCGGTGTCCTCGTGTACCACTATGACGTGAAATCACATCAAATATACTTATACTAATGCTGTGGGATTTTTATCGGATGTCTGCGGTTTATAAGAAGAGTCAAGGGGTTGTGTGCTGCATTGAGATATTCGAAGAATGCCGGACATATATCTTCGGCTTTGTACAAAATAGACACAAAACGATGTGAGGGTGTGAGAAACCGGATCACACTATACACGCCACGAAGCGCGATGAACTCAAAAAACTTGTCTTTAAGATGATTCATTGATCTATCGAAGCGCGAACATCCGATATATGGTACTATATCGTCGATCACGTTTCGACTCGCAAGAATGGGCACGTGAGGGATTATTATAATGGGATCTTTAGAATTCCTCGGCAAACAGGTCCTACTGTCCTACATTCTATATTCTCTAAGTACTGATTCAAGCCACGCCGCCCTGTCATCTGTGAAAAAACCGTCTCGTAACGAGCCAAGATGTTCGAACCATATTAAATTCGTCTATCGAGTAAACCGCTATTTCATTTAACATGTTCCATGTAAATGGTATGATAGTGAGAATTATCAAAAAATATATGATAATAACATGGATGGCTTATTACGAGATATACTTTGAATGTATTTCTTATTTTTATTATATGATAAATTTTGTTCTTTTTTCGCTCGTCGAGCAAAATTATATGATTTTATTACTGTGTGGTGATTGCATCATTGTGTAATATTTTGAAGATAAAATATTTTAAAATGAATATCAGTAATATATATTATGTCAGTAATATGCACCATGTATATGCTCGTAATGTTCTTTTTGCTTTGATTTATGACGCATGATATCCGCATGCAAATAATTCATTTCCGCCGACGATAGTTGGCTAATACGTTTTTTTCTCGTATCATTAAAAATTATCTCGCTAGATCTCAGTGATTAATAATACACGTTTTACGTAAACTTTGCCATAACGCTTTGATAAGTAATTAGAATGTCGAACAAAGGGAAATTTTGTAAATAAAACTAATCAGCTGGTGACTCCACTTCTCATCGGAAATTTCAGTCGTCTGAACATCTTGCGGTTTTCGGACCGCAGAGTGAGTGGAGAACTGCCAAACCGCAAAATCGTTTCGCGGTATCGTAGCTCTGTTATTAGTTACATCCCAACACCCCCGCATGCATCTGGACATCAAGTCGAGGAAAATAGAAAACGATCTCAAAGAGATGTTTCCGGAACTCATATTCCGGAATAAACAAATATAATACAATGACCATAATTTTTCAATATCAATTATATTGCGATGAGTCTTACAGCGATATTTAAAAAAATCATCTCTTCTAATGTCGTGCAACAAAACATTGAAATTTGCGGAAAATGCGTTTAAATTCCATGGCTCAAATCATAAACAATATTTAAAACAAGAATTTAACTATAATAGAAATTAAATTTTATGTATGTAATAAGAAACATTTAAAAGTAAAAATAAAAATTTAAAATAGATATTTATGTAGAAAGAATGTGCAATATATAAAACGAAATGTGTGTTTGTTGGTGCTTGGCGATAGCGCTGCCTGATCTAATACCTCGTTTAAAAGTCAGGCAGATACTGGCCGTGGCGGCTTTTCTCATATTTTTAGTTGCTCATCCCGTGAGAGAGACCATTCTCTTCTAGAACAGGAGAACGCTTTCGCTCACGTGGATCAAGGTATCAGTAGACGGTAGAGGAGGCGGCATCGAGAAAGCGACGGCGGCATCGAAATGGTAGGGAGACGGACGAGCGAGACGGAAAGAACGGGCGGATGAGCGAGGAGGGAAGAACGAGCGTGGAAAAGCGCAAGAGAGCCGGCGCGCTCGATAGACAGGAAGAGGAGCCTCAGCGAGCGTTATTACGAGGAGGCGAGAACACGGTGGCGTCCGACGTTGGCGCAACGAAGATGCCGCGTCAAAACGGAGCAACAGAGTGCGACGTTTCAGGCCTTCGTACCACCAGGAGAACATGCACCGTAGACACGTCGCAGACGAAGGGCATTCTGTCGCTCTTGGTAAGCGGGAAAAAGACGAAAGAAGATGACAAAGAAAGAACGAAAGCATCGGAAAGAGACGGTGACTTGAGAAAAGTGGGACGAAGAGGAAGACAAGAAAGAGACAGAGAGTGAGAGAAAGAGTGAGAGTGAGAGATAGCGAGAGAGGGGGAGAGAGAGAGAGAGAGAGAGAGAGAGAGAGAAAGAGAGAGAAGGAGGGAGGAAGAGCGAAAGAAGAAGCTTACTGACACGGTCACGGACGTGAGCAACGATAGAGAGCGGCATCTGAGCGCAACAGGTTGCCCTGGTGCTTATTCTGACAGGGGATGCGACCCGGAGAAACTCGACGGTGATGCTGCGATACGCGAATGTGAAACAAAACGACGAGCTTGAAATTGTGGTCGTGGAATGCGGGATGACCCCGAGGAAGACGAAGACTAAGCAATGAGAAAGATAAATAATTCCTTGTTGTGCTTGTTCAATATGTAGTGCCAAATCAACACGTGAAAGTAAATGTAACAAGGTAGAAATGAGTCTCCGATTATGCTGAACTATTATAATTTTGCTACTGTCGTGTTTTATTAATTAGAAACCTATTATATGTCTCACATCACTTTATTGAGAAAATATTCTTGTAATTTTATTTCATTTTAGCGTTTCTCATTTCCTTCAATTTGAAATATTATTTATAATTAATAATTTCATTTCATTTCATTTAAAATATTTTATTAAAATATTTATAATAAAAAAATTAAATCTGTTAAGTTAACATCCACTATACTCTTACCCACAATCAATTCTTTGAATTAAAAAAAAACATATCTTGTATTAAATTTTCCAATTTCGAGTCAGACTGGCCAAGTTTAGGTGTAAATGATAAAATTCTCATGAACAACAGATTTAATGATAATGGAATGTCAAGAATGCAATTTATCAAGATTTAATCTCGGGTCAAAAATAAAAGTATTTACGTAACAAGTGTTACGACATTCGAGATTGTATCGGCAGAAAAAGTCGTGTACGGCAAGAATGTAATATGAGAGTTGTTACTTCGTCGGATTCTTTTCGGCTCTGCTAGGACTTATAATCGTAAAGATCATACCTGCATGTTCACAGTCACGGACAACTTGTGAACTTGCATGTTCGTCGGTGATGATCGACAACAAAATTTTTACCCATCGATTTTTCTGACAAGCCAGTAGCGCAAAACCTCCGGCTTCGATTCTCTGTGGTCCACTCGCGCCATTTGATCCGCTCAATAGTTGTAGTTAAACACCTTCTCGACAAACGAACCACCGATGAAGAGGTACAAGTAATCATACAAGAATACCGCATTTTTTACCTCCCTGATCGTATGTTACGTCGTGCCTCTCGTGCGCAGTTTCTTCCGTAAGGGACCAAAGGTTCCGCTAGCTTCGTCCTGCTCGATTTTGCGCGTCACGATACGATCGTACTTAGTCTGATGAATGATCCTCGTTGATTGCAAGTTATTATGTCCGCCAATGAGAAGGCTCGCCAAACGCGCGTGTCTTATTTTCCCCGAGGACAAATATATCTTGTGTCAATGACTGGGTTGTGAGCATGAGAACGAGGTAGGTCGCTGAAGGTAAACTGTCATCGGCCACACGAACTCGTTGACAGATTACTTCCAGAGATGACTCGTACATACATGTCAATTTGTCGTTAAACACTTCGCCGCGAAATCGCGATCGGAAGAAGTGACAGCTTTCCCAACCGTACAAAAAAGGCCTGATATTTTCATCTCCGTTAAGAATTTCTTTTTTCTTTTATTTACGCCGTGTACCTGTCAGTCACACAAGAATTATATACGCGGCTTCCTCTCGCGTCGTACCTTTTCTTGTTTTCTTTTCGTACGTGCGTGATGCGCACGAGCGCAAAAGGGTTGCCCTCCCTCCCTATCAAGATATTTTATCGACTACAGTCGCTCTCTTACGATGGAGATGAACGAGGATACGATATAACCGGTACTTTTTTTCTCCGCTCCGGAGCCTCTTCTTACGTGAGGATGAACAGAGAGGGAAAGAAACCGTGTGTAAGCGCGCGCTTTCCTTGGCCTTTCTCTCTCGTTCCTCATTTACTCGGCTCTTGGTTTCAACCTCTTCTGCTTCTTTTGCCGAAGCACTTGAGTCCACGAATCTCGTAATTACCATGAGCAAACAATGCTACAAGGAATCGTATCCTTATCCACCAGAATGTTGATACTCACATAGTTGAATTGCGCTCACATAATTGTGCTCGATGTCGTCCACGGAAAAGACGACACTTGTAATAATATCTTCGTGAAATAGTTGGATGAGACGTTCAATTACTAAACGTATAGGCTATAGCCTTCTCGGATTGATCGCGATCGCAGTATATTACTTTTAAAAGAATAATTCACGAAGACTTTGGTAAAACGACGTGCATACATTATCGCGTCCGAGCCACAACTAGGTGAGAACATATTAAAAAGGAAGGGATTAAAAGCAAAAAGAAAAGTATCCTTTTACGGAGAAAAGATGAGTTCTCGCTTACAAAGATGCGTCGGCAAATTTTTCATTTTATGCGAGTCAGCGCCAGCAGATATCAGAAAATGCGAATGCAGTTGCATGGTAAATGCTCACCGTTGAAATAATTTAAGCTATGTTGCACAATGTTAACGCGAAATAATGAAAAGAAGTTTTAGCACAGCTATTAAAAAATATTACTTAAACTAAGAAAACGTTTTACGCCTTTGTAATAGGAAAATTATATTAATGATTCACGTCATGCTTGTCAAATATAATAACATTCTACTTTGCAAAAACATTATGAAAATAAAAAAAGTAAGTACGAGAAATATGAAATATATATTTTTTTCAAAATTACTTTATAATTTAAATTTAATAATTTATTGTTATATCCTGATTTTTAAAAAATAAGTTTGATTATAATTATTTAGATTGAAAGTATACATAGTCTTAAACGTATTAAATGACACTCCACTATGGTTGAATCAAGTTCGTTACGGATGAGGAACAATCCAATTACTTCAAGTAATCATCCGGTCAAAACACTCAAAACTTCTAAGAATAAATTAACATTTCTTTTACTTCTCATCAAAAATAAAACGGATAAATATGGTTAAAAATAAAAAAAATCGCCCAATAATTATTATATACATCTGTAAATTTAATAAAATCAATTTATATTAAAAACTACATAACAAATCAGATAATAACAGCAATAAAATAAACTATATAAGTTTGAAAATTCCTATTTTGTTGATCAAACAACCATTCCAAGGTTGCAATTAATTCAAATTTTGTTAGAATAATGTGGGAATGTACGTCGCGATGTATCTTCCATGATCGAGGAATGCGTGCATTATGATTAAAATTACTCTCCATTGCGCCCCCTTCCACCCTTCCCTTTCATGCGATAATCTCATTTATACAAACAGAAGCGACTAACAATAAACAAAACCGTAATACTTTCGAGTGTTTTGAAACAGCGGAACAGTGCTTGGTATTTAACCAAACACGAGGGCTGCCCTAGAGTATTAACTTATGGAACAGAAATAACAGCTTTCTCTCCCTCTCCCTTCTCCCAGAGAAACTAAAATAAGCCACGAAATGCAGGATTGTCTGCAACATATGTGGCCGGGTATACCTGACAGAGTGCTTTTCGCGTTGGAAATTTCTATGAGCGAATACACAGTGCGAGACCAGTGGTACACGTATTTATTCGGCCGACATGAAATTGTTTATTCGGAATAAGCCTACAATTTTTTGTACCATGAAGTAAGTTTCTCGGATTTGAAATTCAAAAAAGATATTAAAAAAAAAGTAAATTACTTTATTTCTCTCATGCGTGTTGTAACCGCGCGAATGATAACTTTTGTAATGTTGCTATGTCAGCATAAAGATACTTTTTAAAGGGATGTACTTTCGAGAATGCAATAGCAATTAACGTAGTTGATATATATAATTCAAAGGAGACATTTATTACAATCTGTTAATCACATCAAAAGCGAATCGGATAAATAAACTGATGAAGAAATTAACAAAATAAAAAAATAGATAAAACAAAAAATATTTTCCATAATATAAATATCTAAATAAATAAAGAGATAAATAAGCCAAGCGCGAAACTTATATTTTCCTCTTTGATTTCTTATATTTTCATAAAATGCAAATTGTGGTTTTATTGGACGAAACAATTCTTAAGTGCAATGCTAAATCTCGCATCGTTTGCAAGTGTGACGCCGGTTAAATTTTAAATTCTGACATGTTACACGCGTATTCTATGTACAGACTCGGAAAGACGTCTACATAGAATCAGTAGGAATTAACATAAACCATTGTCCTGCCAAGCTCGCCAGGAGGATGGCACCTGAAAGCTCGTTACAATAACCCTTTATAACTACCGCAAGTGAAGTACTGTTATAACCGTAAATCGAAGGCAAAGACATTACATTTTCGTGACTTGCGTAAATATGTAATCATTCATTTTAACATTATCTAATTGGAAGTGTCCGTGATGTTCAATCACTGTTAAAATACACTAGGAAGACATTGTCTGATAGCTTAGCACAGAACAGATAGAGAAAAAAAACCAGTAGTAATAGTAATAAAAACTCTCGGATTTACATTATATGTATCAAAAACTAAAATAAAAGCAAGATATGTATATATATTGTATAAAACGTGATAAACATTGCGTGGCCGCAACGTAAAAAGTTAATAGCTATATTTGTAACTACAGTATTGTGCGATTGTATAAAATTGCTTTTAAAAATAACACAAGCTTTGTTTACTGAAAAATAAATCAAAGTTGTACGTAATAAATTAATTAGAAGCGCTCAGATCACTTTGACAAATGAGTCAGTCGGACGACACATATGTCGACCAATCCGCCCTTTGCGTTTCAAAGAACTCACGAGACTATCTCCTGTTTTTCAACATGTACGAATTGTGCATGTCAGAAGAAACGTAACGTCTGTTAGGCGAGTAGAGAAAAAAACTGAAACGGGATTTCTGAAACGGAATTTTCATATACCTAACGATCACACCATTTGGAAAACTATGGCATAACTCAAATTGTGACGAGAATTTTATGAATCATTCTATGCAAACACATATACGTGTATATATA